>OX155966.1:5323802-5679595 GCA_944548615.1 Micropterix aruncella
AGAAGTGAAAAAAACGCGGAACCAGATCTGGTCGTATCATACTCAACGGATAATTGTTTCAGAACCAGATTTGGTCGTATCATACTCAAGGGGTTAAATAAAAACATCATCCTATAAACGGATTTCTTTACAAACCTTATCAAATATAACAATATTATACTGTTTTCTACAATTTTTCTTTATATTTTTTTAATATTATACAATTTTATATAGATTTACCCTATTTTGATAACATTATACAATCTTTATTATAAACTCCTCTGCCAGAAATTAAGATTGAAGTTTCTTCTTTTATTTCATTGAGCATATGGAGGTTTTTTATTTTTATTTTTATTTCGATTTAATGGCTCGTTGATAACAAACTCAGCCAATTGTATCATATTTTAAATGTTGGTAGCATTCGAAATTTGAATTATTTCGTAATGTCACTTTCATTTATAAAACGGCTTTGCCGAAGTGATCAATAGTTTAATTTTTTATTTTTTCGCTTAATTCGTCTCAATTGAAGGATTTTGTGTTGCATAAGGATAAGCCCTATTTATGAGATATATGGATGAATAGTGATCGTTAGTCGACTGCAAAAGGACCTTTAAACTTACATTGCACCGTCGAAAGTCGTGCACATCCGTAAGTATATCTCATTCAAACATAAGCATTTCCCAATACAAGCTGGGATTTCCTTCGCTACTTTTTAAGTAGCTTTTACTAATTTTATTTTAAATAAAAACATCATCCTATAAACGGATTTCTTTACAAACCTTATCAAATATATATACATATATATATATATATATATATATATATATATATATATATATATATATATATATATATATATATATATATATATATATATATATATATATATATATATATATATATATATATATATATATATATATATATATATATATATATATATATATATATATATGTATATGTATATATATATATATATATATATATATATATATATATATATATATATATATATATATATATATTGTGACATAGATAGTTGGGGAATACCTTTGGTGACCTATAGAATCTATAGTAACCTGTAGAAACTAGAATCCCCTTATCCCCTTAGTAAAAGTCACTTGTTTTTATTAGAATTCGATTTATTGGGATCTTAGTCCCCATTAGGAGAATATAAAGAAAGTAGAAACTAGAATCATCGAAAGAAGAGCAAAAGACGTGCGATCCTTATCCAGGGTCGGCTTGCAAAGTATTGGATTTTAGAACACTTATTGGATTGTAGCACGTGGGGACACGGGAATGTAGGATGTGACGATCTTCGACGGAGTCGCGTTTCTTTTCGGTTGGCCGATCCCCGTTCTTCCTCTTCCCGCTCTACGCCGTGCTTTCCCACGGGAGACGGCGGCTGATGTACATGCGACGGGCGGCACTCTCGTACGTGCGATGATGTTTACGTTGGTCGCGGTCGACCGTCTTGCGATTCGGTAGGTAGATCGGCAGGAATGGTCCAACGGAGAAGATTAATCCGATAGGAGAATCCCTGTAATTATACAGGAGCAATAAGTGGGAGAGAAGGAAAATGAGGAGTCAGTTTGCCCAATCCTAGGGAGTCGGCTCACTCTTCAATCCATCCCTTCCCAACCGAACGGATAAGGATTCATCTTGTATCTAAATATTGAACAACCGCTTCAAAACTCACCGGGTTAATTTATCTGATTACGTGCACCACGGGATTCTCAATTAATATCGACCGCACCAGCTGAATTGCGAATTCGAAAAAGAAAGGGCGGAAACATGGCCGTCTAATGATGGCTTCTTACTCGACTCGTTTAGGCTTCCGGTGCTTAATTTACATTTATTTTATTAATTTGAATAATTGTTACAGTATTTTTATAAAATACTAGATTTAATTTCTAGTTGAGCGGATCTGATTTAATGTGGCTAAGTGTCCGCGTTTTTACGTACGGAATTTAATTACCAATGTTAATCATGATTTTGTGTATTAAAAATTGTATAATACCCAAATAAATTATTGTATTAATTTTCCTAGCATCCTGGTTTATAATTTGATCTTTCTTTATTTTTACCGACTTAATTAAAATTATTCTTTTTCCTAAAATCCATTTTCATAACTGAATACAAGATTTAAATGTGGCAATCGACTAGCCGACAATAGATTCGTTGTCAATTGTACGCTTGTAGATACTACGATAGTCGTATGTCGTATCTGACAGTCCTAGCTTGCAAGGCTTGTGAATTGCATCAAGATGGCGCTGCATGCATCTCATGCGTGTGTGTATTGTTGTTTACTTAAAGTGCAATGCGAATTTATCGGGGAAAACAGCAATCGTGTCACAATCCCCCCGCCTCGAACCGAAAATTCACGGAAGCAGCGGAATTTTCGCCTAATTCACGTAAGTACCATAACATTCAACATTCCTACACGCTTCCCAAGTTTGACAGCTTTAAACACGCGCTGATTATAACCTGTGAACTCACCTGACTCTGGGTCAACGATGCGCCCCTCACGCGTCCGACCCGGGATACAATCCTTCCTTATTCTATTCAAGGATAAGCCCTTATTCGATTCAAGGAACCTACTTTTAAGGATTAGCCCAAGAAGAACGTTGAACAGCTCGGTAATTAATCTTTCATACAAGCTCTTACATTCTTTCAATCATAAATCTCTGCATTCATCACCATCTATAATACGGTAGCCAATCCAATAGGCATACCGATCCTTTCATTCGACACTGAAACCCTAAATAACGTGTGCTACTGTGTCACACCAATTTCGTTGACACCTCATCGAAGCCTCACTTTCCTGCCTAGAACGCTTTGCTGCACTGCTACTTAAATAAAACTTTACTTTTCAGAACGAACGCATTGTCGCATTGGTTCCACTGAAACTGCGGCAACCTGTTGTGTGCACTGGACCCATATTCGATAATGTTCCAGTCTAACTACACCAACCTAATAACAACCACCATATAATGTTTGTGGATATGATGAATAACATCACAACAGAAATTGCTTCATGGATTACATTCGGAAAACAACACTATGACGTATAAAATAATCAAAACAAAACGCTCACTATACAAGTCGCTGAACAACCACCGAATGACAAGGTAAACCCAATTTTATTTAATATTTTAATGAATTATGATCATATTAGATGACAGTCTATTTTAAGGTTATTATTTTTTTATTTTTTTATTTGATTTTAAATGATTACTGCGATGGATCGGGATCCTGAATCTGAATACCTGGGGACCTTTGGGGATCCAGAGTTAGATTTCCAGGGATTTTAAAATCTTTGGCATGATGTGTACCTGCCACTTCTTTCCCCGCCAACGTCTCCAATATATAGACGTTGTCGGATAACTTTTCCTTTACGCGGAACTCTTCGAAGTTTGGGGCGAGTTTAGCCGAGAAATTATTCCCTTTATTAGAAAGGAAACGCGTCTTTTTCCAAATAACATCACCCTTTTGCAGAACCGGAGTACGGCGACCCTTATTGTAAGAGTGCTTATTCCTCTCATGTTGCTTCTGCAAATTGGCCTTAACCATTTGAAAAATGTTTTCCAGCTGACCCAACCTGTCAATTCGATCGTCTTCTTCCGGTGACATGAGGACAGCTTGCGTTTCCGCTGCCGTCATTGCGGAATAAACCTCGCCGGATGTTACCAGTTCCCGACCGAAAACTAAAAAGTTCGGACTGAAACGACTAGACTCGGATTTGGCAGAATTCAACGCATACTGGAACTCGGGTAAATGTATGTCCCAGGATTTATGATATCTACCCACGTAAGCGCATAGCATGGTACTTAGAGTACGATTGTACCTTTCTACGGGGTTGATTTGAGGGGTATAAAATGGGGTGTTAAATATTTGGGGAATTTTATGCTCCTCAAAAAATTTCTTCATTTCTTTAGAAATAAATGGTTTACCGTTATCGGTTAGGATTACCCTGGGGACACCGTGAATTAAAAACACCTTCTCTTTAATTAAAGGAATCATTTTGCTCGACGATGCCTCTTTCAATGGAATTATAATGGTATACTTGCTAAAACAACATGTTATTAGCAAAATATAACGGTTTCCTTTGCTTGATGACACCATGGGGCCATGAATATCCAAGGCAATATATTCGAACGGGCGACTACACTTTTTGGGTGAGTTCATAGTGCCCAATGGACTTGTTGTTACATGTTTAGTGGCCATGCAGGTATTGCAATTTGCTACATATTTGACGACCGTTTGATACAACCCTGGCCAATAGTAATGTTGCCTCAATCGGTTATATGTTTTGTAGACCCCGAGATGACCGGCAGTTGGATTATCATGGTACTCTTTAAACAACCGGGTTTGATCTTCTAACATGACGACCTCCTTCCACTGAAATTCTGGATCAACTTCCCCGTCTGCTTTACTATATCGGTAAAGTTTGCCATTTTTAATCGTCCAATTAGGATGAGCGATCGGATTATTTGCCACACCTAGGTATTGCTTCTTGAACCAGGTATCCTCTGTTTCAGAAACGCTGACACTTGCTACGAGTGGAGCTCGAGATAACGCGTCTGGGACCTTCTGCTCACTCCCTTTCCGATGGACTATACGGAAATTGTACGGAGAGAGACGAACCCCCCATCGAGCCAACCGACCTGTAGGCGAATCGATCGAAAGAAACCATTTTAAGGCTGCGCTGTCTGTATGAATTTCAAATAACGCTGTGCCTTCTAAATAGCACCTCCACTGTTCAACGGCGTGTAAAACTGCGAGGGCCTCTCGTTCCACCGCTGAGTAATGTCTCTCAGCCGCTGTTAGGGTCCGACTTGAAAATGCCACCGGCCTTTCCTCTTCGCCGTTGCCCTGCGTCAAAACAGCGCCTGTCCCGTAAGCCGAGGCGTCCGCGTATACTCTGAACGGCAGGTCGTAGTTAGGACACGCCAGGACCGGTGCTGATGATATTGCTGCTTTTAATTTATTAAAAGCGGCTTCAGCTACGGGATTCCAGGAAAATTTCGGTGAACCAGGTTTTGTGGACGTCAATTGATTTAACGGGGCAGCTGTTGTGGCGAATCCCTCAATGAATCGCCTATACCAGCTGGCCATTCCGAGAAATCTACGCAACTCCTTTTTAGATTTTGGAGTCGGAAACGCAGTAATTGCGGCAACTTTGTCTGGATTGACTCTCAATCCAAAACGATCAACGACATGGCCGAGATAACTGAGTTCTGACCTAAAGAATTTACATTTTTCAAAATTTATTGATAGATTAGCGTACTTTAACCGTTCTAGCACTCGAGTTAACAGCGATGCATGTTCGTCAAATGAGGTTCCTGTAATGATGATGTCGTCTAAATATACGAACACGCGTCTCTCAAATCCGGAACCAAACAGCGAGTCCATGAGGGATTGAAGAATCCCGCTGCCGTTGGAAACCCCGAACGCGGTTTTAGAAAATTGAAACGAGTTCCGGAATGGTACTGTGAACGCTGTCTTTGGCCTTGATTCTGGTGAAATTGGGATTTGCCAAAATGCAGAACTAAGGTCGATTGAGCTGAGGTACCTGGAATCTCCCAGGCTGTCCAATATATCTGTGATATATGGCAGACCGTACGCATATTTTTTTGTTACCGCGTTTAATTTTCGCGAGTCAAGACAGAAACGATAAGATCCATCAGATTTCGGAACCATTAGCACAGGATTATTCCAGGGGCTTATTGCTGGCTCAATGACGCCTAAACTCAGCATCCTATCCACTTCGTTATTTAATGCTTCCAATTTCGATGGTGAAAGCCGGTAATATCGTTGTTTAATTGGCAACGCGTCTCCGGTATCTATCACATGTTCAATCAGAGATGTCTTTCCTAACCCAATCTTCTCACTAGAAATATCCTGATATTGCTGAATGATATTATCGGCAATAAGCCGTTGTTCTACACTTAAATACTCATAATCGGTAATTATAGGTTCGATTAAACGACAAGTATTGATCTCCGAAGTATTACAAGTTCTTAAAAATTGCATATCATTAGGAATTAGGCCAAATTTTTCCCAGACATCTATACCTAAAATCAATGGTATATTTATGGCTGGAATAATGTAAAATATACACACTATCGTAACACCTTTAATTGTTACTGGTAGTCTTAGTGCACCGCTACAAAAAGATTTAACTCCATTTGCAGACGTCACAAAAAAGGGTTTACAAGGCTCTATTTTGAATCCTTGATTAATTATTTGAATATGGGCTTCCGATCCTATTATACTTAAAGTGGAACCAGAATCTAACAAACCTTTTAATGAAACTTTTCCAAAACATACTTCTAAATATAATAATTTTTCGGCGCTACTAACGGTTTGAGAGCAATTTATTTGAATTATCGATTTCTGGAGCTCCGTAGGAAGATCTATTGATCCGTCACTCTTATACGTCTTGCTATTGACGTTTCGTGACCAAATCTGCCTCCCGTGAACCTGATTGCTAGTAGTGCCTATGTCTAGTTTTTTTGATTTTGATCACTACGATAATTCGTAGGAGTTCCTGACCTATCCTGATTATGGCTATTTACTGCATCTTTATTCTTGCAGTTACTGCAGGTTGGAATTCTTTGTCCGGGCGCTTTACATCTAAAACAAAATATTTCCTCCTTGCGCGGACAATGCCAGTATTGATGATCATTCGTTTCGCACCTTAAACAGGTCTGCCTCCTGCCAAACGACTTTACCGCGTAAACTCGCGACCGATTATTAACGTTATCCCTTTTTTCAGGATGATCTAACCGACTATCTACCATTGGCCTGTCTGCGACTCTCTCCCCGACGTTTAGAACCCGTCGACAAGAAATCCGCCGGTGTTTCTGCGAAGAACTTTGAACGGAGATGGTTCTTCTCCAAACGTTCACAGAAAGTTTGCAGTTTTGAGACGGAATCCAGTTCGTTCAACCCGACCTGATTCGAATACACTGGCCGAACGTTCCGCAGCAGTATTTCTAGTCGCTGATCTTCCGACATGGGCCTAGCCAGACGATTGAATAAGGTGTGCATTAAGTAGAAGTAGTCTGCAACGGTTTCGTTTTTACCTTGCGTCCTAACATATATTTGTTTAGATAACCTGAATTGGTAATCTTCAGGCTGAAATTTTTGTTTCAGCAGCTGTTGAAACTGATCCCATGAGATTAAAGAGTCTCGCACCTGACGATACCACAGTAACGCGGGCCCATTCAAGAGTTCCGGCAACCCCCGCAATAATGAAGTCTCTGCGATCATTCTACTAGATGCTAACTCACCGATTCTCTCCAGGAATTCGAAGACACAGCTGCTACCATCGTACGACAAACGGAGCTTTGAAATGTCGACCCCTTTAATGGTCGCAATATTATTATGCAATGGATTATTTGTATTCTCTACCATTAATGCTGATGTTAATTTTGTATCTACTGTATTTATTGTAATATGTTTTGACTCATCGTCATCGCTTGACGGTACTGTTTGTGTGAGCGCTGTATGACAAAGGGGTGTCGATACTCCCGATTTAGGTTCTGACAACTCCTGCCACGAGTCTTCTATGTATTCCCAAAGGAGCGATAGCTCTTTCGGCATATTCAAACTCATTTTGAATCTACGGCATAACGAATTGAAGTTTTCCTGGAATATTTCAGTATTGACTTGCTCCGTGTTCGATTTTAATAATTTTATGTCGGATTTAAGCCGCGATAATGAATTTATTATATCATTTTTCGACTCTTCATTATATAAAATTGATTTAACCGGTTCTTTGTCCAACAGATCCCGCAAAATTACTCTATTTTCTTCCACCTTTTCAGCCAGTTTACCGTTTCTAATTAATATTTCGAATTCGAGCTCCGCTTTACGCAATAATTTATATTTGATAGCCATATTGATTTAGCTGTTGTTCAATATTAGAATATGATAAATCCTACTTCGTCCGACCGAAAAGAAATAGCTTGAACAATGAGTGACTTACCCACCGGCTTGCGACAGATCTGAAAGGAAAAATTAGGAAGTGCTTCCACGTGCTATTAATTTTAAGATTTTAATAAAAAGTTTGAATTTGTTGAAGTTTTATTGTAGAATTTACTTAGTATTTTAGCGTAGTATGCTTAGTAGTTTTTTTAGCAGCTATTAGTAATAACTAGATGTAGCATTAAGTAGT
The DNA here is from genome assembly GCA_944548615.1 of Micropterix aruncella. Classification (NCBI taxonomy): domain Eukaryota; kingdom Metazoa; phylum Arthropoda; class Insecta; order Lepidoptera; family Micropterigidae; genus Micropterix; species Micropterix aruncella. Next base: position 5,331,967 of record OX155966.1, read on the forward strand.
ATAATTTTGGTGTTTAAGTAGTATTAGGGTAGTATTTTAATAGAAATTTGAATTTTTAATTTTTTATGGTTTTTTAATTTAGATTTACGATTTAGTATAATCCAATACTTAGATAATTATGCTGGGCGCCAATTGTGACATAGATAGTTGGGGAATACCTTTGGTGACCTATAGAATCTATAGTAACCTGTAGAAACTAGAATCCCCTTAGTAAAAGTCACTTGTTTTTATTAGAATTCGATTTATTGGGATCTTAGTCCCCATTAGGAGAATATAAAGAAAGTAGAAACTAGAATCATCGAAAGAAGAGCAAAAGACGTGCGATCCTTATCCAGGGTCGGCTTGCAAAGTATTGGATTTTAGAACACTTATTGGATTGTAGCACGTGGGGACACGGGAATGTAGGATGTGACGATCTTCGACGGAGTCGCGTTTCTTTTCGGTTGGCCGATCCCCGTTCTTCCTCTTCCCGCTCTACGCCGTGCTTTCCCACGGGAGACGGCGGCTGATGTACATGCGACGGGCGGCACTCTCGTACGTGCGATGATGTTTACGTTGGTCGCGGTCGACCGTCTTGCGATTCGGTAGGTAGATCGGCAGGAATGGTCCAACGGAGAAGATTAATCCGATAGGAGAATCCCTGTAATTATACAGGAGCAATAAGTGGGAGAGAAGGAAAATGAGGAGTCAGTTTGCCCAATCCTAGGGAGTCGGCTCACTCTTCAATCCATCCCTTCCCAACCGAACGGATAAGGATTCATCTTGTATCTAAATATTGAACAACCGCTTCAAAACTCACCGGGTTAATTTATCTGATTACGTGCACCACGGGATTCTCAATTAATATCGACCGCACCAGCTGAATTGCGAATTCGAAAAAGAAAGGGCGGAAACATGGCCGTCTAATGATGGCTTCTTACTCGACTCGTTTAGGCTTCCGGTGCTTAATTTACATTTATTTTATTAATTTGAATAATTGTTACAGTATTTTTATAAAATACTAGATTTAATTTCTAGTTGAGCGGATCTGATTTAATGTGGCTAAGTGTCCGCGTTTTTACGTACGGAATTTAATTACCAATGTTAATCATGATTTTGTGTATTAAAAATTGTATAATACCCAAATAAATTATTGTATTAATTTTCCTAGCATCCTGGTTTATAATTTGATCTTTCTTTATTTTTACCGACTTAATTAAAATTATTCTTTTTCCTAAAATCCATTTTCATAACTGAATACAAGATTTAAATGTGGCAATCGACTAGCCGACAATAGATTCGTTGTCAATTGTACGCTTGTAGATACTACGATAGTCGTATGTCGTATCTGACAGTCCTAGCTTGCAAGGCTTGTGAATTGCATCAAGATGGCGCTGCATGCATCTCATGCGTGTGTGTATTGTTGTTTACTTAAAGTGCAATGCGAATTTATCGGGGAAAACAGCAATCGTGTCACAATATATATATATATATATATATATATATATATATATATATATATTTATATATATATATATATATATATATATATATATATATATATATATATATATATATATATATATATATATATATATATATATATATATATATATATATATATATATATATATATATATATATATATATATATATATTATTTTTTATTTTATTTTTATTTTATTTTTATTTATTTAGGAAACAAACAGTTACAATAGGTACTTATACTAAATTTCTTATAAAGCATGTGACAATAACCAAAATCATGTTTCCGAAAGTTAAACAAGTCAACAAAAGTATTATATATAAATTTATAAATTTTATAATTAAAGAAAGAGAGGAAAAAAAAAATATTTAACTATGTTAATCTACCAGGCGGGGGAAGGAAGGGAGATGTGGGAGTGAAGGGAGATGTGGGAGTAAAAAAAAATAATATATATATATATATATATACACACACACATACACATATACACATACATACATATATATATATATATACATATACATACATATACATATATATATATATATATATATATATATATATATATATATATATATATATATATATATATATATATATATATATATATATATACATATACACACACACACACATATATATATATACATACATACACACATACACATACATATACATATATAAATTAAATGCATGGTTTACCGGAGATGAAAGTGATATTTATAAAAATTTAATAGATTTAACTCAAAATTTATCAGAAGTTTTTAGTATTTCAACAATAGCTGATTTAAATGCACCAATAGAGGTTGCAAAGACATCGACGTCGGAAAATTTGGTGTTATAAGAGTGGCAGGTCCTATATAAGAAGCTATTGCGTGCTGAATTAGTTTTTACGATGGGAAGGTGGAATAATCTATGTAATCGCGTTTGACGTGAGGGAACACTTAATTTGATCTTCTCTACGATAGATATTGAGTCAACTGAATTATTTAATATTTTATGAAGATAGGAGAGGTCTATCAGGGATCTACGATTTTGCAGTGACAGCATGTTGTGTATTGTAAGGGATTCGGCATACGAGGAAGGTTGTACATATGACATATAGTTTAAGCGTTTCAAAAATTTCCGTTGTACTGCTTCTATTCTAGAGATATACGTAACATACTGAGGATTCCAAACGATGGAAGCAAATTCTAAATGGCTTCTGACGTAGCAATTAAATAACAATTTCAGAGTGTCAGTGGATTTGAAAACTGTCGAGACTCTAAGAATGAATCCTAGTAGTTTATTCGCTTTCGTGATTGCATAATCTATATGATCAGCAAAGATCATTTTGCTATCGAGCATCACTCCAAGGTCTCGAACAGATGTCACTGATTCTAATTGGTTACCATTTAGAAGATAGGTATGAGAAATATTAGAGGATTTTCGGGAGAACGTCATGACATGGCATTTGCTAACATTGATGAAGATACAGTTGTTTTTGCAGTACTGACTAACGCGATCAATGTCTTCTTGGAGCAAAGCACAGTCGTCCAAGGTATGTATCTCTCTGTAAATTTTTGTATCATCGGCATAAATCAAAATATCCGAGTGATGAACGCAAGCGGTTATGTCATTGATATATAAGAGAAATAAAAGCGGACCTAAGTGGGAACCCTGAGGCACACCCGAGTGAATGTAGGAGAATCTAGATCGATGACTGTCGATGACCACTGCCTGAGATCTGTTACTAATATATGAAGATATCCACCGGAATAAATCGCCTCTTATACCCAGAGCCCAAATTTTGTCAAGAAGAATATTATGATTGATCTTGTCGAAAGCTTTTGAAAAATCTGTATATAAAACATCGATTTGTGCATGACTATCCATGGAATTTTGAATAGAACCAGTAAATGTAATCAGATTGCTTTCAACAGATCTCTTTTTAAAAAAGCCATGTTGCTCTGGGGTTATGACATCACGGACGATTGGGAATAGCAGATCAAACACTATTTTTTCCATAAGCTTGCTAAAAACTGGAAGTTTAGAAATTGGACGGTAATTATCAACCTTGTTACGGGACCCTTGCTTATATATTGGGCAGATATAGGCTCTTTTCCAACGATCGGGAAACACACCTTCGTTTAGTGACATTCTAAATAGTAACGTAAGAGGACGGGCCAGTGTTAATGCGCAATTACCGACGAAGAATGGGTGGATATTATCAGACCCTGAGCTTTTATTTTTGTCAACTTTTTGGAGATAATTAAAGGTAGTCTCTTCATCAAACGAAATAGTGTTGACATCTACAGATGTTTGTGGCAGAGGGTCACTCAAAGGATGATAAGTAGAAGGCACTGAGGGGTTCTCATACACAGATAAAAAGTACTCGGAAAATAATTCACAGATTTCTATGCCGGTTTTTGCTTCCGTGTCATTTAATATCATCATCTGTGGTATGCCCGGAGAAGAGCGTTTAGATTTGACATACCTCCAGAAAAATTTGGAGTTTTCCTTAATACTCTCCTCAGATTGCCTGATATAGGTTTCGAAAAGAGACTTACTCACGCGCTTTTGACGGCTTCTAAGTAAGGAGAATGTTTCATAATGAGCAAGATTAGCTGTTGATTTCCATTTTCTGTGGAATTTTTGTTTCTCTTTAATGATTTTAATTAATGATGAGTTATACCATGACGGGTAATTTCTTTCTGTGTACTTTTTAGATGGAACATATGTATCCATAATGCAGTTAAGAATGGAGTAAAATCTTTCAGTAGCCAATTCCATGTCACAATTACAGAACACCGTAGACCAGTCGGTGGCTGCCAGCTCATTGTTTATGGCATCAAAGTCGGCTTTTCCATATAATTTGACGATCCGAGCATTGGGCCGCAGCTGTCTGGTCACAATTGGGACATCGACCAATAGCGCCGGATGGTATTCATCGATAGGTACGAGAGGAATTGCACTTTTAACTTTACAAGTCAAATCGCTTAGCACGAGGTCTAATGTGCGGCCCAGCTTATTGACTTGGGAGTTATATTGGGTAAGATTTAGAAACGACATTGTGTCGATTAAATGACAACTTAAAATATCAGTATAATTAGAAGGTATTAGGCCAGGGCCAGGTTCGGAAAGAGACCATAGTATCTTCGGAAAATTGTAATCTCCCACCAATAGAAAACTGTCATCAGGGTGATTATTTCTGATCTCGATCAATCTCTGTAAGAATTCGTTGATGTTACTGGCATGATGACTATTAGGTGGGAAATAGGCACAACAAAGATGAATTTTGACCTTAGAATGCGGCAAGGAGATTGTAAGCCATAGGTCCTCTGCTGCGGAAGACCAATCGCTGCGTAAGGTTACAGGGATATGATGTTGGACACCTATTAAAATGCCGCCTCCACGTGAACTTCCGGTCGACGTATAATCTCTATCCCGTCTAAAAACTGCATAACGCTGTTGGTCTAAGATTTCCGAGTCCATGATGCTAGATATGAGAGAGGTTTCAGTGAGACATATTATACCGTAGTCTTCAGATAGGACATTATTAAATAAGATGTTTGTTTTGGAGCGCAGCCATCGCACATTTTGGTAATATAATTCGATACTATCCATGAAAGTGGACAAAGCAATGGTCTGCATAAATCAACTGAGGGTATATTATAATTTCGGTAATAAGAATTGTGCACAACATAATTAAACGTTCGGTGTCAAAGATCAAATAAAGGTCTATTAGGTAACAGCAATAGATCTGTATACAAATTAATAATGAATATATAATATATGAGTGTAATGTAATAAAATACAAGTAGAATATATTATGATGAAAGTAAAAATACAATATAATGTAGTAGGATATGATATTATAGGGTGATGGCACTGTGACAAAGGAGTGTAGGAAGCCTGGCAAAGATAAAGTAATTTTTCGATAGATTTGTGAGAAAGCTATAAGAGTGAGAGTTAAAGTGAAAGTAAGATTATGGAAAATAGTAACATAAAAATAATTAAAAATGAGAGAGGAGCAATTATAAACAATTTTAGATAATTTTTTCCAAATCGGCAATTGTTGAAATGAGCTGAACCGGGCTAGTATCGGAGCGCCTGAGAAAAATCCTTTATCTAGATACCCACACGTATTTGATGCCTTTTGATTTAGCATGTTCCTTGGTCTTGAGTAGTAGGTTCTTGTTATCCCGCGAGAGATGGTAATTAATAAAAATCTTCTTTTCTTCTCCTGGAAATCCAATGTCCTTTGTAGAGAGCCCACGCTTTAGCCTAACGGCTGCTATAAGGTTGTCCTTTAAGTCCATTCTTGCAAGCTTGACGATAACAATTTTGGGTTTGCGGGCAATTTCGCTGCGAGGAGTCACCCGATGTGCAAACTGAACATCAGAAGCCTGTAATGGAATACCGAGGAACGCTGCTATTTTGCAAGTAACTACTGTTAGATTCTCATCCTTACGCTCTGGAATCCCAACAATTTCGACGTTATTCATGCGAGACCATTGGTCACGAGCATTATTTTCTTTTTTCATTTCCCGAATAGTGGCGTTAAGGGATTTAACCTCGTTCTCGAGTTCATCGAACCGCTGAACTTTCTCTTTCAGGAGTAACAGCTCTTGCTTGGTTTCCTCACATTGTCCTCTACAGGAACATTCTCTGACTTCCTCCCGCATTTGAACAAAGTCACGACGAAGGGAGCGAATTTCTTCGAGGAGAGGAGCAATCGCAGTTTGGATCTCCGTATTGCCGGAAATGTTGTGAGATTCATTCGGGGGTTTCCGGGTAGTTTCTTCCGCTCCAGGGATAATTACGTGGTGGTTCGTTGGAGTTAAGGAACGAGACCTATCCGGCGTTGATGTTGGAAAGTGGCTGCGTGTTGACCGAGGTTCCACCAGTCTGCATGGGTCGCAGCGCCAGTTATTTTTTTGGATTGCCGGCAGGTTCAAAAAATTCTTTCGTGACATGAGGAGGCATGCAAAATGAAATTGAACGTGACAATTGCCGCATTTAAGCATTTCATCAACGATTACAACTTGTTTACATTTTTTACATTTCATGATGACTGATTGTTTAAATTATAATTATATGTATTTTGATTTACTATACTGTAATATACTGTAATAATAATTATTTATTTTTTTTCTTCCGAAGATTTTCCCACACTGACAACCCAGCACTTTTTGACAGTTCGGTAGTGTTGGTCGATTGACACCACTTTCGAGTCGACTTTTTTACAATGCAGGGTAGTTGCCTGGAATCTTGCCAAAAATTTGTCGATTTAATGGTACTGTAACTAACTTAATAATAGCGATTCCAGCTTCGTATTCTTGTAGACCATGAAGGCTTCACGGCTGATTTGATTTTCACACACAGTTAATATTATTTTGGCGGTTAAAAACTTGATAAAATTAATACTTTTAGAAGACAAGATAAACGTCAATGTTTACGAGAGTAGAGCTCTGCGACTATATGTATATATATATATATATATATATATATATATATATATATATATATATATATATATATATATATATATATATATATATATATATATATATATATATATATATATATATATATATATATATATATATATATATATATATATATATATATATATATATATATATATATATATATATATGTATATATATATATATATATATATATATATATGAGAAATGTCATAGAGATGAATACGACTAGTGTCGAAATATTCTCAGTCATATAATTTCTTCTAAAATAAGTTACTAACATCCATTTCTGTTACAGAAACCATCCTCCTATACTTATTACATCCAAGGGCATACAATAATTCGGCTGCAATAACTAAGAACATCATAAGTTATCAATTGCGGAAACAGGTGCTGCTGCCCTAAGTATTTAAAGAGGACATTAACTATCGGTAAAATGTTTCTGGTCCACCAGGACCCCAGATAAGTAACTTTTCATGAATCTAATTTTATACATTATTGAAAATAATTTAAAAAAAATTACACACTTAAAATATCAATATATATATATATATATATATATATATATATATATATATATATATATATATATATATATATATATATATATATATATATATATATATATATATATATATATATATATATATATATATATATATATATATATATATATATATATATATATATATATATATATTATAAATATTTGATTAAATTATTATTTTTTGTGTAAATTATTATTTTTTCAAATTGAAATTATGTATTATTACTAAATAAATAAAATAATTAAATAAATGAAAGGGCACTTATCTGGTCTGTGGCGACCAGGAGTGACTCCACGCCTTTTTCTCCTCTTCTTTCAGTGTTTGCTAAGTGTTTCCTCCTGTGATATTGGAACCTGATCAAACTGGCTTCCTACTGTCTCCTACAGCGGCAACACAACAATGCGAAAGACGAGAATGAATGCTGGAAAATAATAGGCGATTAGTGTTTCTTAAATATTAATGATTGTTATAAAATGTATATCAATATTTCGGCTTCAGCCGTCGTCAAGATATGTGACATTTATGAAATCGAACAATTCGTTGAAACTTTAAATTCAAGGAATCGAACAAAAAGAAATAGATTAATAATATTTTACACGATTTAGTTAAGGTACCATAACCAACCGTGCAAAACGTTATTTTTAAACGAATAAAAAGCATTTGATGATTATGATAATATGAAATCGATTATGATGATATGATAAATAGCAAGGATACCAGCATCGTCATTTTGCCGGCTGATAAAGGTTCCACTACTGTCATACTTAACAAAACTGACTATGTTACTGAAGGCTTGAGGCAACTTAGAGATGAAACTTTCTATAAAAAATCGGTTGTCTGTAAAGTCGATTTACTGACGATAGTTGTACGCAACGTCATAAGAAAATACTGATAGAATGGTTGCATTTGAAGCAGTTTCATTTAAGATTCTGATATTGTTTATTACAAACACCCAAAAATATATGCTTTTATACTCACCGATTTGACTACAACATGTAAATGTATTATTGTATAGCAGTATAATTGGTTATTGTTTAAAGTTTATTGTTTTTTTTTTCAATTTGAAAGTTTGAAATGTCAAACTGTTAAATAACGGTTTGAGAAGCGTTTGAGCACGCTGCGCCATCTAGTAGTAGGTAATACGTCGTAATGATAGCTTTTCATACTTTTTTTTTTAATGAAAGTTGCTTACTTTGTTGCAATTCGTTGTACCCACAAGAAAATTGTACGTTCAGTAATAACATTCCGTATATCAAGAATACATATAAAATTATGTCAAGAATTTAAATCAATCTAGTGATTTTCATTCGTACTATTTTAGACTGAGGTTAGTAAATAATTCTTGTCGCAACCGGTAGATGGCAGCATTTATATTGAATTATAAATATAATAAATGGAACGCCTCAGAGCGAGGTAACGCCGCATGAGTCATGTTTTTTCGTGCGTGCAGCAGGCTCCATCGATTTATAAGACGTTGTCACGTCAAAAACTATCCAGAGATCCAAACAAAAATGTTGCAGTGAAAATAAAAAAATATATTGAACAACATAAATCAAATGAAAAATTATCAGACGAAGATGTTAAAACTTTAATTCCTGATCCTATCCGAACTCCAAATTTTTACCTATTACCAAAAATTTACAAGCCTAATAATCCTGGACGACCGATAGTCGCAAGCTTTAACTCTCCGACAGAAAGAATTTCGGCTTTTGTAGATTTTTTTTACAACCTTTTTAAAAAATAGTGATACCAAGTTATAGTGAGTAGTGATACCGTTTTCTATCCTATTTATAATGTAAAAAACTTAGTCATTCATTACGCTGTTTATGTCTAATCTATGATTAGAAGTTACATGAACTATTTATTGTCATAACTAGTTTATGTCAATTGCCCTTACAATTTTATTGATATACAAGGGACATTAAAAAATAGTGATACCAAGTTATAAAGTCTTTGGCACCATATAAAAATAAATATTTGCAGGCACAGCTAATCCATCTTATCTTCTTAAAGCAATAACTAATTATCTTTTGTTTTACTTTTCTGGCCCATCATCCGAACAGAAGAGAAATAATATAGACGCGCAATTTTTTTCGAGATGAAGACGGAAATAGGTTGAGCCCCCCTGAGACGATTAACACCATTTCCAGATTGAAGTCTGACTGTGTGGCTGTGTGTGTATATACTGTCTGTGTGTCTGACTGTGTGTCTGTGTGTGTAAAATCTGGAGAGCCCCGACCCCCTTGGCATTCGATTGAGGAGGCTTGGACCGCAACACTTCTAGCGAGACTTCGCTACCTCTATCACGAGAAGGGGTCTTTGGCAGACTATTTCAATCGGTTCCTCATCCTGAAGTCTGCGAAAGGTTATTCGTTAACTTAACTATTATTTTAATTTTGACTTGAATTTTATCTACCTATGCCTATTTCTTAATATTTTTATAGTGATATTTGTTGTTGATTATTTTGATTTTAATTTATTCTTTGACTTATTTGATATTATTTTAATTTATTTACATTAAAAGATTGTACCAATAAACAGGTGTATCCTGAAAAGTAGGTTGAGATATCCTGAGGATACCTCTAATTTGCGGGATTTGTAGTCTTCTTACATAGTCTTCGATTTGAAATGTGTTTTATTTCTCTATTTTTTGTATCGACATCTGCGAATTAAAAATAAATATGTACCTAGTAATAAATATGTAGTAAATAAGAATTATTTTAACCTTAAATGTAATTATATTAATGTTAAGTTAATTATACCTAAGCATATTAACCTGCACCTTTAATTAAATAAATTAAAATTAGAATTTAAAATTTCTGTGGTTTCATTCATATTAGTTGGTAGAGGCATTAAATCATATTGTCTTTATTATTAAACTAAGGTTGAGTTGCACCATCTCTGTTTAATGTTAAAGTTATGGTTAAAATACATATATCCTCTCTCTTTATTTTTTGCCTAAAGTTGAAAGAATATACTAAGCATAACGTTAACATTTACTAGAGATAGTGGAACTCAGTCTTGTTATTTTCTTTTCATTTTTTTTAAGCTTACTTCCTGGAAACTGCATACCGTGCCTATACTAAAATCATAATTGGTCCATAATGATGTGACTTCCACTCAGGTGATCCTGCAGCTAGTCAAAGTTATGCTCTGATTTTGAAGTTCAAACTTCAAGATTAAGAACTTTAACATTTGACTAGCTTCAGGATCACTTTGTGATTGGATCATTATGAACCTAATTTTGTTTCGGTAAGGCACGATAAAATCGTGTGCGGTTTCAACAGGAAATAATGATGATGTATGATTAAATGGACTAATAAAGTATCAGTACGAAAGATACAGATAACAGTATTCGGTTGATAAATCATCAGGAAAAGCACTAAGACATAATAGTAAAGTAATAAAAAATATCTACTAATTCATGATAAAATATCAGGTTATATTCATGAATCATCCTACTTCCTGATAATACATCAGGTTGGATTGAAAGTGTAATGGCCAATGTTCGAGAGAATCGAGAGGATCGTAAGTATAACTTATCAGGAACAGTGATAGTGTGCTAGGGTACAACTAATCATATAACAGTTCTAGCATCAACGATTTATGAGGATTTTTTTCGTTAGCGTCAGTATTGTCATGTTAAATTATCAGGATAGAAGAGAAATTTACAAGGATTGTAGTGAAACTTTAGACAAACTTATCGATACTTTATCGTGACATAATGTAGTTTCCTAAGTTAATAACCTTCTCCCGACTGATGATTTATGAGGTCTTCCGGTTACATTGATGACGTCATAAATTTTTGACGCCACACCTCTCACAAGACAGGTAGGTAATGATAAATTAATATGCCGCTTTTCCTGTTATTTAATGCGTAAGGACTGTGGGTCTGTTTTTAAGAGGAATACCCCTTTATTTATTCGGAATTCCTCTTAAAACTGAGGTGCATTTTTCTCAGTGCGCGGTTGTTTGACATTATAAATAGGATAGAAAAAGGGATGTAATACCACTGCAAACAGATGTAATACCACTGTAATAGAGAGCAGTGCGAATAATTTGCAATGGTGAAAAGGGAAGAGTCGTGTCGACCCATTTTTAAAAGGCTAAGAATCCTCACCTTAACCTCACTCTATCTCTTTTAGTTACTGACTGAGTTTTTTAAGAATAAAGAAACACATTATAAAAACTTTTCAGATACACATACTAAAAATACGAGAAATAAATTAAACATTTTTATACCATGTATTAAACTAAACACAGCAAGGCAAGACACAAAATACTCCGGGCCATATTACTTTAACAGGCTACCGGAAAGTTTAAAAACTATTCAAGTGGAAAGCTTATTCAAAAAGTTACTTAAAGAATTCTTATTAGACAAAGCTTTTTACTCGATCGATGAGTTTGTTAATTTTGAATAATTTTTCAAATTTTTTGGCCATTTTTTTGAAAATTTTAAGTAGCATTTTTTAATTATTCTGACTTTTTCTGATTTTAATTTCTTGATTATTTTTATCGATTATTTTAATTTGTGGTTTTAGTACATAAATCTTAAAAATGATTTGGATGCCCTAAAAGCAATAATGAAGTAACTGTATGTACGTGGTGATAAATTTAAATATTGTTAAAACGGACTAATAGACTGTAATTTAAATGTACCTAAATATTAAGTTTCTACAATCTGTTAAGATTTTTTTTGGAAATAAATTGAAATTGAAAATAAATTGAAATTGAAACCCCGGGTGTGTATAAAGTCGAATGCAGCTGCGGTCTAGCCTACGTTGGACAAACGAAACGGTCCATAGCCACGCGACTGACAGAACACATCAAAGCTGTTAAAAACGTTCAGCGAGAAAAATCGGCGATCTGCGAACATATATTGGATAACGGAAGTAACCACTGGATGCAGTTTTAAAATCCCATTGTGCTATCCAAGGAACAATTCTACTTTACTCGCATGATCCGGGAAGCCACTGAAATAAGAAGAACTCCGAACTTCAATAGAGACGACGGCTACAGACACTCTTCTACGTGGAACCCTCTTCTTAAAATGTTCCCGCCGCCGAACGCCGAAAGCAAAGACGTAAAACAGGATACAGTGAGTGTTGTGTGCAAGACGGATTTTCAAAATTCCCGCGCTCCGAGCCCGGCCCCTTACCACAGTTATAACCTACGCAGTGGCGGCAGCGGTTTGCGGCCTACCCGCAAAACAACGGACTGACAGCTCTTCAGTCTACCCTAGACAACGGCGGCTGCAACGTCACCGAAACGTCGGGTCCTACAAATTTCGGGCGGTAAATTCGTTTTCTATCCTATTTATAATGCGAAACACTGTTTCTCCAATTTAACTCTAGCAGCGCTAACATGTGGCATTGGTATTTTTGTGAATTTGGACCGCGCGCTTAACATTACATAATATATACAGAATTCTGTTGAGACACACACTTTTATTACATTAACCCGTAACATCAATAAAATAAACCACATATCCCCTATAAACTATATCCCCAAAAATAACGGCAATGTATAAATTTACATGCTTTTTTAATTAAATATATCTTTTGTCGTAGGCATGGCAGGTTTCTCAATAATTGCTGAAGGTGCACGTGCGTGATCGTGACTGCACGAGAAAAAAACAACGGTTTACTGTCTGTATCTATCTGTATTGAATATTTACCAATGTTTTTTATTTTATTTCTACTTTTTTTCAGAAAACACGTGTACATATTTAAGTATCTGGAGATTTTTTTGTACAGGAGATTATTCTACATGAAAAACTTAGTTTAAGGTCGTTTATTTTTTATTGATTCAGGTTTCAGGCCTTTGTTAATGAGAAAAAATCAGAATATCCGAAAGTTGAAAATAAAAAACGATTTCCCAGCTAAACAAATCTAAATCAAAAACACTCAAGATGGTTTCAAGCCATTCTTTCATGGAGAATAATTTCTGTACAAGAAAAATCCTCTAATGTTCGAAAAGATGTTAGCTTCACATGCAATAAATATGTATGTTATAATTATGTATGAATATGTATGAATATGTATAAATATGCAATAAATATGTATGAATAAATAAATATGTTAGCTTAACATGCAACTAGAGCTGTCAAATATAACAGGCAAACCCGTCACCTCAGGAAGTTTTCACGATATTAGATCGTTCTGTCTCACGGTAGGCGTAAAAGACTTGGGACGAAAACAGTCCACTGTCTAGTTACGCCACTCGCCCGTGAGAAGCCAACGCCTTACCGCGAGATAACCATGTTAATCAGGCTGGTTACAGGTTCGAGATCGCTTGCGCTGTCCTCCCCCTTTTTTATTTGTTGTGTGGGGCTTTTCTAAGGTCTTTATGAGCCTTGTAACACTGCAACCATTGCTGATCTATTGCGTTCGCCACCTACTATAGTTCTGCGCTAAGCCTCGTGTCATTTAAGAACCGCAACAGGCTTTTGGCGCCAGATTGTTTTACCTCCTCAGGTTGGAGGTAATGATCACCCAAGTGGGTGTATCTTTTACGCATCAGCGGCCCACACTCGCACATGAGGTGCAGGGGAGTTTCATCTGCCCCTTGGCAGAACCTGCACATTTTTGTGTTTCGGAGCTTGAGGTTGAACATAAGTTTGTTCAGGCCACAATGCCCCGTGAGCGCCCTCACCAGTATGCGTAGATTGTTCCTATTCAGCGATAAGGCCTCACGGGCCGTCTTAGGGTCGTAGGCCTTAATTAGCGCTTTGGATTGATTTAATCCTGGCGTGTTGTTCCAGTGGTTGACGAATTGTTCTAAACATATTTGTTTGAGAATTAGGTTTGCAAGGCTTTTTGACACGCCACAGCAAGGTTCAGGGCCGTATAACGTTCCCTTTGCTCCCGTCTTAGCAAGTTCGTCGGATTTTTCATTTCCCTCGATTCCTGCATGGCCGGGAACCCATCTTAGAATTACCCTGTTCTTTTCGCCCAGGGAATTCAGTAGTGATACGCAGTTTTGCAGTAGCTTTGAATTAATAGTATTCGAGGCTAGTGCCATAAGAGCTGCATTGCGTCCTCCCCCTTATATAGGTAGGACGTAGCGGTGATACGGTGTCTACAGAATCTATCGCGGACCACAGCATCCTTTGCCCGGCTCTTTACCCGGGATCGGGTGGCTGAATGGTCGTTTCAAGAGCAGTTGCCGTAAGGTTAACAACTACCCTCGCTCTATAGGAAACATTACCGTTTTCAGACTCCCCCGACTGTTAGTTGGAATGCACAATCGATTGTCTGACGCCGCATGGTGCGCAAACCGTCCAGGAGCGCCCGAAGTTTGACTGCTAGGGAAGACTGACCCGCAGGCCAGCGTCCTACCCTGGCTCGCACTTCTGCGTGGAGGCCACCGGATGGGTATTGACCCGTGCGTTTGACAGACGCTATACAACTGTGTCTTAGTAGCCAAACTGAAACAGGGCCCATTAGCTCCCGAAGTGGGTGAACAGTAAGCAGTAAGATTCCTTTACAATGATACAGGTCAAGCGAATACAAGCGAGGTAAAAAATCGGTTGTGTCACTTCAAGACTTTCACGGCAAGCAGACAACCCCAACCCCCATCCCCCCCCCCCCCCGATATTGATTATGTCGAGTGATTATTTTTGAGTATTTTTGTAGTATTTCCGTGCTATTAAAATGGCTTTTTTCCAATATGATGTAGTATTTTCTTAAATACTGCGGAATTAAAAAATATATTTA
Source organism: Micropterix aruncella (assembly GCA_944548615.1). Taxonomy (NCBI): domain Eukaryota; kingdom Metazoa; phylum Arthropoda; class Insecta; order Lepidoptera; family Micropterigidae; genus Micropterix; species Micropterix aruncella. The sequence continues at coordinate 5,347,169 of OX155966.1, forward strand.
TACCTACGCTTGTATAAGATATATTTCAACCGAAATTCTAATATTTCGAAGATTAAAGATTGTCTAGCGCGCCTCCTGTTGGACCGATTTCAACCACACAACAAATTTCAACTCTTGCGATGATCAAATGATGCCTGCATGTCAAATTTAGCTCTATCGAATGAAGCTTTTGAGCGCTATAGTGGAGGAATACACACACACACACACACACATACACAGGCACACACACCACACAGACAGACTTCAATCTGGAAATGGTTCTAACCGTCTTGGGGGGGGGGGGGGGAGTCAAAATAAATATTTCCGTCTCCAAATCAAAAAAATCTTTTCGCGCGTTCACAATACTTTCCTTAACCGTTGGTTGGCTAGGAAAGTAAAGGTCCCAAACATACCGTACCTATTAGTACGAATTCTCCGGGTGTAAACAGTTTCTCCGGATCGCTTGCCCGCGTTGTAAGTGTCCGCTGCCCGTGATACCGCGATTCAATCGCGTATATTTTATTTCGTGAAATACCCGCGATTTCACCTTATTAATTAATTACATTTAATAACAACCACTCAAACTATTGTTAAATATAACGATTTTACCTAATGCCGTATGCGTCGATTTTAATGCAGTGATTAGCCGCATTTATCCTGGAATGAAGTTCCAGGGGGAAACGCCAGCAATGTTATCACTGCATGTGTAAAAATATTCGAGGAGAAAACCATCTTCGTCTGATACCAGCTAAGCTGGTATGAAATATTTTGACTTTAGAATATGCATCAAATCCCGTTGTAGATCGCTCTGTCTCGAATGACTTATTTTACATGATGACGGTCCCTTGCCGCCAAAAAATATAACGGTCTAATGGCGGTTTGAGCGTCATGCTGATTGTCTGTTGCTTGAACTTTTTCCGCTTGTAATTCGTTATTTATAACCGTTGAATTGCTATTTTTATCGTTTTTGTTATTGCTTGTTTTAACTGGTTTTTGTGGAGTGTAAATTCGTTTTAGTGGACGTGACAATTGTTGGGAAAAGGAGGGATGCCAGTTGCCACGTGCTATACGGCGGAGATGGCTTTCTTTACGTCGCTAACAACTCGATTGCGACGACGGTATATTTAAAATTCCTTATTTCTGCCTGCCGTGATCGAGCTGCTATGCAGTGCCGTATTTACGCTATTCCCTCATATCTGTCATAATCACATGTATTTATTTCATAGGCCTTTCTAGGCAATGAACAATTCTACTTATTTAAGTAGGTAGGTGGTATTAAGTAGGTGGGTAGGTATTTAAAATATCTGAATGAATGAATTATTCAAAAAACAAAAGTGCAATGAAACAGAACTACACTTGTTATTTTTTTATGGGCGATATCATCTATAATATCGTCATATTTTATACTTTATAGTGTTCATTGTCTCTGCTTCTATATACAGGCTGAGTTTTTTATTAGTTATTTCTAGCGGGGGGTTTACTTTCCGGGAATATCTTGGGCTCACAAACAATATTTTTTTTGTACATTTGACGATTTTATTGCTAAATTAAATAGGAAATAGCGTCGGAATCGCATGTTTTTTGAAGAATGTATAGTTTTTGTTCCTTTTTACAAAAAATGAGGGTAAAATTGCAGTATAGGAACCTCTTCTAGATTGTTGATTTTTTAACGTCACCATAAATAATTAAAAAATAAAATACAAACGGAGCTGCCATGGAATTCACCGACCAAAAATCGGGCCCATCATATATAATTATTACACTTCTAGGAGGTGAAGGGTGGATTCCGGACTAACGACCGGCAGTGGTAGCTTTAGGACAGCTGTCTTGCCACATGTGAGCGTTCACCTTACCACCCATTCACTCCCCCTTCGAAGCCATAGAATTTGAAGCACCATAGAATTTGATTCACCACGCTGATTCCGAATAATATTTATTCGGTCTCAATAAATAAGCGAGATACAGGCATTCAAAAAAGCGCCAAACCCATACATTTCGGAAGGTTAAGTTTTTTAATTTTAAATAATACATAAACACCTATTTGGAAGGTAGGTTAGAATAGGTTTTTTAAAACAACTTTAAAAACTGAGTTTAAAAAAAACTTTTTTTTTGTATGTAGTTTTGGTCTCGAAATTTTACGCGTCCGAAGCTTTTTTCTTTCACATTTAGCATTACAATGACCGAGTCTAGTAGTATTTCTTTATTTTTTCGATTTCTGAGAAAGGTTCTTATACTGCAATATGTAATTACAAAATGAGTGTTATGTGTTCAGGACTCATCTATGTATGTTTTTCGTTTCTTTATTCCATTATAACTTCTAAACGCTTGAACCGATTTAGAAGTGTGTCATATTGTTAGAATCGTTATTCCTCCCTAGTGTCATAGAGTACGTGCCACGACCCCTTGCTCTCATATAAGGAGGAAACAGCGTCTTTAATATAAATCACTGTGTTCTGCAGTGCGTGTCGACATTTGTCTTCGCGGCCGTCAGGAATAGATCGGTAGGCTTAGTAACGAAGAGAAATATTTCGAATATTAATTTAACAAAATAAATTATATATACAAACTATTTAATTATTTAACTCCATAAAATATTATCGATTTTAAAATAACCGTTTTTGGTTCTTACGAATTTATTCCAATCCAACATTTTGGAAAATTATAAAACTACGCAATTGTAGTCGAAAAAAATCGGTATTTATTAAATTTAATGATGAAACCCTGATTTTTTATTACACCATAACTTCTAAACGCTTGAACCAATTTAGAAGTGTGTGATATTTTTTAGAATCGTTATGTCATCCCGAGTAGAATAGGGTAACTAAACTGCCAAAATGTAAAAAGATACTGTCTACATGCAGCGGCGGATGTATATAAGGGCGTTTTGGACTGCAGCCCAGGGCCCCGTGGATATAAGGGGGCCCCAGCCCCCCTTTCCTATTGAAAATAATAATGTTAACAAAATCTAAAATCTTAAGGTTAGCAACCCAGGAATTTGGAGTATAAAAATGCAGAAAGGTTGCTGAACAATTTATTTACATAACAACAACCTACATAACCTGTTGATTTCTTTTGCAATACTTTTTTTTTTTTATTCATAAAAATATCGTCTATGTATATCAGTTTAGTTCCCTACTAAGTATAGTTCCTTTTTAATAGGTAACTGTAATGAATATTTGTATATAAATTTTATTTATATTAACTAGCTTTACAATTAATATTAATACTTACTTAAATTATTTATATTATATTTTTTAAACTTAGTTTGCATGGATAAATTATTATTTAACGTTTTCTTAAATTTTTGCTATTCGATTTGTCTATTTTTAGTGGAAAGTAAAATTTATTTATTTATTTATTTATAACGTACAAGAAAAAAATACAAGGACATGCATACTGTCGTACATGAGGAATAATTAAGAACAAACATTATTATAGCGAAAAACATAGCTCTATGCATATAAATATGCTAGCATATTCGAATGAGGCGAAATCGCACAACCCACTGGACCTAGACGGTCTGTCTCTGGCTGTGCTGTGTTATACCAACTGTATTTTTGTAACTCGCGAACTGACGAAGGTGATAAATTTTCAAATACTTCTAAATCTAACAAATGTGTTGTCTACACAAATTAAAGTAAAAATGGTCTACAGTTGTTGATTGTGTATATTAAATAAATAAAATATTTTATTGCCTTCTTTTTTTCCTATGTAAAATAATTACCTAAATAATTAGTGACCTAGACATCATTACCGAAAACAGTTTTTTTGACAAAATGGCAATTAGTTGATTAATCAGGCAGGCCCCCAAGTAATATTAGCCCAGGGCCCCACAAACTCCCGGTCCGCCCCTGTCTACATGTCCAAATTTCAATAAATTATGATAAATATATCCTGTTTAGTGTCAAATGAAAGGTCTAATTGAGAACATTCCTGAAATATACATCTATCTTTATGGATAAATAAATAAACCACAAACATTTAAAAGAAAACCGTAGTAAAAATAATTATAAATACAATAGTTCACTTTCTGTAACGGCAGTCGTGTTTTTTATTGTTTTTAATACATTTACTTGTTTATAAAATTAATAATAATAAGTATATATACATTACATATGTTTTTTCGTTTATATATAATAGAATAATACGTAAGCACTGAAAGTTAGGATAATGATTATAATCATGCGACAATTTTACGCACTATCTTTCTAGGGTTAACTTATTATTGTGAATATTATGTATGTTTTTAGGTACGCAGTGGAAGTGATCTGCAAATGCCCTTTCGTGAGCTTTCACGGCTGTATGAAACAGGAAAGCGCTCGCTTACAACCGTCAATACCTGTCGCTTTGGAGGATTTTGCGGCACTCATTGAAGTGCCGCTATATCGGGCTAGATTTGAAGAGTCCTTAAATGGCCAACCATATTTTCAAACGGCTATTACTGACGCTGTTAATGGTATGGCTATAATTTTTGTATCACCAAATTTAAAGGAAGCACTGGAAAGTCAGGAAATTCACAAGGACGCCTATTTCCGTCCAAGGCCTGCCAATGTGCCAATGTCCCAAATTTTCACCATCATGGCGATGGCGTACGACCATGTAAGTACAAGAATTTTAAGTGTTGCTCTTTTTACACAACTTCACAAAAAAGGAGTGTTATGTGTTTAGTATTCATGTACGTGTGTTTTTCGTTTCTTTATTCCACTAGAACTTTTAAACGCTTGAATCGATTTAGAAAAGTGTGGTATTGTTAGAATCGTTATGCCATTCCGAGTGTCATAAAGTGCCTAAAGTGCTCAAGTGCTAGATAAATAATTATCTAAAGGTCAAAAGGTCAATAAAATAGGATAAATAGTGATGGGGTACATTTCGGAAATGTATATGTGTGTATATACAGATAAATACACAAACCACAAAATTTCATAAAAAACCTATTTATTACTTGAGCACCGAGGGCGACCGACAAAAGTGCGGCGGCGGCGCAGCGGCGCGCGATCGTTTCAAGATACCTGCCGCAGGGCAGAGGGTGGACTTTATTCTCTTATATAACGTCTTTTCAGCGCGAACAATTTGTTTCTAACAATTCTAAATACAACAAACAGTTCACTTTTTGTAAGGGTAGTCGTGGTTTTTAATATTATAAATTATTTTTCTTGTTATTATTCTCCTCAGCCCTTCGTAACTAATACAGCTGATACTCATACAGTGTTAGAATTCTCGGATCTCGCATTGCATACAATTTCTTTTGCATCTGGCAAATTCTTTGGTATTTCAAAAGTTGAGCAAGTTTCCCAGGAATCCTCGCCTGAACACAGCCAGCTCGTACCATTCCGGTATATTTTGCAGTTTTTCAATAGCCAGTCCTCGTGATACGACATCCGCAGGATTATCTGGTGACGACCAGTGCCGGATTTAGACTTGTTAAGTCACTAAGATATTTGAGCAATTGCTGCAATATATTTAAGTATACTTATATGACAATTTCTCACTCGGACAATTTTTTGGGCACCCCAAGAAAGTGGGGGCCCTAAGCTATGGCTTATTTAGCTCATACGTAAATCCTGCACTGGTGACGACTTGTGTCTCAAACAATTTGACTGTGACAAGTCTTGTATTTTAGCAACTCTATTGGCTACAAAAACTTTAAAGGGAGGTCGCCAATCACCAATACAGATGATGCATCTGATGCATATGCATATACTCGTAACCAATCGAGACCGGAGTAATCTGGTCGCAATTGGAAGTAAGGGCGTGAGTGTAAGTCCGCTGGGTAACACACCTAGTTATCTCGCGGTTAAGGCGTTGGCCTCTTACGGGCATTTGGCGGAGCTTGCCGGTGGACTGTTTTGTCCAAGTCTTCTGCGTTCACTTCACAGGAGAGAGAACGACTAATCGTTAAAACTTCCTGAGGTGACGGGTTCGTCCGTTGTAGTTGACAACTCTAGTTGATGCATATGCAGATGATACATCTGATAATGATGCATGGTGCGTCAATTTGGATAACAACAAGACTGCATATAACTAAACGTAGTAATTCTATCATTTTCATGGGTGCTTGATCCTTATCTTTGGATATTTCAGCATTTACAATAATGGGTGATACTAGTCCGAGAGGTTCGCTTTGTGAGTGTATGTGGGTGTTGACCTATGGGTGTTGGTGTGTGTTTGTCTGATGAAGAGTGCATGTGTGTTTGCGTGTGTATTTGTAGGGTGTATATGCATGTGGGAATGCGGGACGCTAACTCGATTTAATCTCATCTCCAGATTTTTACAAGACTGCCCAACAACAATGGAGTGTAATGTGTTCCGGGTTCATATATGTATGTTTTTCGTTTCTTTATTCCATCATAACTTATAAAAGTTTGAACCGATGTGGTATTGTTAGAATCTTTACGTCATCCCGATTGTCATAGGGTACCTTAACTGTCCAAATATCAAGCAAGTAATTGTCTAAATGTCCAAATGTCAATAAATTAACATAAATATATCGTGTTTAGTGTCAAATGAAAAGTTTGATTGGGCACATTCCGGAAATATACATGTATCAATATTTATAAATACATAAGCCAGAAATATAAAAAAAACTAATAAAAATAATTATAAATACAATAGTCTTGTAACTGTCAGCCTCTACAAAGAGAAATATCTTGAAAATATCTAGGCATCACTCTAGATTGCTTTCTCCGTTGGGACTCTCATATACATAACGTGGCTACGAAGGTGCGAATCCTTGGATATGTTTTCAAAGAACTGAGGAATATTCTGGATTCCAAAACACTAAAAACTGTTTATTATGCTTTATGTGAATCGATTATTACTTACGGCATAATTGTATGGGGTGGATGTGGTAAAACCCTGCTAGAGCCATTGCAAGTTGCGCAGAAATTTATATTAAAAATTATTCTACGTAGACCATATCGCCATCCCACTAATGAACTTTTATAAGGAAGCTAAATTTCTTGATTGTAAGCAACTTTTTCTAAAAACTTTCCTCTTAAGGCTATTTTTGGACAATAACTCATATTTAGGAATAATTTAAAACCGTCGACTTACAATTTGTAAGCAGCCAAGCAATCAAGCAAACTTGATTGTAATATTGGAGTCCTGACCGGGTGGTCTAGAGTAGAATGGGCTAGTCCCATTTGGGTGACAGAAACAAATAAGCAAAAGGTTAAGGTTTAGCCATTCGGTTCCTGTTATTTTTGTAAGCTAATCAATGTTTTATAGAAATTCATTCTTAAATAAATAAATAAATAAACGAGAGTTTTAGAAAATAGCTTAATAATACCCAGAAGGAAAACATCATTTGGACAAAGACATTACTCTTTCATTGCGCTAAGATTTTACAATCTGATCAATATGGAAATAAAAATGAATTTGACATTTAGGGAATTCAAAATGGTTATCGAATCATGAGAGACTAACATACATCAAATGCTAGAAATAATAGTTTAATAAAACTTAGGTGCACACATTATTAACATATTTTTAAACATGTATGTTGAGTATATTTTAACATGAACTAACTACCAAAAATTTGTACTTTTTTGACTAGGTATTTTTATATTAAATCCTATATTACTTAACATATATTAAATATTAATGACTGTTTCTTTTATTTCTCACATATAACTTTATTTATTTTATTTAATCGTATTTTATATTATATTTATTGCCGATTATATAATGGAATTGCATTTTATTTATCTTTTTTTTTTTTTTTTTTATTTTATTCTGAAGACCACATTTTAGGGCAATTTAGTGTTATTAGCTTTTTACTAAAACTTGCACATTTGTAATCAATCAAGCAAACTTGATTGTAATATTAGAGTCCTGTCCACCCTAGAACGGGCTAGTCCCAGTTGCGTGACAGAAACAAATAAGCAAAAGGTTAAGGTTTTGCCATTCGGTTCCTGTTATTTTTGTAAGCTAATGTTTTATAGTTATTAATTCCTAAATAAATAAATACATAAATATAGTTTACTTTCTGTAACAGCAGTCGTGTTTTGTATTCTTTTTAATATATTTTCTTGTTACGTACCTTCTTAACTAAAGGCCGACGGTCATGGTTAAATATGTAAATTTCGTTAAATCCTACATTCTAAGCAGGCATAGAATAAGGCAATAATGAATAAGCACCATAGTTTGTATTGCACCTTGGTACGTGAAAAGTTAATGGAGTCGGGAAGGCGCTCGTATGCTCACCCTACTCTGGAGATATATACTGTCCAACCCAGAATGAATTATTCTATATAAAACATATCTGATGCTACTCACCGGTCCTCCAGTGTCTTAAAACCATAGCGTTGCAGTCCTTCAGAGTATGGCAATCCAAAATAAAATTTCGGAAATTTAGGTGACGTATAAACCGTTTTTAATACGTTAATCCTCAGTTTGTAAGTGGCATACCGCAAATTCAATCAGACTAATACGTATGCGACATAAACCATCGTCAAAAAATGTACAATTTTAAGAGGTCCATAACAGTTATTAATTATTTACAGGCATTTCAGGCTGGAACAGTATTGATGGAGAACAGGAATGCTGTGTTGTATAAAAAACATATTTGAGTGGCTGGAAAACGACGTACCGGGATTTGAGTCCCGGTGCGTCATAACGGACTTTGAGAGGGTGACGCAATCTGATAACGGGAAGCATTCCCACACACCAAAATAGTAGGATGCTTTTTCCATAGTGCCCAAGTGAGTTATCATCGTGTTTTATGATTAATCATTTATAAATGAATAGGGATGACAAAAATTATGAAAATTGTACTAGGTAGGTACTTGTTTAGTTCTAGTTATTCTCTGATAATTAAGTGGTTTTTAACATTTATAATAAATTTATCAAACCCAAGAAATGATGGGTGAGCCGAATCGCTATCGCACCAGTTCAATATCCACCTATACAGAATGAGTTTTCAATTAGGGACATATTACAAGCAATAAAGTAACTTTCGACAAAAAAAAAATAAAAAGTTTTTTTTTGACAAATTGAAAAACCAGACTGATAGCAGCGCGCATCATCTAGCAAAAGGTAAAATATTGCGAATAAACAATATATGCTATATTTTACTTCTTTTTATACTCTTTTTCAAAATAATAAAATCTACGAATTTCCAAATAAAAATATGTTAAAAAAATAATTGTGTTCTTCCATTTTTTTTATTAAAAGTTGCTTATTTGCTTGTATTGATTCACCCACTTCAAGGTGTCACTAATTTAAAACTCACCCTGTATATTTATTTGTTATCAATATATAATAATGTCTTTTTTTCAAGTTAAGCACAAAAGCAATATTTTGTTAGATGTCCGGCTAATTCTGACCGAGAACACGAGTAGATACATGCATCAAAGGCACTGCGAATGCGCATGGCACTCGCACAAGGGAGGGTTACCATACACACGCTATCCGCCATAATGTTTTACTGCGGGAGTTCTTTAATTATGTGAAGAACACATGGATCATCGGTAAAAAATCAAAACCAAATTTTAGCCTAATTATTTCGTTTTACCCAGAGTTGTAAAAGTATATTGTTATTGCAGGACCACCATTTTTGTCTGTTTATCACAAACTGCGACGAACGAACAATTACCGCGAATAATATCATCACTGGTTAGTGTAAGAAATGGGATATAGACGCTACAATCTGATCATAAGTGGGTATGAAATTCATGTCGATTTATTATTTCTACGTTCCTTCGCGAGCGTCAGGCTAAAATATATTATAATTGATATACGTATAGGTACATAGGGCCCGATTGCGTTTCATTGTGAACTAAAACTGAAATTAGTTCAAGCGAACGAGATAGAGCAATACGTTAGAGCGGAATATGAAACGAACGATCGTCGATAAAAACTACCTGTGGAACTTAAATTCGTTCGAATAAGTCTAAACACATTTCGTGCGGCGTTAGATTTAGCTGCTTTATATTCGGTGGGTGGTTTTAATCCGAAAAAGTGACAACCGTTCATTTCACATTCCGCTCTGACGTACTGCTCTGTCTCGTTCGTATGGAATAATTTACGGTTTTATTTCGAGAGAAACGCAATCGAGCCCATTGTGAGCTGTAAGCTTAGGATTGTCCGGTAAAAAAAAATCTAAAATAACTGAATAAACCTCCGATTACCCGAGTGAACCTTCAATTATACACGCTCCTATTTTTTCTTGTGTCATTCGCATTGTCCTGTTGTTTTCGTTGATGATTGTTTTTTTTTAATTTACCAGATGGACTCGGCGAGAAGGAATATTATTACTTCCAAAGGATGACTATGGTCGAGGCAGAGGGGCGCTCGTGAACGTAAAAAAAGATTCCGGCTACTCGGCAGAGAGAGACGCCCGAGACGGCACCCGCAAACCCGGGAGAAGGCGCATCTCGGCATTGGAGTTTTTGGCATATGCAAGCCTGGGTTTTTATCGTGACGAGAAATAAATCCCGCGGCCCTCCTTCCACTGAAAATCCCTATTCGTAGCGTACGATACGCTAGGGAGCGAATCCGAGAGAAGCCCCGGACTGCGATGACGGAGCGGTGGCTCGCCAAGGAGCCGCTAGTTCAGGCAGCGCCCGGAGTGTGGCGCCTGCGCTGTGGCGCAGTACAGTACGTCGGCGAGGTGCCGGAGCGGTGCATCGCAGTGCATTCTAACTTCCCAGGAGATGAATGAATATTGCCAACTTTACAGGAATAATTTAAAACCCTTTCAATATTGTATTATTTATATTTTTTCACTATGACACTATGCAATTTCTAATTTGAAGCCTTTTATTTAATTCTTTAAAACAAATATTCTTACGAAAAACCGTACTTATGTATTTTGTTGCTCTAAAGCAGTGGTTTTCAATCGATGGGCCGCGACCCCCTGGGGGGTCGCGAAGAAACTCTCGGGAGTTCGCAAGCTACCTAAAATTTATTTTCAAATATTACAAAATATTTATGTTTCTAATACGCCAATATATGTAGCTTTGGAAGAGAATCATATTTATTATTTGTTTTGCTATTGCTTTTATAAAACTTTAAGTTGATTTAAGATGGAAACAGTTAGGTACTGCTTCGAAAGTTAAAAACAGTTAATGTGGTTTTCGCCATTGTTTTTACAAAAACTTTATTTATTAGATGTTTACAGTTACAGCTGTAGAAGAGACTAAGGGGAGAGGGGGGGGGGGGGGGGGGGTAGAGAGAACTAACTTACAGTCTAAGGGGGTTCGCGTAAGTTTTATTATTTACCAAAAAGGGGGTCGCGATCTAAGAAAGGTTGAACAACACTGCTCTAAAGGAAAGGTTCGACGTCTACTCTGAAGGTGAGACAAAACTGTTTAACCCTTTCGAACCTGCAGATATGTAATGTCCCAGACGCTGTTAGACTTTTAGGATACTATGTCCCATCCAAGTTTTTTCTTGACGGTCACTGGAGTTTTACGTATAATTAAAAGCATTCTATAGTCAGGCACTCTTCCTTCCTTCTCCCCCTTTCCTCCCTCCCCCATCACCCCCTCATCTCTCTCACCCCCGTGCCGACAGCAACCTTCACTTCTCCGTGCGTTAATCTCCCCCCCCCCCCCACTAGTATTTTCGTAATATTTTCGTACTATATAGTTTTTTACGTGGTATTAAAATAGTATTTTATCAATATTCTGTAGTATTTTCTTAAATATATCGGAGTTTTAAAATTATTTGTGTCGATTGTATATGAGATATTCCAACCAAAATTTCACAGTGTAGTTTTGACCTAACAACACATCCGTGTACCGACTTTCAAATCTTTTATTGCCAATATTTCGAGATTGAAGTATGAATAGCGCGCCACTTAGTGGTCTGAATTCAACCACAATCTTTTTAACTCTTGTCATGACCAAATGATGCCTGTACGCCAAATTTCAGCTCAATCGGATTAAGCGTTTGGGCGCTATCGTGGAGGAATACACACACACAGACACTTTTTGGTAACACGGTACACTTAGTACACAGATGCCTTGTAGGGCCGAAATAACATTGTGAAATTTTGGTTGCAATATCCTATATACAACCTACACTAATAATATTAAAATGTCGCCATACAATTCAATCCAATATTAACGCCGTCTGTTGGCGATTGGCTTAATGAAATTTAACAGATGTCCAGATGAAATCAGTCCTTGGCTGCATGCCTGGAAAGTATTGGGGTGATGCAACCGTTTTTTTTATTATTTCGTAGCCTGACAGACTAAAGGTGAGTTAAGCCATTACTCCAAAAAAAAGGTTCGAAAAAGAGAGCTAGGGTTAAAATAAATTAAAATTAGTTAATAGTAAAAACAAGCTTATATTAAAATGATTTGTCCCGAGTCAACCCTGGGTACAGCAACCATGTCATATTGGAACTTAGAAAGGGCTATCATAATTGAATGCTATACAGATTTTTATGTTTGTGCTGTTGACCGTCGAGGAGTCCCCTCGTTGGAAGCCAACCCTGGGTGCAGCAGCCCTATCGTAGTGAAACTTAGAACGGGCTATCATAATTGAATGCGTATATAACATTTCGTGTCTGTGCTGTTGACCATTGAGTTGTCCCCTCGTCGGGAGCTAACCCTAAGTGAAGTCATGTCATGGTGAAAGTTAGAACGGGCTATCATAATTGAATACGTATACAAAATTTCGTGAGTGTACTGTTGACCGTTGAGTCCCCTCGTCGGGAGTCAACCCTGGCCACAGCAGCCATGTCATGATGAAATAACGGATGAATAAAAATAACGGGCTATCATAATTAAATGCGTATATAAAATTGACCGTTGAGGAGTCTCCTCGTCGGGAGCCAATCCTGGGTGCAGAATCAGGCCATGCTTACCATAAAAAAGCATTGTCATCACCAACAAGGTAAATAAAAGCTTGTAATAAAAATACCTATTGCCATATATGTTAATAACATGTGACCAGTAAGTCATGCAGGTAGATCTCTTTAGAAAATAAAAGAAACCTACTGTACTTTTTAATGGTCACTATCTATTTTAATGCTTTATGATATTACGTCCAATAATCGATACGGTACCATGTATTATCATGATTGCTGCTGAAATGTTAGGATTTTATTTTATTGTTTTATTGTTTTAATTGCTATGAGAAAGTCTGGAATGCTGATACCAAAAATACCACCTTTTCCAGTATAATCTCGTGTAAAACCATTGATTATATAGAGAATTTTATTTGCTCAATGCCGTACTAGAGCTGTCAACTACAACGGGCGAACCCGTCACCTCAGGAAGTTTTAACAATATTAGATCGACCCGTCTTCCGTGAGGTGAGCGTAGAAGACTTAGGACGAAAACAGTCCACTGTCTAGTTACGCCACACGCCCGTCAGAGGCCAACGCCTTACGGCGAGGCACCGGGAAAGGTAAAAGCGGGGAGCCTCGCCCCCTGACTACCACTTTGGAAGGATTTCTCCTTCTGGAATTAACCATCAGGATACCTCCTACCACCTGACTGGTTACAGAGACGAGGTCGCTTGCGCGGTCCTCTACAGCGGATCGAATCTATCGCGAACCACGGCATCCTTTGCTCGGCTCTTCACCGTGGCCGAATGGTCGTTTCAAGAGCAGTCGCCGTAAGGTTAACGACTACCCTCCTCTCTATAAGAAACGTTACTGTTTTCAGACTCCACCGGCTGTTAGTCGGAATTCAGAATGCACAATCGATTGGCTGACGCCGCACATTGCGCAAACCGTCCATGAGCGCCCGAAGGTTGACTCCTAGAGGAGCCTGCCCCGCAGGCTATAGTCCTATCCGGGCTCGCACTTCTGCGTGGAGGCCGCCGGATAGGTATTGACCCGTGAGTTTGACCGATCGACGTATGGGTTTTAGTGGCCTAACTGCAACAGGGCCGGCCCATAAGCTCTATGGCTTAATGACAGTATGTTTTGGCCAAGTTATACGAGGTTAGATAATAGGTAGGCTATGTAGGTTCGTACTGTTAACAAAGTTTTGAAATAATAACACGAAATATATTTGTTTTGGTAAGTCGTTTTGTATTTTTGATTTGTGTTACATCAGTCTAGCTCATAATCCTCGATAATAGCTTATAATAATAAGCGAGTGGTGCTAAACCTGGTGGTCGTCTCCAACCGCTCTGCCACCCGTAATAAAAATAACCCAACACTGATGAAAATGAATACACTAGCCCGCGTTTCTCGTAGGTGCCTAATATGAGGTCTAAAAACGCGTTAAAAAGACGCCTAATGTTAAACTGACGTTTTGGTATTCCCTTTCATGGGTCCTAACTGTAGCGGGCTTAATAAATAGAGGCTATCAGGCTCTTAAATTGATGCTAAGCGCCGTCTAGACCCTTTTTCGTATTCCGTTTCTAGAATGATCATGGCGGGTGGATCTTGTTCGGGGTCCTAACTAAAAACTGTCTAAATCGAGCAGTCTGCGTCTAACAGCCGTGTAGATCTTGTTTTTCTCGTGATTTAGAAGATTTTTTGTCGCGAATTCAAAGATGTTTGCTCAGCATTGGAATCGATGCTCAGCATTGCAATCGAAGAATGCACGTTGAAAAATGTCTATATTTTGCCCTAAATATCCTGTGTAAATATTGTTTTAGACTATGATAAATAGACCTATTTTATTTTTTAAGCCTTGTACAGTGTATGATAAAAAGTGTGGTATAAACAAACGAAAACGTGGCGACAATCAGCGGTGACGAGACAACGAACTGGCGGGCGAGCGAGTGACAGAACTGTCAAAATTAAGACCCTGCTTTGGAATGGCCATAGACAAAACGGATAATTTTAAGATTTAGGACCAGTTCTTAATTTTGATGAAACGGAATACCAACAAAATAACGAAGGTGCTTAAGTTCCTATTTTTTACCTTCAGCTTAATTTAAGCCTGCGATAATGAGAATACGGGCCATTATAACATTAAATACAATATAACATTACATTCATATATATATATATATATATATATATATATATATATATATATATATATATATATATATATATATATATATATATATATATATATATATATATATATATATATATATATATATATATATATATATATATATATATATATATATATATATATATATATATATATATATATATATATATATATATATATATATATATATATATATATATATATATATATATATATATATATATATATATATATATATATATATATATATATATATATATATATATATATAATTATTTTTATCATACAATATTGCTATTGGAATTGATTATATAATCAATACTATCGGTTTCTTTTATATAAACTATTGAGTAAATCCCTGAAGAACACGTGCGGTATGCCGCAGGTCGTCTGTTGTATTTGCCTATTTATTAAATTGTAGCATTCCTTCTCATATGATGCATAAATTTGCTTCAAGCCGAGCTGGTCGTACAGCGCCTTGATGGTCTCCGCGGCTTTAGGATCCTTGACGCCGTAGTATTGCTCCATGAGCTCTCTCTGTTCTTGGCTGACCCTCTGGAGAGCCAAGACAGCGAGCCAGGAGCACTTTCCTTCTTGGATGTCTGTGCCCACTTTGCCAGTGATCGACGCATCGCCGAAACAGTCCAAATAGTCATCCTAAAACGAATTAAAACCTGATTATTGTTCGTCGGTATTTTACTTTACCGGCCCACCAACCGGCCCGCCGCTATACTGTTATACCACGAACGCTGCAATTTTAAACATAATAAGAGAAGATTAATCATTTTTTAGAACTATGAGTGTCGAACTTGGAGTCGGCACTCCAAGTTGCGTTTCGTAGTGAAATCCTAGTTGCCAAGTCGTAGTACGACGTTAAGCAATCTAATATGCTTTATAATCAATGGCGCAATAAATGCTACTTACTTGAATTTGGAAGAATTCCCCAATATTCAGGAGGATACTGTTTGCTTGGCGATGGACTTCCGGATGCCAAATTCTAGCCAGGTCGAGAGCCAAGGTGACCGGCATTTGGTAGGTGTAGTATGATGTCTTGTGTTTCACTATATTTTTGTATCTGTCCATTGAGAATTTGCTTAAGTTTGGCTTTCCTCCGTTTGACGTTTGCATATCTAAGTATTGGCCGACGCTTGTCTTCAGAACCATCTGGAAAATTAGGTATTAACGGTATGAAAAGGTATTCATTGTAAATAACAGGAAAATTTGGCATTAAAATATATTATTTGTTATATCATAATATATTATTTGGATATCAAGTAGTTTGTAGGGAACATGCAGATATATAGCAACGCCCCAAATAATATTAAATAACGATGTATCTAAGGAACTGTCTTCGGCTATTTACGCTATAAGAAAAATCAAATTTCTAGCCGGAGAACAAGCCATACTATGCGTGCTTTCATCCGAAGATGGCTTATGGTATTTTGACCTGGGGTAATGCACCAGATAGTAATCGTATTTTTATTCTGAAAAAACATGCTCTCAGAACGATATGTGGGATAAAAAGAGGAGATCACTGTGCTCCGATCATTAAAAATAAAAAAATATTGACTGTGAAATGTCAATTTATTTACCAGTGTTTAGTTTATGCGAGAGCAAATTTGGAAGACTACGAAAAGCACTCGAATTTTCACGAACATAACACACGCAATAAGAATAACATCGTGATTCCAAAAGTCCAGTTTATACCAGTTTATACCAGAAATCTTTTTTATATTTGGGCTTTAAATTTTTCAATCTGCTGCCAACAGAATTTAAAAAACTCAAAGGGGTGGCATTCAAAAAGTGCATAAAAAGAAACCCAGCCAACCATGCTCTCTATAACTTAGATAATTTAACAAGGTTGTGATTGAGTTTAAAATGTAATTATATACATGTAATCTATTTGTTTATTGCTGAATAAACTTTTTTTTAAATAACTATGTGATATTATGATATGGATTATTTCTATATCTTTTACAGTATTTTATTTAAATTTTGTATTAGAGTAATTTCGTTTTTATATTTTGTTATCTTAGTAGTAGGTCTAGTGCTGATTATTCTTGAAAAATCTATTGACTATTAGTTTTTTAAATATTGACTATTATTGCATTTTTTTTTGATTATTCAACCATACATACCTTTATATAAAGTATATGTATATGTAATGAAGATATTAATAATTGTACGACAATGAAAAAAGGACGCATTCCACAGTATGTACTTTTTGGAACTAATAAACTATGACTTTGACTATGACTATGACTATTAATTCTTAGTACGAAAAGAAATGTACGTTCACACGAAAACCCCCAATTATATTTCCTAGTATAGCAAATTCATTATTTCTCCGTACTCGTATTGACGTTGAAATGTTTATGGCGTTGAAATATTCTCATGGTTAAACGGATATAAAAGAGCACAATCTAATTAATTAATTTACTTCTGTTAAATCATCCACTGTTAAATCATACACTAATCAATAATATAAATTATTTCAATTGTACATAACATATCAGAATAGATAATAATATTCTATAGATCAAAAAATTTTATCATTAGATGATATAAATACAAATTGAAGATGTCGTGCGTCGTACCTCACGTCAGAAAGGGATGCACTTATGGCGGAAAACGAAACTGCAATAAAGCTGGCCGGGCAATATCGCAGTATTTTCGATTGCGAAGCGATCGTCCAGCATCACTATCCAACAACATCAGCCGTACGAATAAAATGTACCTATATGGCCGGGATATACTAAACATATTGCCGTATATTGCATAGTATGGCTGTTATTGCTAGCAATGTTGCCAGGCAATGTATTGCAGCCACATATTTCAGCGAAAATGTGGCCCGTTTAGAAGCACCCTAAGAACCCCGCAAAAAACAGTGATTTTATCCGACATTTAGTATTTAATAAACTAGCAAACTTCGAAATATTTATAGTTTGTTTAGAAGTTTTAAGTGTTCTTCAACTCTTTCTCAATGTTCTGTCTGCTTTTCTGATTACATCTTAATATATATAGTATAATTTGCTTTATATCAATATTACAGATAAGTCAGTGCAATAATGAAGCAACTAATTTAACATTACTAACTTACCTGCCAAAGGTACACATTGGGCCCGATTGCGTTTCCTTAATTAGTCCAAGCGAACGAGACAGGGCAATACGTTAGAGCGGAATATGAAACGACCGATCGTCGACAAATACTACCTGCCGAACTTATACTCGCCCGAATAAATTCGAGCATATATCGTGCGGTGTAAGATTTGACCTTGTCGGGCAGTTATGCGAAAAAGTGACAACAGGTCATCTCACACTCCGCTCTAGCGTATTGCCCTGTCTCGTTCACACGGACTAATTTCTGATTTTAGTTCACGAAGAAACGCAATCGAGCCCATTGTCAGCCTGTGTCATTCATAATAGGGAATTGTTACGTTATATGTTACACCATAATTCGGATCGATCGCGCCGCGACTTGTCGAGATACTATTAGCACAGTATACTGTGCTATTAGTATCCGACGCTAGGTGCCGTCCGGCGTTAGGGGATCTCCCCCTATTGTTTGTTTGTTACAATCTACTCTTTATTGTAATATTTCACGATGGGCCGGTTTATTATCACACGATAATTTCTTACAACCAACCCTGCTATGAAATGTTTATATTTATGTGTGTCTTAGTTTTGTACTCGATCGACAGAATTGAAATGCGATTCTGTTAATTTGATCCCAAAGGAAAATTGTGACTCAGCCGGGAATCGAACCCGGAACATTACAATGTAAGATCAGGCGAGCTAACCACTATGCCATCGAGCCGTGAGCCGAAGTGCCCTTTGCCTTGGTGGTTTTAACCTACCTCATTGACAGTCTCCAAGATGCTGCGGTAGCTGTCATGCCCGTGGAAGTGGTCTTTTATGATTGCATACATCGAAGAGAGCATTAAGGATGCGTCGTTGGCAGCAGACAGACCGATTCCAGGTCTTCTGTGCCAGCAGGGCTCTCCTCGGCGGGTCTCAGAATTATCCATCAGGTCGTCTACCATCAGGAAGTAAGCCTGGAACTGAACATTTTGAAACGGTTAACACAGACATGACAATCGTGACAATCACACGTTACTGGGGAGAATCGGTTGTCTTTCTAATGCGAAATCGGGCAATCGCTGCTACTCTGTACCATTGATTATATCGCGGATTATATTGCTCAATGCCGCACTACGATTTGGCAGCTAGGATTTTGCTACGAAACGCAACGTGTATCATTAATCTTGTTCAATATCGATTTTCTTATTTTTATCGATATTTTTATCGTCATATTTATTCTGTAAGATATTCATATGTGTATAAAGAATATTACGTAAAATTTTCACTCATTTTCATTCAGTCCCTTTTTAGGGGCCCTCTAGAAGATCAAGCATGCTTGACAAGTATCGCGTCGCGGGCTGGGAGAGGATTGTAAACCGCAGGAAAAATGCAAATATTTTTTTAAAATATTTACCAAATATGCCTAATTTTGTAGTTTATACCAGGGATTAACATTAATTAGACGTAATTGATTGATGAATGACGTTACTCCCTGGTATAAACTACAAAATTAGGCATTTTTGGTAAATATTTTTGAAAAATATTTGCATTTTTCCTATGGTTTACGATACTCTTCCAGCCCGCGGCGCGAGCTTGATTATCTAGGGAGCCCCTTAGATATTGACCTGAGAAAACTGACGTTAAACGGTTACTTTAAACATGTTATCTGTTAGTCTTCTTTCCGTCATTAAAAAAAAAGGTCTTAAATAGTAACGATTGCTTTTTTTCCGAGTATTTATAGAAAGAGTTTGACAGATTTCATGCATTTATACAATAATAAATAAAAATATTCCTGAAGTCAATTCATGCTGAACAATATGCTGATTTTTTAATATTTTGATATCTCTATAAATAGATTAGCAATTAAACTTTTCGCAAACCAAGTTTTTCATTATAATGTGCCCATCCGCCTATGTGACAGCCACGGTTGTGTCAAGGAAAGTTATAAGATATATTTTTTAGCTTATTTTAATTTTAATTTATAATCATTTTTAATATTATTATTATTACTATTGTTATTATTCCTTTTTTTAATATATATATATTTTATTCCCTTTTTCAGTATATTAAACAATTGTCTAAACCGCAGAATAAAATCTACAAGCGCGAATTCCCTCTTTTGCGGTATTTTAAATTTATTAAATTTAAAATTTTAAGCCACAGTTTCAAACTGTGGCTTAAACTTTATTTCAAAGGTTGTTTCGTCACTGTCTACCTATAGGGGAAAAAACCAGGGAAGTAGAAGTTAGGAGATTCTTGCATTTGAGGTGATATGCCTTCCACGTAACTCTCAGTTCTATATTTGATAGTAGGAATAGAAGCTTTACCCCATATTTCTGCAATCTTTGCTACCTAATCCCCACCAGGGAAGAATGGAAAAATCCTCAGTGGCTTCAAAGCCACAACGCAGACGCCTGGTTCACCGACGGCTCAGGAACAAATGGACGTTTTGGGGCAGGCGTGTACGAACCCAAAACCAACCACAGAATCAGCATCCCCCTTGGACAATACTCTACGGTTTTCCAAGCCGAGGTACTTGCCATATTGGAATGCATAAAACTACAAAGTCGACTTGAGGTAAAAAACAGACAAATCCTCATCTGCTCTGACAGCAGAGCAGCACTGGACGCTCTGGCTAAAGCCACCACAGAATCTTCTGTGGTCTGGGACTGCATGCAGGAGCTCAACAAATTGGGAAAATCCAACAAAATCACCCTAATATGGATACCGGGTCACCAAGGCATACCCGGAAACGAAGAGGCCGACAGACTGGCAAAACTGGGCACACTGGATTGCCCAGTGGAGCCAGCTGTAGGGGTCCCCTTCGCTACAGGTAAGAAAATCATCAGGGACTGCTTGGAGCAGGAACATCGGGCTTCCTGGAAACAGTCAGGGATGTCGCCAGGCAAAAGCCATGATGGAGCAACCACTACAGAAGAAAACCAAGGCCCTACTTGACATGAGCAAGAAGAACCTTAGAACCACTATCGGTCTCCTCACCAGACACACGACCCTTAGAGCTCATCTATTCAACCTTGGCTTGACTGAGAGCAAGGATTGCCGAATATGTGGCGAGGAACCTGAAGACAGCATACACATTGTTGGTCGCTGTCCAGGGCTCGCCGCCAAAAGACACAGTTTACTGGGACGAGCCTTTCTCGAACCCAGTGATCTGCCCAACTTGAAGGTCAGTGACCTACTTGGACTGGTAAGAAGTACCGGGCTACTAGCTGACCACTGACCTAACCACACAGTGGGTAGTTACAAAAGACCTTACAGATCTAGGTGACATCAAGGGCTGGAAACAAGCCCCCCACTCCATCTACTACTACTACTACTACTTGCTACCATAATGGCTTCTATTACCTTATACGTGGACTCTTCCTTTGTGTCTTAGTCTAATTTTATTTTGCGATGGCTCCACTCATAGAACTTCATGATATATTCATATGTTGGCAACATATTGTATTTTAAATGAAACGTATTACCAAACAATGGATATTTGTAAATTTAACGAGTACGATCCATCTTGAATCGCGTGGATCAGCGCAACACAACCTCTTACTCAAGAAACCGCAGGACTTTTAAAGTGCGCACGTGGCGTGTCTCGATCATCAATATATGATTCCCTTGATGGGCCTTTCGCGCTCGAAAATGAACCCTTCAAAAGCACTACTGAAAGCCGACCAGTAGTAATTTGGTAGCAGTCCGCTGGCAGACAGCCGACCGTTTCCGGTGTGAGAGCTGCCGCGAAGAATATCGGCGCGCTATTCTCTCGCATACTGTTCAATTTATTGCTCTCTCTATCACATGATTTACGAGCAAAGGGGATGTGGAGAAAACTTATTTGTATCTGAGGCCATATCTAGCTAATATATCAATGGTCTCGATGCTTTGATTTTTAACACGCTTTTATTAGGTCGACCTGGTATGTAACTAACTAGGTATGTAATGGAATCTAAGGTAACTAATTTAACCATCTTCCAAGGATCGTAGCGTCATGAAAATTGGCAGCTGTATGTAGTTCTGATGACAATACATTAATATGGTACTCTTGAACTGATCTGATGATGGAGTCGGAAGATATGAACTGGAACTTCATGATGGAACATCCTGTCATAGCTGTGTTTGGACTTGTTAAAAATGTCTTGGAATGAACTTTGACCACGATTAGGTTTCAAGGTCTGATGATGAAGTCGGAAGATAGCCACTGGCATTCCATGATGGAATATCGTATCATAGCCGTGTTTATGTGAATATCGTATCATAGCCCAAAAGCGTGTTTTTAGTGTTTTTTTTTAAACTATTAATTATTTCCTTTCTCCCTCCCCCCTTCACACCTACACATGTGAAGACTGTTACGCATGTATTACTATTTTATTTCGTAAGGATACCATAATAACTCTCTAATTCGATAAAAAAACATACCTGTCTATTATTAATCACAAAATTTTGAAACTTTGGCTACAATCCGGAGGCAGAAGGACTTATCAGAATGAAATAATATTTTACACGCGTTAGTTTGAAACCATTTTGCAAACTATTCGCAATAAGCTCCCTGGAAAAGTCTAAAAAAGTGAAACGGCCCAGCGACCTAATGACAACCGCATTTGAAGCGACTGATCGGCTATCCGCCCCGCGTGAACAGTCGGGCAAAAAGCGCCTCGTTCCGCGATGAATCGAACTGAATCGCCGATTACATTAGGTAGAGGACCACGTAAGCGACCTCGAACGCGTAACCAGTCGGGAGGAAGGAGAAATCCGGCCATAAGGTGCTTCAGGCCGGTAGTCAGGGGAGAGGCGGCCCTCACCTCTGACGGCCTAGTTGGCGGAGCTAGTTGGTGGATTGCTTCAGACAACACTCCACTGGCCTTTAAGAACAATATGTGGGATATTCCAAGAGCGGTTGTATTCAGAATCTTGGAGATAGAGAGCGACAAAAAATATGTGACTTACTATTTCAACACACCATCCTAAAACGTACGCCAACCGGATATTTTCTTCAGTTAAATATTCTTGTTTCTCCAACATCTTGTAAGCGGTTACCGATGTCAGTCCTCTGATGCGCTTTCCTCCCGCGAGGTTGCATTTTAGCACCTGTGAATGTACAATAATATAATATATTAGGTACTTACTTTAGATATAAGAATAAATATTTATTTATTTATTATTTATTTAAGAATTAATTACTATAAAACATTGATTTGCTTACAAAAATAACAGGTACCAATTGGCTAAACCTTAACCTTTTGCTTATTTGATTCTGTCACCCAACTGGGATGAGCCCTTATAATAAGAAGGGGACTAACCTAAAAGGGCCACCGTGAACTCTGTCTGCGGCTGTAATCTACGGTCGGGGGCAATCGGAGGCTTCGATTCGGAGAAACACCTCGGGCGGAATTGGGCGGTTTGTACATCGTGCAGCGTTAGCCAATCGGCTCTGCACTACGGCGAATAACCGAGGGAGCCTGGAAACGCACGTTTCCGCAATAAATTTGAACTTGAATTACCGCTAACATCAGATAGAGGCAGCGTTAGCGACCTGGTAGTAAGGGAGTGTGGTTTGCCCGATAGGTGCACTTCCCAGTGTCTCTCAATAAGGCGTTGGACTGTCACGGGCTGTTGGCGTAGCTTGACTGTATTTATATTGTCCGCAAAGCCTTTACGTTCACTCCATGGGAGACAAAATCGCTTCATGTCGTTATAATACCATGGAGTGGCGAGTTCGCCCGTAGCAATTCACACTTTGAGGCCAATTTGAACTTAAACAACTTCCGTTACGCTAAGATATCTTGCCCACTCGTATATGTTGATGTCAATATTAGGGAAATACTTGAAAATTCTTTGTTGTAAGAACACACTAGAAAACTCATTTTGGGTTCATCACGTTTTTCATTCCCCATACGTTTCTAATTTACTGAAGTTATAGATACCATTTATTTGCTTAAAAGTGTACGAAAAATTTGCGATTCTGGTTCACTGAACTTGCGATATTTGGAAGTGTTTCAATTCTATCGCCATAAATGGTTATTAAAAATAACACGACAAATTTAGTTTAAAAATTAAAAATTAACAATTTCCGAACTTCACAAAACAGTAAAATACGTCTCGCCGAAAGCTTATTTATGGTACATTTTTTTAGTAAACAATAATTTATAGTACATGGTATCTATATCTTGTCGTTATATCTATAACTTGGTATCTGGTAACATATATCATAAGTATGCATTGACCCTTAAACTAGTGGGTTTATCAGGTAAATTAGTGGACCCTTAGGCTGGTGGTTAACGGCATTTTAAGGGCCATACATTGCCGAGCTCTGTTCAACAGCTAGTCAACGCTCAGTTGAGCTTAAGCGACGTTTATTGCTCACATTATTTCGTTAAATAGCCGTTGTTTAAATTTAAAATGCATTTGCTTCTAAGGCTGTATGTATTTATCTCTGAATACGAACCTCTGCTATCCACTCACATGCTTCTGTGTCATTTAGATGTTTACCAGGTACAGTCAAACTTTTTATGATATCAGGCAATGCTGCAGAAAAACTTTCAGCCTCCTTTGCATTGTTTTCATTGGAGGTTGATACAGTGGTCGAAAAAGATCTGAGGGTATAAAATGCATACTTTAAACTACAATATATACCTATATCAATGTTCATAAGCCAAGGAATATGACCATGACCACATTTGTATGAAGCCTGGAATAAGAACCAACAGAGATAAAACCCATGTCAAATGAAAGGCTTTAGTGTGTAGGTACTCGTATTTACCCCATTTTATACTACAGTAGCTAAGTTCAATTTAATTGCAGAACTGATACATTGGCACATATTAGGACAATCATTGGGTATTTGTATTTCGTCGGTAATAAAGGTCTACGATCTCGAGGGTCACACTGAAAGTTTCCGGAATGATTAAGAAAATAAGTTTATAGTAAAAACAATAGTTTTTATTGAAATGCTCTGTCTCGAGCCAACCCTAAGTGCAGCAGCCATGTCATAGTGGAACGGGCTATCGTAATTGAATGCTATACAGAACTTCGTGTTTGTGCTGTTGACCGTTGAGGAGTCCCATCGTCGGGAGCCAACCCTGGGTGCAGCAGCCATGTCATGGTAAAATGTAGATCGATCTATCATAATTGAATGTGTATACACGATTCTGTGTCTGTTCTATTGACCGTGGAAAAGTATCCTCGTCGGGAGCCGGTCCTGGGTGCAGAATCAGTTCATGCTCATCAAAAAAATGCATCGTCATCGGAACTGAACCAACATGTAAAATTTCAACTTCATAGGATAAGAGGAAGTGGTTCTAATTCAGCTTGCAAGATTTGACCTAAACAAACATACATACTAACAAACATTTCAAGGTAAATAAAAGCTTGTAAAAATACAAGAAATGGCCGAAAATCAATATATTGTTTTAAAAATATTCTCCTCAGGGTTAATTTCTCATACTTCATATATACATTTTCATAACTCTTGTTACACTCCTCCGTATTACCTTGGAAACATGTTTTTCAAATTCTTTGACAGCCTCTCCTGGCGATGAAAATCGCTGGCCGCGTAATTGGTTCTCAATTTTCGGGAATAAGAAGTCACAAGGTGCTAAGTCGGCAATATATGGAGGATGGTTCATGAGTTTTACGTTTCTATCTTTCAAAAATTCGCTTGTCTGTCTGGCCGTATGTAAGCTGGCTTTGTCATGGTGCAAGCTAATGCAGCGTTTACGGAGTTCGTCAATGCAAGCCAATGGTCGTATACCAATAAGCATTCAGGGTACGATGATTCTCCAAAGCAACAGAAGACAGTCCAGTCCTACTAAAAAAGAAAAGATCATGTGCTTCGCGGCACTTTGCACGCGCGACACTTTGTTTGGATTCGGCTTATCTTGAAAGACCCAAATGGTTGATTGATGCTTTGTTTCGGGATGCAAATCTGTCAATCCTAGCTGAAAATCCATATTGCGTCACCTATTACTATGTCCCACACCAAATATGACACCCTTACTTGAATCTGGTACGCATGGCATCTTGAAGTCTCAGTCACCTTGTGTAGGATCCACCGCGAGAACAGCTTTATCACAGCCAAATGTTTGTGTAGGATTGATTGTCCAAACTAATGCCTATATTTAAAAATGTCCGAATCTAATGGTAAGTCAAATGCATGTCCGTTTCGATAATATAGCTCACAGCATCGATGTTTTCGTTACTGAGTGACCTTCACGATATTCATCATTTAGATTTACATGACCGCTTTCAAATTGTATATCTCAGTTCTTAGTTCTACAATAAAATCTCAGTTCTACAATGTAATTGAACGTAGCTGCTATTATAGTACGAATTGAAGTACAAGCAACCTTTCATTTGACATGAGTCTCATCTCTGTCGGTGGATTGGTCAAAATGACTTTTCACCGCCGTATCCTCCAATTTTTTTAATATTATTAAAACGTTAATGTAAACTCTCACTTACCTACAAGAAGCAATGTAATAGTTACTCTTAACACAGTCGGTCTTTAAAAACAATTTTATTGATGAATTGTTTTTTGTAGCATTTTGTGCCTTGAACGCAAAATTTAGTATTTTTCTGGGTATAATCCTCGGAGCAAACATTTTTCCTGCTACTTCGGCCACTTTTTAATGCAATTATAATATAAATTATATTACTAGTCGACTAGTTGTGATTGTTTGTTAATCTGTAGGAATGATCGATGATCTGGAACAACATAATTATGATTAGTGAGTTTATTATTATAAGTACCTACTTAATTAGAATAATGTTTTTATGCCATATTATTGTGTAATTAAGGTTATAGAAGTTTTCGTGAAACTAAAAGAAAAATGAATAATTGGGGAGCCGGCAAAAAAAGTGCAAGAGTTTTGTAAAAACTGATACTTTCAGATCAGACAGTATTTTGGCCAAAGAATGCCGGGACACAGTCAGCAGGCCCAGATTCCGGGACACCTGGCGCTGGCGTACTAAGAAAGGTGTAAATGGATATATTTATTACATAGCTATATTTTTTATAAAATTGGTATATTTATGTGTATATACAGGTGGTGGGTCCAAATAATTTATTTAAAAAAAAACACTTCATTTCTTAAAATTGCATAAAAATATGCACATCTAGAGACGGGCCAAATTATCGCCTAGTTAGATGTGCTATTGGCAGTAAAGGTCATGTAAGATGTGTTAAAACTCCCTATATTAATTATTAAATAATTTATATAATTATTATAAGATTACATGACCAATGATTGAACTGTATACCTAATCCTATGTACCTAAATAAATAAAATAATAATAAAAAAATTTACTGGTACCCCCAAAGTGTTTTTCCTTTTCTTAGTTACCTATATTACTTTGATAAGTAACTTCCAACTAACATAGTCAAGTCTACCTTAGTACAGTCTTCAGCCTAGTTAGGCAGAATTTGTATATAAACTTTTTACTCATTTCATTTGGAAAACAAATTTATTCTAATTCTTACTCTTATTTTATTATAAAAGTAAATTTTTTGACTTTCCTGTCAAGGAAAAAATTGTGGACGCAATTCTGTGTATTTTAGCGCAATTTTAGCTCAATCGCTTCATCCGATTGAGCTAAAATTTGGCATGCAGGCATCATTTGGTCATGGCATGACCTGAAAAGATTGTGGTTGAAATCCTTCCGCCCAGGGTTGGCTCCCGACGAGGGAACTCCTCAACGGTTAACCAAAGACCCAAAATTGTGTATACGAATTCATTTATGATAGCAACTTCCAAGTTCCACCATGACAGGGCTTATGTATCCTGGGTTGGCTTCCGAAGAGGGAACTCCTCAACGGTCAACAGCAGAGACCCAAAATTTTGTGTAAGCATTCAATTATGATAGCAGCTTCCAAGTTTAATCATGACATGGCTGATATACCCTGGGTTGGCTTCCGAAGAGGGAACTCCTCAACGGTCAACAGCAAAGACCCAAAATTTTGTATACGCATTCATTTATGATAGCAACTTTCAAGTTCCACCATGGCATGGCTAATGTACCCAGACGTTCAAAATATAGAAAAGTCGAAAAAGTCGAAAAAGTCGAAGTCGATGTAGATTTCGATTTTTGAGGGTTAAAGGGTGGCGCTAGGTTGGGGATGGGGGGATTGTGGCAAGATTTATGATATTAATATTCAGATGAATTAAGCTCCTGACTACTTGACAGGAAAGTCTTGGGGTGACACAACCGATTTTTCCTTTTTGATTGTTGCTCATTGACTATCGCGTGACAGGACCGTGTCCCCCTCCATCTGTTTGTTACAATATTGCGTAGACGGATAATTTCGATAACAATAATTCGCTTAGCGGAAAGCGTGGCACAATTTCGGGTTTTGTTTGCCCATGCCATATTTTGCAATTACGGGACCGTTACTATTCAGATAAATAACACCGAGCATTGACTTTGCCGAATATGTCAGCCATAGAGCTGGCCATTTTGATTAGGTAGTATAACAAACAACGATGAATCAACAATAGAAATGGCGGACAGAGTTCTTCAGCGCATAGAGGCATTTTTTAATTCAAAAATATCACGCCCTACCGTCAAGATTAAAGTTGGACCACAGGATGAGTTTATATTAACTGGTATCCTTAAAGTGGGTAAATCAGTACGAGAAAATAAGAAACTTTTAACCGTCCTACTTGTGGGTATTCAAAAAGCGAATGAATGAATGAATGAAAAACTCTTTATTTCACAATAAATAAGGTACAATGGTGGACTTATTGCTACGTTGGTGAAATACATTGGTGAAAAGTCGTTTTCATTAGATTTCCTAATAAAAATACTTGTTCGCTATATACCAAACAACAATTACCCTTTTTGTATTTAGAATCGTAAGAACAATTTGACCTTATTTTTTTTATTAAAGCTGGTATCCTTACCATGTCGTCCATGTACATATATCAGTGCCTTTTATACGCTAAAGAGAATCTTTTAAATTGCGAGCTTCACTCCACTCTACATAGCCATAATACGCGACATAAAAACAATGTGGTATTGCCTAAAGTACGCTTGACCAAATATCAAAAAACATTTTTATATATTAGTTTTAAATTGTTCAATACTTTGCCGTCATCGACGAGAAGACTTGAGATGGCAGCATATAAAATCTGCTTGAAAAATCAGTTAGTCAAACATGCCCTTTACAAACTGGACGACTTTTATATTATTGCGTCCACAATTGCTTGATTATAAATAACCATATTATGACTATACTTTCGCACAAATTTCTTTTTTTTTCTCTTTATTTTGTGGTTAAGTTTTAGATTTTATTGACATTGTTTTTAATTACGCATGTTTCAGAATTTTTCTTTTTCATTGTATTGATTATTATTTATTGTTTGATTATTGATTATTTTTGTAAACTTGACTATTTTTAAGTAATCACCTCTGATTACAATTATTTTTTTTCTTCTTCTTTTAATTAATCAAGCGTTTTTATCATTCGGTAAATTATGATTGTAAAATTTGACATGTTCCTCAGTATTGTGAAATGCTTTTATGGAATGAATAAATGATGATGATGATGATGATGATGATGACCTATTACGTACCTACGCTTTGTGATACGGCTTGTTGCGTTCAGGCGATAATATAGCGGACGTATCACGTACGTTCGTGTAATAAATAAGGCGGATAATTAAAAAAATAATTTTTTTTTTTTTTTTGATAAATTTGAAGAACTTAAATATTGACTAAAATTTTGACAAGCGATGAGCGCGCTGCGCAATCTAGCGGTAGGTGCAATATCGCGAATAAACAATATTCATGATATTTTATCTACCTTATACTTCTTTTGGGAAAACTAAATTTTTCAAAATTTCGGAAGAAGACTTTTTTTGTTTCACATTTTCTCCCACATCAAAAGTTGTTTGTATACTAGTACTGATTCACCCACTCCAATGATGCCAGTTAATTAAAACTCACATTGTATATTAATATGTTCGAAACATTCTATTTTTGTAATGCTATATTCGTTTGGCACTATTGAGAAATACAAGTATTCC
Organism: Micropterix aruncella; assembly: GCA_944548615.1. NCBI lineage: Eukaryota > Metazoa > Arthropoda > Insecta > Lepidoptera > Micropterigidae > Micropterix > Micropterix aruncella. The sequence continues at coordinate 5,377,179 of OX155966.1, forward strand.
TTATAAAATCGAAGACTATCGCGGTTGTTTGACATTATAAATAGAATAGAAAACGAGTTTACCGCGTGAAATTTGTAGCACCCGACGTTTCGGTGACGTTGCAGCCGCCGTTGTCCAGGGTAGACTGAAAGAGCTGTCAATCCGTTGTTTTGCGGGTAGGCCGCATACCGCTGCCGCCACTGCGAAGGTTATAACGGTGGTGGGGGGCCGGGCTCAATCCAAGGAACAAGTCTACTTTCCTCGCATAATCCGGGAAGCCATTGAAATAAGAAGAACCCCGAACTCCGTTAGAGACGACGGTTACAAACTCTCTTCTACGTGGAACCGTTCCCGCCGCAGAACGCCGAACGCAAGGACGTAAGACAGGATACAATGAGTGTTGTGTGCAAGGCGGATTTTCAAAATTCGCGCGCTCCGAGCCCGCCCCCCCACCACCGTTATAACCTACTAGTGATGGGCGTGATTCTCAATTTTAAATCACGCAACAATCACGTTACTGGTATTTTTTCACGCGTGATAATAACTGCTACTCGTGATTTTCGTGATTGTACTGAAATGTACTGTGAAACGTTAAGTAACAAAGTTTCGTCAATGTGATAACTGATAACAGAAACGCGCATTATATTTGCTTAATATTTATTAGTAATTAGAAGAATTAGCGTTCAGAAAGATTATCTCTCTTGCTCTTTTGGTGCTAAGCCGAGTTCGTCTTTCTGAAATAATGTTATTTTATTGCTTTAACAAATCATGAGCAAACTCATTTACACGAACGATTACGACACGAGCGATAACAGTGTCCAAATTCATGCGACAACAGTGTCCAAATTCACGTTACGTACGAAATGAACGCGCCACTCATCAGTCATCGTCCAGCCGGCGCGGGCGTTCGCCCAGAACGAACGGCAAATCACTGATCCACTGATCGCCGATCACATCAAGAATGAACGAAACCAAATGAACGGTTCAATTCACCGATCATCGTTCAGTGGCGCGCCGCGCGGTCGTTCGACGGCGTTCAGTGAGAACGGCCAATCACTGATCCACAAACTTCACTGATCATATAATCACGCGTGATCGGTCGCGTCGTAGCGGCGCCGAGTGATGGCAACGCGGTGCTGTTCGTAGCCGTGATTCAAATAGCATGTTCTTTCAAATTCTCGTAACGCGTTCTTCGTGATTGCAAATATCACACGTTATTGTTATTGCTATTCGTGATCACACCCATCACTATAACCTACGCAGTAGCGGCAGCGGTATGCGGCCTACCCGCAAAACAACGGATTGATAGCTTTTTCAATCTACCCTGGACAACGGCGGCTGTAACGTCACCAAAACGTCGGATGCTACAAATTTCACGCGGTAAATTCGTTTTCTATCCTATTTATAATACAAATATTCCTTGTTTACAAAGAAAAAGGATTACCTATATTTATTTATTTCTTAATGTATTTAAGAATATACCTAGGAAATATTTAAAAACACAATCATTTTGCATCATGCCTAACTAGGCAGCGCCTGTTCTAAGAAAGAAACCAATTTTATATAATAGCAATTTATTATGTAATTTTTATAAAAAAAACGATCAACCTCCACCCCTAACCCCCCCCCCCCCCCCCCCCGAGACAGTTTATTCGGTGTGATATTATAAAAAGAATAACGCAGAAAATGGCATTTTGAAAGTGCGGTAGAGCCGCGCTATCGACTTTGTGATATAAAATGACCAATTTTGAGCTCGCTTTAGCGGTGGTTTGGTACATCGGAGGAATTAAGTGCGTGAATATGAATTGTAGGAAATTTTGTCTACTCTAATTTTGTGCTACGAAGTCGTTATCGAAAAATGCTTTATTCGTGAATTATAAGCAAAAAACTAAATGTAATGCCATTTTTTACGGTTTTTCGCGATTCCTGAAGTTAGCCCACCTTTGGCGAGGCTGCAAAGTTAAAAATCGGATTTAGCGTCTAAAAATACATATAAAACCGTTAACAAAAAAAAACGGATTTTTTTCCCTGGAAACGACACGCTTAGATCTCACATGCTTGGACTATAATAGATTACGAGTATTATATTATCTTTGTATATTATATAGCACAAAAGCTGGTTGATTCATTGAGCGCCGAACATTTATGACAACAGCGTTGTTCTATTTTTAGAGATTCTGCCCAATACGACGAAGATTTGGATATGCTGGCTAATGATGAAACCTTTAAATTTCCACCAAAATCCTTGATAAAGATAGAGATAAAGAAACTCATCGAACGATTGTATGAAGAGAAAACCGAAGTAACCATTTTTCTCAAACAAGTAGTGGTCTTGCTCGTCCGTTTATATCTGCAGATGCACTTGTTATAGTAGACACAGCAAATAAAAGTGATGATGATGATAACTTGCCTCTATTTTTAACACGCTTTTATTAGATTGACCTGTATGTAACTATGTAATGGAATCTAAGGTAACTAATTTAACCATCTTCCAAGGATCGTAGCATCATGAAAATTGGCAGCTGTATGTATTTCTGATGACAATACAATAATATGGTACTGTCGAACTGATCTGATGATGGAGTCGGAAGATATAAACTGGATCTTCATGGTGGAACATCGTATCATAGCTGTGTTTGGACTTGTTAGAAAAGTCTTGGAATGACCTTTGACCACGATTAGGTTTCAAAGTCTGATGATGAAGCCGGAAGATAGGCACTGGCATTCCATGATGGAATATCGTATCATAGCCGTGTTTATGTGAATATCGTATCATAGCCCAAAAGCGTGTTTTTAGTGTTCTTTTAAAACCTTAAAATTTTTAGTGGTTAGTATAATATTCTTAAATCTGCGAGATATCCCCAGTTACCGGGATCTGCGAGATTAGATCCCTTAAATCTTGCAAATTCCAAGATTGAAGGTTTTGCTTCAAGATTGCATTCTTGTGCCATGTAGCGGTAGGTAGGTAAAAAATATCGTGAATTTTGTTTATTCGCGATATTCAATCTTCAATCAAACTCTCACAATCAAATCAATCCTTCCTCGTACACAGTATATCTACGTTTATGAAACGACCTTTCATTAGACATAAAAAATATACATAACTAAAACGTTTTAATAAAGACCGGATCTACATATTTTCTTCGCACTGCTGAATAATAGTGTTACTATCCCAATATTATTAGTATTACCTTCAAATGTATCTTTCAGTAAAGATTAATAACCCCATTTAAAGCTAATTGTACTGTAATTATTCTTCTAATGATTATCTACTTAGTCATCATCATTTTTTGAATACCATAAAATTAAAGTTAAAGTTATTATATGCTATGTATATATTGGAGACGGTGTTCGCTTTTATAATACTTTGTCTGAGGAACTAACCCTTTTACCAGACACTAAATTTATAAAAATTGTTAAAGATACTTTGTGCTCTAAAGGCTATTATAAAATTGAAGATTTTTTAAGCGATACATTGTTCTGGTCAAGTCGTTTTTGTGTAACATAGCTATGAAAACCATTTGTTTAATGTTATTATTATTATTATTACTATTACGTAAAGCCATTGATTATATAGTGTTGTAATCAATGGTAAAGCCTACAAGCAAGGCAAAAATGTCTAGAAATATAAGACGTTCGGAAAGTACTGTAAGTCTACTTCGAATAAAAATCTATCAAATCTAATCTAATCTAGATGTATATTATGTTATGTACAGTATTATAATATGTATATAATATATGACATTTTAATTTTAGCCTGATTTTCAACATTTCATGATTCGATTACCTACTGATTTATTTATTGATTTTGTAACATGATTAGTAATATATTTTTTTCTTCTTTGATTATATTTTTTTGCGTGGTTTTTTAATAGATTTTCCTTCTATTCTATAGGTTTTAATTTTTTTGGTAACTTCGTGGATTTTCTATTTGGGATATTTTTTGTTCTCAATTTAAATATCTTTTTAATATTTAGACAATGTAATGAGTATACTCCGCTCAGTTATTCCAAGACATGTTCTTGGATAGTAGTTTAACGCAGCTTGTGACCCAACCGACAAGATTCAGGGAAAACAACATGCCATCGCTGCTTGATTTAATCCTATGCAACGATGAATGCCTGATAACCAATCTTTGCATAGATTCACCCATAGGAAAGAGTGATCATGTATGCCTGTATTTCCAGATTCAGTTTCAAAATTGTGCCAGCGAAACGCTTAACCCGGAACCAAGGAGAGCCCTGCACAAAATTGATTATGAGAAATTTCGAACAGACTTGAATTCAGCTCTTAACATTAATTTTCATGATGCAGATGCACAAACTAAATGGTCAACATTTGAGAAAATCGTGCAGGTAAACATAGAGAAGCACGCTCCTTTAATGCAGCATAAGAAACCGCGCAACAAACCCTGGATCGATGCAGAATCAATAGCTATGATTAAAACAAAATCTAAGTTGTGGAAAGCTTATACCAGAAATAAAACCGGTGCTAATTACCAAAAATACAGGCTAGCGAACAATGTGTGTTAGTCTAATAATGTGTTAGTCTTATTAGAAGGCGAAGAAGCGAGTTTGAATCAAAAATAGTTCTCTCGGGACAAAAAACTTTTTATGCACATATGCGCAGCCAGATTTCATCCAAAGTGACTATACCACCAGCAATGCGTGACGCACAAGGCAACATGACAGTAGACCCCAAAACCATCGCCATTTGCTTTGCCGACGAATTCTATAAAGCTTATTCGCGTGCCATGAACCTGCTATTACTGCATCAGTCGCGCTTCACCCACAACGTAGAGTGACCAACTCCTTCTCTGACATTATCTTCTCTCGGGAGTCTGTACAGAGGGTTCTCAATAACATAAATCCAGAATCATCCTCTGGTCCTGATGGTCTACCAGGCGCTATATTAAAGCAGTGCTCGGATATTATTCTACCAGCCACATGACATCATGATGTCTTCATTTGAATCTGGCATTGTACCGATGGATTGGAAGCACTCAATCGTAACCCCGATATACAAGAAAGGTGACAAGATGGCGGCAACTAACTACCGACCCATAAGCCTGACTAGTATAGTATGCAAATGTATGGAAAGAATCATCGCTAAGGAACTGCAAGGCTTTCTAAGATCGGAAAACATTATACCATATCAACAACACGGATTTGTGTCTAATCGCTCAACTATCTCTAACCTCTTGCTTTGCCTTGACTATTGGACAAAACATTTCGACTCTAAAACTCCCGTTGATGTTATTTATCTGGACTTCGAGAAAGCATTTGATACTGTGCCACACCGTCGGCTCCTTGCCAAACTAGAGCATCTCAGAATACGTGGTAGACTGCTGACATGGCTGGAAAATTACCTAACGGGACGTACATACATACCAAGTGAGAGTGGGGGGCCTATTATCGGATATCCGTGAAGCGGTCAGCGGCGTACCTCAAGGTTCCGTTCTGGCTCCGACCCTGTTCGGGATCTTCATCTCTGATCTTCCCCAACTCGCCGGAATATCAACGAGCCTCTTCGCTGATGATGTTAAGCTTACTGCAGACGCTGTCTTGAGTTGTGGAACGTTAAGAGAAGCTTTAGATGAAATCACAAAATGGACTCAAGACTGGGTTATTAAAACCAACCCCAAGAAATGCACAGTTCTACACCTTGGTAAAAACAACCCTAAAAATGACTACCAACTTGGATCGATCAGCTCAACCACCACAAATGCACAGAAAGACCTTGGTATAACGATAACGAACAACTTGAAATGGGCAAACCATATTGAAAACATCGTAAAACAGGCAAACTCACTTCTATATTTGGTAAAGAAAGCTTTTCAAGTATTGACGATACCGACATTTCTAAAAATTTACAAAACCTACATTCGTCCTCTGATCGAGTATGGTTTTCAAATCTGGAATCCTTATTTTGCCAAGGACATCAACCTGCTTGAAAGTGTACAACGTAGAGCGACAAAACTGCCAAAAACCCTAAGAAAAACACCCTATGAACATAGATTAAAAATCCTCAAACTGACAACTCTGGAGCAACGGAGACACAGAGGAGATCTCATAGAGACATACAAAATACTGAGGCAACACTACGACTGCCCAGAGTTGGAAAGCATGTTTGTGTTCAATTCAAACCATCACTTAAGAGGTCATAGCCTGAAACTCAATGTTACAAGCTTTTCAACTGAAGCAAGAAAGCACTTCCTGACAAACAGAATCGTGAACAGCTGGAATAAACTGCCCGAGGAAGTTATCGAAGCACCAACCATAAACGCATTCAAAAATAGGCTTGATATCTATTTAAAAAATGATATATAAAAGAGAGAAGAAAAAAAGGAAACAGCAACACCAGTGAATTTCATAGATATGAACACATCAGCGTTAAGCTGCTAGTTCATCAACAAATAATAATAATAATAATAGTTGAATTTGTACAGTTTTTCGTCATTCAGATTTTTTATATTTTTTTGTCGTGTGTTGCAATATTGTATCATTAGCTCGTTATGAATTTGGTAATTCTATTTTGAATATTTTTTATTTTTCATTTAATTTTTAAGTTATATTTTAATACATACGCAATTTAATTTGATTTTAAGCGCTTATACGATAGTTTGGTCTGATTTATAGTTGATTTTTTTAATTTCCTAACTTTTGTTTTTAAATATAGTTTTATTATTTCGAAAATAGTCTAACTTTACTATGCTGGCAAAGGAAAGTATTGTGAACGCACTTCTGTGTGGCAGTGTGTTTTCTTCCACGATAGCGCCCAAACGCTTCATCCGATTGAGCTGAAATTTGACATGCAGGCATCATTTGGTTATGCCAAGAGTTGAAAAGGTGAAATCGGTTCACCATAGTGGCGCCTAGTCATACATAAATGACGCGCTTGTCATACTTTAATCTTTAAAGACTTGAAATTCGGTACACGGATGTCTTTTTTTGAGCAGAAACGACATTGTGAAATTGGTTAGAATATCTCCTATGCAAGGGACAAAAAAAACTCCGCCATATTTAAGAAAATGCTGCATCATATTGGACAAATAGCATTTAAATACAACGGAAATACTAAAAAGATAGTACAAAAATACAACTAAAATACTACTGGTTTGGTTGACGCGCGGGGAGAGGGGGTAGCTTTTTGGCGCGGTGGAGGCGGCGGGAGGCGGGGAGGGGGGGGGGGGGGCAAGGTGGAGGGGCGGCCCTGTCTACTTGCCGGAAAGTCCTAAGGTGACCCAACCGATTTTTTTTAAAGTCAGCTCGCAATCTAAATTAATTGAAAATTTAAACAACAAAAAAAACGATTTCAAATTTCTTTATAAGTGCAGCAGCCATTTCACGGTAAAATTTCATGGCATTTCATGCTGAAACTGAAGAATCTGATTATGCTTACCATAAAAAAATTATTATCGTCGGAACTGAACCAACATGTAAATTTTCAACGTCATATGATAATATTTGAGGAGTTATTTCAATTCCTCATGAATCCCATCATCGGAACAGGATTTCGATAAAAATGAGACCAATCTGGAAGTATATCCTTTCAAACAAATAGAGAATTTTCCAAATCGGTTCTTAAATGACGGAGTTCTGAAACAAACATTAAAAAAAAAGATACTTCCGAATTGATAACCCCCACCTTTTTTTCAAGTCTGTTAATAATTCGTAAATTCGCATCTAGCTACAAGCGTAAGCCTAGTTAGATGTGTGACATCAGACATGCCTCTGGTTGCATGGGATTGGCTTGAATCAGTTGGTCGCTTTATTTTAATTAGAAATTAATTATTTTTTCCTTGTAGCCTTAGTTATGTAAAATGAAATAAATTGTGGGTGAAATCGGTCCACCAGGGGTCCGCGCACTAGTAATACTTTTGGTGCGCGGGAAGGGGGGGGGGGGGTTGTCTGCTTTTTGGGGCTGTCTTGGGGTGAGGCAACCATTTTTTTTTACATAAAACCTTTTATAAATATTCAATTTCATTTTTTCCCTATATTCTGTATATTTTTTTATTTATGATAGATTACGAATAATATCAGATTGCTGAATTTCACAGTTTATTCGGTGTGATATTATAAAGAGTAAAGAGGTTACATAGGTAGCCAGATTTATCATTAGGATAAATAATTATAACTTCAATACCCTAACTGGGTTTTTAAATTAAATCAACTTTTGGACTTAGAACTTTATAGTCAGGCAAACTTTGTTACGGAACCCTAAAAACGGAGATAGAAGAGGCGACGAGGATTGGTGTGGGGGAGATGGGAGGGGAACTACGTGGCCGTATAGTGTGTGTGACAAGCAGGGAGATAGACGAGGTGAACAATAGCGGTCCGCTGGACCAGTGGCCATTCAGTGACCCCAAACTATTTAATAAAGCAGAGCTTTTCCCGGAAACTGCACACAATGACTATAATGAGAGTCACTTCGATGTAACGATATGCTTTACATCGCATACCCTTTTACACTCGGCCGACGCGTGTTTGGTTGTAAGCACTCGAACTCTAATTAAACTTTTTTTTGTTGTAGTTTGCTTACGCAACTTCTTCTTACTGTGGTTCCCTGTCTTCATCATGAGTTCGTAATAATAAAGACATGGGCTGTAACCTAAGAATTGGTAATTTCGTACCCACTTACGAAGTTTGTTGTAACACTTGGCAATTCTACACCAAACGAAATCTTATTACAAGTGTAAAAATAAATTCTAAACAACTAAGCTGGAATACGAAGCTAAAAAAAAGTTATAGAGTGTTGAAATTGCAAAATATTTTATTCAATAATTATTTTTTTTTTGTAAAATATCTTATTTTCTTCGATTTATTTAAACAATACACTAGTTTATATTATGTATAAAAAATATATGTAGATAAAATTAATAGAAAATATCACAGAGTATAAACTGTATCAATATCAACTATTAATAATAAAAATAACAGCATAGTACCGAGTGAGTATTTCTATCTTACCCCGAAAACTAAGGCTGAAAACAAGGTTATGGATATAAAAGAGAAACAGTCAATAAATAAGATAGAGATAGGTGATCAGTGTGCGGTTGTCAGGTAAGATTTTGCACCTGGGCCGTCGGCATTCTTTTGTTTTAAGTTGTGGTTTTCTAAACTAGTTTATAGATACTTTGTTCTAAACTTCTGATGTGTATAATTACAATACGACATGGATTAATAAATTGAACTTTGATATTATTACTTCTCTACACGAGAACAATTAATTGTTATAAGTCCCTAGTTGTTACACTCTGGGTAACATCTTTCATAGAAAAATAGCCATTTTCCTTCATAAGAATGTCGCCTTCATCTGTTATTAAAAATAACCTAAATTCATTTATTCTATAAAAAAATCTATGCCAATGCGCTGCATGCATGTACTTATACTGGTACAAAATATAATTTAAAGTAACAGAAAAATATTACTTATCTAATTATCTATCTAATTACTAGTTAAGTTTAAGCGGTACCTCTTTCTTTAATTGCCACAGGGAAGTGTTAGAAATTATGTAGTCTGTGTGCATCACGACGAAAAACTCGCAAAAAGAGAAAGTCTTTAATAGAGCAGCAAAGTCTTGAATAAAATCGAATATGCAGTTTTCTCCGTGCAGTTTCCCACATTAAGTTATGTTTTGCAAATCAACATTTCCTTAATAAAAAAAACGCAAAAATCGAGATAATTGTTTTTCCGTTCCTTTTATCATTTTTAAATAAATTTAATTTTGCCTCGCAACTGGCCCATTGGCGATTTTAATTATTTTTAAATTCTTACGATATTTTAATCAAGATTCTCGGCAGTTACAACTGCACCAGTTAGTCTTTCGAATACAAACATGGTAAGCATTTTTGTTTAAAATTAAAGTGACTTATTAGCGCTCATTGCTTGGAATAAAAGGACATTTATTATTACGTGAGTTTTCAAGACAATGCTATACTGATAAGCTGTAAATAAAACAGTTTCCTACTTAAAGCCGCATGGGTTAGATAGCAGGTCTAACTCAGCAGGCAAACGAAAAGTAATAGACCGATACGCATCGAAAGATTCTCTCAATCATGGCATGGATTACTACGGCAAATCGAGAGGCATGGAAAGAATTGGCACGAGACATAGCCAAAACACATATATAAAAAGGACGAAACGATCCATGAAACTAGCGAATGAATAGACGAGTGAATCACCGTTACAAGGAAACATCGAACAAAAAAATACAGAAATAATAAGAGGTGTTATAGTCGAAAAAAGTTCTCAGAGATGAAGACCATGAATAACACTATTTACTGCTCTCATAATCCTAGATACTCAAACTTTAAATTTAAATTAATTCTTTCAAATTTACAATAGTTACAATTCACAATAGTCAAAACCTAACTAGGCTGCCGACTGTTATAAGATAGTCAAAAATAATTTAAATATTATCATCTAAGAAATCTATAATATTATCGTCATAAAATATATACTTAATTTAATACGTACTTAATTTTAATAAACTACCCTAATTACATACATAACATCCGAAACAAATGTCATAAAAAATATCAATAAGCATTCGCCACTCCGCAATCGCATTCACACTCGTCATGCCGATACATCATTCTTCTGTTTACACGCACTCTTTTACAGTCCATTCTGCTCGTTTATGGAATCCGCTCCCTCACTCTATCAGGCATGCACCTTCTTTGCATACTTTCAAAAAGTTGCTGAAGAAACATTTATTTTTACACAGCCACTAACCAAATACGTCACCTTGTCCTCTCCTTTATCCTTCCCTGGGCAACCTTAGCATAACTTACTGACATATATTAGTATGTTTTTTAAAAAAAAAATAACTTTACCACTTCTTTGTGTATTATACTGTGAAAATTAGGAATTATTTTACCAAATGGTTGACTGTAAGATATCGCTATAGCGATAAGTCCGCCATTTGTGCATAAATTGTCTTTTTTATTAAACCGGTGTAATATTCATTAAGTTATGTTTTTATAGCACAATAAAGTTATTCTATTCTAATAAGCTATTGCAAGTCTAAAATGTAGTTGCTATTGCAACAAATCATCAGTAATAAAAACAATAGAGTTACAAAAAATAAATTAATATTTAGGAAGAATAATAATGAATAATAATAAAAGAGAAGAAACATATTTAAAAATTCACACAGGGTGTATTATAATATTTAAAAATATTATAATACATAGTCACACTTTATTCCAGTTTATTTAAAATTGTACTTGCTTAAAACTATTATTTCTCTGTATGACTACTTATACTTGTGTTTTTATTTTTAATATTCAATTTTCTAGTAAAATGTACAATATCGTATAATTTAGAAGGTATATACTCAATCTATTGTTAAATGTATGTAACTATAAAAAATAGGATAAAGTATAAAATAAAAAAATAAAATAAAATGTATTGTCTTTAATGTTCAGGGGTAGGCTGTTTCTCCTCAGTAGGGCCTCGCCCTCTTACGTGCCTATATCGGCTCTAATTTGCTAGTATACTTGTCGATTGATTTAATTTTCCCTCTCTTCCTTCAAGATAGGCGCTCCTCGATCGTCTCAGGGGCACTCCTGGGGTAGCACAATTTATTTATTTATATATTTCCAGTGTACTCCCGCTCTTATAATCACTCAAGAAATGTCGCATAATGTAATAGTTCTGAAATGAGGAAAGTTAAACGGCTGTTTCAAAGGTCAGTCAACACACCTTGACCTAATGAATCCTTAGGCATCCTTGCACGCCCACAAGAGTGCGCCGAAGGCGGAGCCCCGCCAGCGGAAACCGCAACTAAATTACGACGATCGAACATACAATTAAGCGCACATTGCAGGTACACTGTACGGCCATAGTAAGCGGAATTTGTCATGGGGATCTGGTGTTTTGTCCAAGGACGGTGTCATCTGATGCTAAAAATCGTACGAGTCCAAATGCACACATTTCTACACAGGCCACTAACCATTCCAGTTGTGTCCACCACCGAGTTTAGACCTAGTACACAGTGTTACCAGATATGACTTGAGTGATTGAAGTGATCTGCATTTGACTGTTTTCGATTTGAAGTGTAAAAATATATTATTATAGAATTTACTCGACGTTACGGAGAGGAGGAACACCACAAAACGTTGTTTCGAAAGGTAAGTGACCAGCTCACTTTTATGAACCATGGTTAAATCGTAGTTACTGTTACGTCTCTAATATACCTCATACCTAGATGGTAATGAAGGGATTCTACTGACTGTGTTGCCTCTCATCACTGCAACCAGTCCTGATCTGTTGGGATATACTCTTCTTATTTCGACCAACATAACCGATTCCAAGATTTAACACTAAAGATTCTTATGGGTATGATATTGCTAACCTCCTTAGATGAAATCGCCCTTCCTAGACGACAGAGAGAAATTGAAGGTATGGATCCACGATACATTTCATGTTAACGTAACATGTTCTGAGGAATGGCGGAAAATTCTTTAAAGATGAAGATCGCCGCTATTAAATCGGATATCCTCTCACAAAACACTATAAATAAAGAAGACTTGATTTCTTTCGAAGTCAGATTTAGTAGATAGCGAAATAGTTTGCTTTACCGAAGCAACTTATTTTACAATAATATACCGTCGGTCATGAGATGATAATTTAAATATTGAGATGATACTGTCTTTGGAGATGATAATTTAAAGGAAACAATATTATATAATATATACGAGTATATACTTACAAGAATGCCATATATTGCAGTAAGGATTTGCACCATATAGATTTCTCTTCGTTTTTGAGATAACATAAATGTTTTACTATTTTAATTTGTGAATGCGAATCATTTAGCATGTTATGAATATGTACATTTTATATTTTTATCTCGACGATAATTTTTATATTATTATTCATGTTTTTATTTTATTTTGATAATCTATTTTACTTTGACAATAACTATTTTTCATATTTAACTACATAACTAGAATAATAATTGTCATTATTGTTAACTGTAATGATTAAAGAAAGATAAAGCTGATAATGTACAGCGTGAGTAGAGTAATTAGTGACATCCTTGAAGTGGGTGAATCCGTACGAGCAAATGCAACTTTTGATTAAAAAATATAGGAAAATAAAAATATATATTTTTTTTTTGCTAAATTTGAAAAACTTGACTAATACATAAAAGTTCGACAACAGTTGAGCGCTTAAGCACCCACTTCAAGAAGTCAGTAAAAACTCATCATTAAAAACTCAACCTGTATAAAATAATTTCAATTTTGTAATAGGCATCTAATGTCTACATATTTGTAAAATCGTTGTGGTTTCTAATCAAATGTAGGTATACAAATGAAATGACTCGACTAAGTTCAATAAACCCTATCTTTGGGGATAAAATAAAAATAAACGCTCCAAAATTTGATCAGGAGACCGGTGGAAGTCTCTCTAACCAACGCGGGATGATTTATCAAACGACAAGAGCTGTGAAGCCTTACTTTTATTGACTATAATTTGATGTTTTTTTTCTGAATTGATAAAAATTGTGTAACAAAAATACAAGTAGACATATCGACAGCATTAAGGACAGAATATAAGTGACCCTAAAAATATAATTTCCTCTATGAGTTTAGGATCCATACATCGAATTATTTATGTTTAATTGTATGTGTGTATTAGTAGCTAAAATGTCCAAAGTGTATTTTGATTAAAGTCTCGTTTTGAAAAATTGTTAAAAACTAGGACAATCACGGAGTGAAAGTCAGTGAAAATTTTCAAAAATGGTTGTTGGATTCTTGACCAGACGGAAGGATGGAGAAATCCGTCCAAATCTGGTAGTAAGGGCGTGAGGTCAGCCCGCTGGGTTCACTTCCCAGCGACTCGCGATAAGGCATTGGACTCTTACGGGCCGTTAGGGTAGTTAGACTGTGGATTGTATCAGTCCCTAGGTTTCGTCTCTGCGTTTAGTCCATGGGAGACACAACGGCATGATTCGTTATAAATACCTTGGATGACGGGTTCGCCCGTAGTAGTTAACAATTCTTAATGTGCGACTGAGTATTAAATAAAATAAACTGTATCGAAACAAAAGTCTTATATTTCTTTGTTTTCTCGTAAAACACTACGGCTCGGATACGACTGGAGCCTGCCTCATTTTTTCCTTGGTTTTGACCTTTTTGATATCATTTGTGGCATATTGGAATCTACCATAACTATTTTAGAACCTCTCACTTCAAAATATCTTATTTTATTCAATAGATACGCAATATACGAGTATGTATACCATATAATACGTCCTTATCAGCTCGACTAAAGGTCAGATAACACTTTTTTTATCTATGGATTTATAAATGGAACATTGAAGTAGTCGTAATCTATTCTAATATAATTTTATTTATGTTTGAGGTCATATAACTGCATTGCCTTACCGATAAATTAATAAACATTGTCCTTTTTTCAAAATTTGCAGAAAGCTGAAAATAGAAATTCTATGCATTTGTTAGAATATATGTCTTAAAAAACTACAAAGTATTAATGACTAACTAGATCAAAGGTTTTTCAAGATCAATGGTAACGATACTTAATATGGATACAAATATTGTGATTGATCAGCAATTTTCATTATTAGATTATTTTCTATTTATCAATGTTTTTCAAACCGATTATAAATTAATAACATTAATTTACATTGTCACAACTATCACGATAGTTAATATAAAATTTCTTAATTAATTACATTACTTAAAATTTTAGACGCAATGACGCACCCAAGTAAAGGAAAGCCTACCTACTGGAGCAGAACTAAATTGAATTGAATCGAAACACAACTTTTATATTTGTAGACTTACTCAGCAATGAAACTTGGTGCATAAAGTGGCTTTCGTGACGGATGTGTTTAAACATCTTAAATTAAATGCAATTATGCAGGGGGCGAAATAAGAATATGCTGACATCCTCCGACCTAATCCGTCCAAAATGTCAATAAATTAATTCCGTGAAATGGCGAAATTAATAGATAGATAGATAGATAGATTTTTTTATTCGAAGTAGACTTACAGTACTTTCCGAACGTCTTATGTTTCTAGACATTTATGCCTTGCTTGTAGGCTTTACCATTGATTACTACACTATATAATCAATGGCTTTACGTAATAGTAATAATAATAATAATAATAATAACACTTTACAAATGATTGTCATAGCTATGTTACACAAAAACGACTTGACCAGACCAATGTATCGCTTAAAATTCTTCAATTTTATAATAGCCTTTAGAGCACAAAGTATCTTTAACAATTTTTATAAATTTAGTTTCTGGTAAAAGGGTTAGTTTATCAGGCAGTGTTATAAAAGCGAACACCGTCTCCAATGAAAGATTTACTCACTTTTGCTAACCTAAAGCCCGTAATGGCTTGTTTATTTCTGATAAAGGCAACAACAAGGCAACAATAAAGGCAACATTTACATGTTCCATTATAGAAGGCGACATATAGACGCAAAAACGGTGGCTGTTCATACGATTCATTTTTACAAGGTTTATTTTAAATTGCTATGTTCGTATGTAAGTTGTCAGTTCAAAATTTTGCAATCAACCACTTGCTGGTATTCGATTGAACTGAAATTTGGCATACCTACTTATGTAAGTTCGGTGATAATGCAATATTATGGAGTCATCGAGCTGATTTGATGATGGAGACGGGATATAGGGACTGGAACTCCCTGATGGCGAATGGTAGGACAGTCGAATTTGGGCCAGTATATTTTGTTATCGTGAGTACTTTCCATTACACATGATGACAAGGGTCTGAAGATGGAGCCGGGAGATTGCCACTGGAACTCCCTGATGGAAAGTGAAGCTTGTTTTTAAAAATATATTTTTACTTTTAATTTATTATACTTTTCTCAATCGTTTGGAATGTATTATCGTTATATTGTAGATACTATTTAATAATAAAAAAGTACCATAAATTAGCTTTCGGCGAGACGAATTTTATGGTTTTGTGACTATTGGAAATAGTTAATTTTTAGGTTTTTGAAAACCCGCCAGTTTTCCGGAGTGACTCGACTAAACTAAAAGTGTGCAAGAAAAGGTTGAAACCCACTGAACTAGAGACTGAATTGGACGTTCAACATGTTTTGTCTAACGAATTGACTAATAATAAGACGAGGAGTATTGTTTTATTTTAACTGCAAGCCCGGATACGCACGTGAAGAGCTTTAAAGTTATTGTTTTTGATGAGATGGCAATGTCGAACCAAATTTTGTTCTTATTTCTGGCCAAAACTGTGCATACTCTAATAATTAGCATGCTCCCAATTATTAAGTAATAAGGACAATTTTATTGGTTAACTTATTTAGAGAGGTATTTTGTTCTTAACATTGGCAATACCCCAATCATTTCATCAATTGTCCAATGAATGTATTATAAAATGTCTCTGTGCTATTGGCTGTATTACTTTCTGCTGTAAGCATGTAAAGATTACATCTTGGCTGTAATGCATGTAAAGATTACATCTTGGCATGCATGTAAAGATAACATCTTACATCTATTATTCGAACATTATTGAAAAAATAATTAATAGAATATATTGACATAACAAAATTAAAATTCGTAACTTAGTTACACATTTGTTGTTCCTTAAAACGTTTTAAAATATTTTGTCATTTTCTACAGAAAATTTTCTACAGGTTTAAAACTACTGTGTAGAAGTATAAAACTTCTTAGAATAGTTTATTATTTTTTATTAAATAAGTAGTCTGCAGTTTAAAATTACATGATAAAGTTTATTGCAGATTACTAACATAACATATTTTATAATGTGGTATTATTTCTAAACCATTAAATAGTACGTCTTATCTCTTATCATTGTTATAAATATTATATTACTATTGTAATTAAATAATATCAATTAATAAATAATTACAACCTATATGAGTGACACACTTATTATTGTTCGATTACCCGTATGTATCATTTACGATATAAAATCTATGATTATTTTTAAAAACCTAGTATAAAATAATCAATGTAAACACATGTTCGCGAGGTTAAGTCGTATTTATCAAAATGAATAAACATCATTCAAAGGACATCGACGAGTTTGAGCTTGGATATTTTTTAACTGTAATTTGTCGTGTACATAAATAAAAAATATATATATTTGTTTCTATAACTAAATAATTATAAAATATTGTTGAGTAATTAAGATGTAAAATGTAAATGCACATATAAAATAGAACGCCATCTATACGCTTAAGCTGACAACAATAAGATAGTTCAGTAATAAAACGATTTCCTCCTGTTTAATTTCGTTTTGTGTTCATTTCCTAATTGCAATTTAATAAAATAAATATTACGTTTCCAGGAATGATATATTTTCATGTAATCCGCGTTTTCTTGATTTAATTTGTACCAATTTAAAAATAATTTGTACCAATTTAAAAATACACTTTTATATTATTTTTTTTGTATTTCGTCGCCTTACAATTATAACTCGATAACTCGAAATTAGTAGTTCTGAGATAAGAGAGTTATAATGTTTTACTAAAGTTTTAACTCGTCGACCATTCTTGATTTGTGGCAACTAATAAGTGGACCTAAATACTAAGCTAAAACTAGATAAGTGGAGATATGGAGTTCTTGCGCTACGATAGCACACAGTGCAACGAACTTTAAGCTAGATAAGTCTACATAATATACATTTTTAGTATTATAGCTGGAGCTAACTTTTAACTTATCAACCACCGTTCACTCCCAAGAGCGGGGAAATTTCTGTTATCTGGTTTAAAGGGAATATTTAGTTGATATTTTTACATCTTCTGGCATAGTTATCTCAAAAATGCCAATTTCCGAGTTATCAAGTTATAATTGTAAGGCGACGATTTGAGATTAATTTAGTGGCATACAAATAATAACAATGAGATTATGACGATATCAGCTATATTTCGACATATCTGTTATTCTCGTACATGGATTGTTTTAATCGAGCCCAGGCATGTATCGCCAAAATACTTTAAAATCAAATCAATCCCCTTGCTTATAAATAAATAGAGAAGTAGGTGAGTAGATGATATAAGCAAGGAAGCCTCCTGGCGTAGGCGGTATTGTACATTACAAAACGTAAATACCTAGTATGCTAAGATATACCAAACGATAAAATATGCATAGAGAACTCGATAAGCTAAAGCAGCCCTCTACAACAAATTTTTCCAATACAAAACTTTTTCAATTTTCGTCTGCGATTGGCGGGTCTCTTTTCTGTGGGGGGGGGGGGGTTATTTTAGGTTAGGTTAAGGAGGGGGTTAACTATTTCTTGATGGAATTTTACCCAATCGGGGTCTTAATATCAAAATCAGCTGACTGTCAAATCACGTCATGATACAAACGCCAAATCAAATCTCATCTTGATAAGAATTATGTGGATAATAACGCCGGCTATGAAATGAAAAATATTTATTGTTTAAAACGTTTTTATTAAAAAAAATAAAGATATGTAGGAATGTATGTCCAAAAAGCCACTATCGGTTCAATATAATATGTGATGCATGTGTAAATAAATAATCGTATCGTCTATTCTGCTTCAGTACACGTTTATTAATATGAACTGCTTTTATTTGCATCTACCCAAAGGATTTTGCTTTACCCGAAAGATGTTGCTACAAATGGCCAAAAAAATATATGCTGCCAAGTCAGGGTGTAAGGAATTCTTCCTTTTAGGCTCGAGAACAAACGACCGACAAACAAGCGCTACGTAGAGGCGGAGATATGCTTTATTACTATTTTGTTTTCTCCCTTTTACGGGCGCGACGGGTTCGCTAAGACGTATTTTATAATACGTCTTAGCGAACCCCAGTCATAGGCAAAATTTGGATTTAGCGAAGTCGGAGTAGGTACTTAACTAGTTTATTATTAGGTCATTTTGGAAGTTAAATTCCTCAGGCATTTTTTAAGCCACCGCTTTGCTGCCCTCTCAGAGATGCCGTGCAGGCAAAAAATGGTCTGCCCCCCCCCCCTTATTTTCCCCAGATCCGGGTCTGGGAAGTTATTTTGTCAGATTGTACGGTTCAGTTAGTTTGTCGCTCAGTTAGCTTGTTCAGTTAGTTCAGTTAGTTTGCTTACCACCTGGGAAGGATCTCCCCCTACCCTCCTCCCGCCACTTCACTACCTGGTATGTAAATATCATCGAGGTCGACACCAAAAATTATCTAGGATTCACCACTGCCATATTGATATCGAGAATATTTTCAAGAGAATTTGTTATAGTTACAAGAGCCTATGGCGCCCTACACTCACTGCAAGGCCCGTTTCACGAAAATTCCGTCTGGCCCGAACTCTCATTTTCCTACTTCTTAACTACGGAGATACCATATATCACAGTACAATAGGAGACTGTGCCCACCTTCTTCAAAAAGTGCTAAATTGCTGTATTAGATTCTGTTGGTCATTGAAGCCGCGAGACCATGAAAGTTCGTATTATGATCGGCTCAAATGGCTTCGACTAAATCAGCGCAAAGTACTGCATATTATTCGCTCATTTATAAAACTATATATCAGCCTTTAATCTAACTTGCATACCTCCCCTTAAAACTCTATCATCCGCATACAAATACGGCACACGACTACAAAATAACATCTTAATCTCGATCCCCAAACACATGTAAAAAAACTAAGTAACTGAAAAGTATTACAAAGGCCTGAAATATATACATATTTGCTTCAACTTCTAAATACTAATAGGGTTACCTACCTAAGAATAAACAGAAGGATAAACATAGAATAAACATTTACTATCCCAAAAATATTACCCACATACATAAATTATTTCCTGGTTTTAAAGTTATTATATTTTTGTAATAAAGGTAAAAAAACTTATTTAAAGCGAATTTCCCAGCAGGGAAATTAAGGAAAAATTAAGGCAGATTAAGTAGGTTTACAAACCAAATGATACTTCCATAATATTTGTTAGCATAATAAAATATATATTGTATGTACTATTGTATACAGTACTGTATAAAATATATATTGTATGTACTATTGTTTACAGTCATAGTTATGATGAATATACAGAAAGTCTCCGAGGGTGGGGGTGAGTCGAGGGGTGGAGGAGGAGGGGAGATTCAAATGTCGCTTTCTTCAGTTTTTCTCATATAATTCGAAAACTATTATGATTAGCTTCATGACTACTACGAAAATAAACTAGAGAGACATTTTTATATTAATTTGTTTCTACTACTATGTACATCATGCGTTTAAAATTAGAAGCTAGCTAAATTGTTAAACTATAATTATGATAACATAAGTGGATTTTATAAATAAAATAAATAAATAAACGTTAAAAGTATTGTTATTGTATTATACTTGTAGCAAGTGACATGCATAGGTATTATAAAGAAACATACCGCTTAATGGTTTAAGACAGGCCACGTCCTTCACCGTAGGTAACAAAATAAACTATGGCTTTGAATTCAGCGTTTTAACGTTTTACAATTTAAGCAGGTTTACAACATAAAACGCTGATAAATGTAGTACCTACTTGAATAATCACTGTCTGATAAAAGGTAGGGGAGATTGGGATAATTGAGCCAATTACTGAAGAATGCGAACGATTGTTTTAAAAAAAAAACAGGAGACACAAAAATACTATGCAATGAAAAATATGCATAGGTAACCCTATCGGTAAAACAATATAGGTACTATACTCTATCCAGGGAATCGGTTTTATACTGAGCTGTAAATGGAGGGACGCGGTTTTGAACTGGTCAGAATCATATTGATATTGCAGGCCGCATATCAACACCACAGCGACAATCGCTTTAAACGCGGTTGTCTTTTAATATTGCCATTTAATATATCTAGACGTCATTGACTCAATTATAAAATTAGTTAGATAGCTCAAATTATTCGCTAATTAAAACTATTGTCGGATAACATTATGCAACGTCTATTTGATTCACCTCAATTCACGGTTATTGCCTTTACAACTTTTACATAATTGTTTAGACACAATACTTTAGATAGAAAATCGATAATAAATTGTTGCTGCATTATGGTGGACCGCATAATGCAGCAACAATCTAACAGATCTACAAAACCAAGGCTTCTCTGTCAATGGCTACGCTGATGACGTGGCCATAGTGGTAAAAGGAAACTTCCTATCAATACTTAAGGAGCTCATGGACAAAGCACTTAAGACCACCCAAGACTAGTGCCAGGCCAAAGGCCTGTCTGATAATCCAAGCAAGACCAAGGCCATGATTTTCACCAGAAAATAGAAACCCGAACCCATTGAGTGTCTCAAGCTTTGAGATAAGGAGATAGAATACGTAACAGTAGTCAAATACCTTGGAGTCTATCTAGACTCAAAGCTTAATTGGAAGCACCACCTCGAGCGCAAGAGAACAAGCTTATATGCCTCTTTGTGGACGTGCAAAACAGTCATGGGAAAAACCTGGGGGTTCAAACCTAGGGTCGCCTTATGACTACACTCAGAGAAATTTTTACTAGACAACGCTGCATTTTTACATTGCGAGCGAAAAATTGCGAAATTAACCATAGAATATTGTGGCAATGACAAATTACCCTTTGCGGGGTCAGCAACGCTTACTTTGTCGAATGCAAAAATTGCGGAATCAACAATATAAAATTGTGGCGCTAACAATTTTTTTCGACATTGTTATTACCTCAATGCTCTAAACTGCGGGGTTAACAATTTTACAGCTTGTGAGTTTAACAATGTAAACGTAACATTGATTTTATACGTTGCGGCGATAGCAATGTTCCGCTACTTTGATAAATTGACAACGTGCTAATCTGCGGAATTCACATAGTTAAAGATTGTGATTTTCACAATGTAAGCAGAATATTGATTTTATACATTGCGACGATGGCAACTTTACGGTACTTTGATAAATTAGCAATGTGCTAATCTGTGGAATTCACATAGGTGAGTATTGTGAGTTTCACAATGTAAGCGGAACATTGCTTTTTTAATGTTGTGGATAAATTAGCAATGTCCATGATTAACATAGTTGGTTTGTCAGTTCCACAATGTAAGCGAGACATTGATTTTATACGTTGCCGCGCTAGCAACTTTTACTAGCAACGCTAGCTAGTAACTACGTAAGTTGTGAATAAGGCAATGTTTTCATAATTCCTCAATGTTTTTAAATTGATATTAACACAACTTTGACGTAGATTTTTTCTCAATGGCAGATAGGTTTGAGAAAAACTCAAACTATAATTGTCAAAACCGCAACGTTTATTTTCTACAAAGTTGGGGGCTTTCCTATACGTTGTCAAAATCCCGCCGCGCGCGCAAGTCGCGACACGCTCGCCGCTCGGCTGTTTGTTTGCGACGCTATTCCAGTTGATTCCAGTCTGTAACAAGGGCGCGGGCGGAGCGCTCGCTCTGATCAAGTGCATTTTACGGCGTCGTATTTTCAAGAAAGAATTAAAAGCACAACTCCGAACTGTTCAAAAGTGCAATCAGTGATTAAGTGGCGACATCTCAGAAAAATGGAGAAAGAACTGCAGCTACTGCTGGATTTCTTAATATCGAACAACCTCGTACACCTGTCGCAACGTTCCAGGGTAAGTTTTTTGAAAAAAATATTTATCGAGTCTGTATTGGCGTCTCATCGCACGATAACATAAGAACACGCGGCCGTTCCGCCACCTTTGAGTTGTATGGCTGTGACTACATTGTACCGAAACTATTCTACTTTAGATACCTCGTTTCGGAATCAGCGTGGTGAATATAGTCGAATGATATTGAAAGATCAATAATCTAGAATAATACCTAAACTATAGAATTTTTTTCTAGACAACGCTGCATTTTTACATTGCGAGCGAAAAATTGCGAAATTAACCATAGAATATTGTAACGAAGACAAATTACCCTTTGCGGGGTCAGCAACGTTTTCTTTGTCGAATGCAAAAATTGCGGTATCAACAATATAAAATTTTGGCGCTAACAATTTTTTTTGACATTGTTATTACCTCAATGCTCTAAACTGCGGGGTTAACAGTTTAACAGCTTGTGAGTTTAACAATTTTACAGCATGCCTTCACATGGCGGTTTGTGTAGATTTCATAGTGCACCATTTTAAATAAATTAATTAAAATTTCCACAGTAATTTAAAAATAACACATTTTGCTTGTATCGAATATAATTGAATGCCTATTGGTAAAAAAAACTGAATTAATTGCAATTTAGTTTTAACTGCAGTATATTTCCTATCATAGCATAATATGATATTGAACCTGTAATAAGGCTGGATATTTTTTTTGTTACAGAAGGGTCCTGAACACATACTGTCTCTTGGCGTAATACTCAGATTGATGCTACAGAGAAGTTTTTGTCATCTGCTGTGGCTGGTTCATCATCTGCCAGGGCGGCGGTGAGTTAGAAAAATCATAAAAGAGTTTATAAGGGAAACCTCTTGGAAACCTGCAACATCTTGTCAACATCTTGTAACATCTTGTAACTTTAAAAAGTGACAATCCATTTGCATTTTTATTAATTCTGATTATTCTAATGTTGATTTTGTTTTATTTATTATTTGGATTAGATTTAGTTTTATCGTATTTTATTTTTATTTTAAAAAGATTTGAATTTTCTATTTTTAATTTAATTTTTTGTAGACTATTTTAATAATTAGTTTTATTTGATTGTGTCTAGAAATATATGCATTGTTAATAAATAGTAATCATAATGCACAAAGAAAATTGCTCAAGTCTGCCTTAGAACAGGCTCAGGCCTAGTTAGGCGACTTTCGGTCATAACCATGTCTCAGTCACAATAAGAATCAGTTTTCTGCTATTGCCTCATTTACATACAGTGTGACATGGTAAAATGTACTAGTTAAATTTTGTAATACCTACTCTAAATAAATAAATCTTGGAAACCTGCAAATTTATAAGGGACCACGATCAGTATTTCAAAACAAACAATGTTGAACACGGCTATAACACACGAAATAAACATGAGCTACAAGCACCCAAGCCAAATTTAACTCTATTTAAAAAAGGAATGTTATACAATGCAATAAACATCTATAACCACCTACCTGCAAATATCAAAGAAATAAAAAGAAAAGAGTTTACCGCAGCGTTGAAAAAATGGCTTATTGATAAAAGCTTTTACACATTAAACGAATATTTCTCATAATATTATATTGTAGGCATGCATTTTCATTTTGTTTTTACAATAATTCAATTAGGAAGATTACAAATTTTCAATTATATACATTTCGTATTTATAGGCGGATTTTTGATTATTCCTTGATTTTGATTTTTTTTCATTATTTTTTATATTATTGGTGAATTATTTTTTATTAATTGTTTTCTACTGTTACATTTTAAATTATATACATTTCGTATTTATAGGCGGAATTTCGATTATTCCTTGATTTTGATTTTTTCTTTATTTTTTATATTATTGGTGAATTATTTTTTCTAATTGTCTTCTACTGTTAGTTCTACTTATCCGGTCTGTTTAGATTTTTTAGATGTTAAACCAGTGAAATAATTACATTTTTAATAAGATATTATAATTAGCAGATAAGTCAATTTAGCACATAAGTAAATTTGTCAATCTGTTTTAATAACAGGTAATTGTGAGATACATAGTTTTACGCATTATCACCATAAATGTACCACCACAATTTCGGACAATAAAAATATTTCTATTTCTATTTCTATACATGTATGAATAAAACTGTAATCTGTAAATTTATGGCTTCTTATGTTTGTTAATCTTGGTTTTAAGAGAAGACAGAGATTAACACGGAAATCATAGGTTTCTATACAAAATATTACAGAAACGTCTTTCAAGTTTTGGAAGACTATTTTGTATGGAAATTTTCTATTTCCGACCTAAACTCTGTCTCCACATAAAATTATTCGAGTAAAATTAAAATTAAACACTCCTTTTGTTATAACATGTATGTCAGTTGTAAGTAAATAAATGTTTTATTTTGTGTAACTGTTGTTTATGTTTTAGGTTATTGGATACACAAACATGCACAAGTAATGCAACATAGGCTTCAGATCTTCTTCAGGTTTTATTTGCAATGCTGTTCCTGGTCAACCGCAGTGTAAATATTGCAGGAATAGCAATAATGGATTTCGTTTTCCCTGCAATTAATATTTACACAGCGGTTGTACAGTATACAGCAGTACAAATAAAATATGCTGAAGATCTGAAGCAATGCGTACGTTGCTTTATTAGCAACTTTCAAGTTGTTAGAAACACAACTTGAAAGTTGCTAATAAAGCAAAGTGCGCATTGCTAAACCCACAAGGTTGAACCACAACTCTGTTAGAAACACAACTTTAAAGTTGCTAATAAAGCAAAGTGCGCATTGCTAAACCCACAAGGTTGAACCACAACTCTGTTAGAAACACAACTTGAAAGTTGCTAATAAAGCCAAGTGCGCATTGCTAAACCCACAAGGTTGAACCACAACTCTGTTAGAAACACAACTTGAAAGTTGCTAATAAAGCAAAGTGCGCATTGCTAAACCCACAAGGTTGAAAGGCGGAATTGATTGCGAATCAACAGAGTAAAGTTGTGAAATTCGCAATGTGTTAACATTGCGAATTTCACAAAGTAAAATTGTGAAATATGAGCCATCAAAGTAAAGTTGTGAAAGCGCGCCTTTGTGAAATTAACAATGCTATGCTCTGTCATATAAGCAATGTTTTTCGACAATTTTGGCGTTGTGGCTCCCACTATTTTACCTTGATGGCTCATATTTAACAACTTTTTGTTGTCAAATTCACCATGTTTTTTTCTGAGTGTATAGGGCAGTACTGCTGCTGGACTAACCTATGCTGCAACAGTCTAGTGGTCCAGGGTGAAAGCCTGAGGGCTGCAACTGGCGTTATGAAGACCACCCCTACAGAGGGATTAGAGGTGGCACTCTTCTGCCCGCCTCTGGACAAGCTCATAATTCACTCCGCCAGACTTACAGCATACAGACTGAAGTGTTTGGGCGAGTGGAAGCGAGGAGAGCACAATAATCCTGAGTTCCACCTTTTCCACAAAAACCTATTCACTCTGACCCAGGATCGACTACTAAAAAAATTTTTGGTAGAGAAGTCCTATAGAATCTTAATCCCTACCAGGGAAAACTGGAAGAATCCGCCCCAAACCCACAACGCGGACGCCTGGTTCACCGACGGATCAGGAACAAATGGACGTTTTGGGACAGGCGTGTACGGACCCAAAACCAACCACAGAATAAGAATCCCCCTTGGACAATATGCCACGGTTTTCCAAGCCGAGGTGTTTGCCATATTGAAATGCATAAAACTCCAAATTCGACTTGAGGTAAAAAAAAGAAAAATCCTCATCTGCTCTGACAGCAGAGCAGCACTGGACGCTCTGGCTAAAGCTACTACAGAATTTCCTGTTCTCTGGGACTGCATGCAAGAGCTCAACAAATTTGGAAAAGCCAACAAAATCACCCTAATATGGATACTGGGTCATTAAGGCATACCCGGCAACTAAGAGGCCGACAGACTGGCAAAACTGGTCACACTGCAACGCCCGGTGGAGCCAGTTGTCGGGATCCCCTTCGCTACAGGTAAGAAAATAATCAGGGACTGCTTGGAGCAGGAACATCGGGCATCCTGAAAACAGAGCCAGGGATGTCGCCAGGCAAAAGCCACGATGGTACCCGTAAGGTAGACGATGCACACGCATAAAGTAGAAGTTGAATTAGTACGATTTATACAAATCAGTGGTATGTCTCAGTTTATTACAGATTTTAAAATTAAAAGTCAGAGATTTTTAAAGCATTATTTTATCACTATTTTATTATAAGCCTAAATATTTTATCAGCAAATAATATAAATTCAGTTGAAAAATCATACTTCTTTAAATAAATTAGACATTCTAAATATGAATACTGAATAACACTGGTCCATTTTTTGTATGATGTAGAGTTATTTTGTATATTACAGAAACACTAAGCTTACAGCCGTATTCACAGTCGATACTTAATGGGTTGCTCATCTTTAGTGTGCCCTAACTTGGACGATCCAGAAACCGTACTTAGGTAGCCACTCAAATAGGGCACACGCGTGCCCTTGAGATATCTTCCATATATTTTTGGATTAACAGGCAATACTTGAGTTTTGAGGACTTCCTCAAGATGGCCGACATTTCTTAAGTTTTAAACTGTCAACTTTAAGTGTGTAGCTCACTTTATCGAATGCGAGTTGGGTATTCCACTAACTCCTCCGTGTTTTTTGTGAATTAAATCGACACTTTGGTTAACAATATGGCTTATAATGATTTGGCCGATCTTATAAGCTTATTTTAAGATTAGAGATTATCTACATGAATATTCTGAGGTGAATGTGCCGCGCCGTGAGAGATTACAACAATCCCCACTGATAGTGTAAGCGGTTAACGCCGGTCATGTAATGTACACGGAACCTTTAACTCCAGTAATGTCACCGGCGACCGGCGAGCAAACGTCAGTCACAGACAGCTGGCGCTTGGGGTTTTTATTAAAACATATCATTTTGTTCAAAGATATTGATGCACAGTCATTTTGTACAAAGATAAATATAATTATCTAGAGCTTGTAATAGGAATGAAGCAGATTAGAAGTATGAATGAATCAAATTGCTTGGCGGTCCTTTGAGCGCGTACTCACTGAAGTAACGACTATGAATAGCAATTTTGGGGGTGGTACTTAAGTGTTACTCGAGTGAGGGTTCCATTAATTCGTAGTTAAGTATCGACTGTAAATACGGCTGTTAGATTGCGAAAATGTGCGATAGCGAGTTTCTCGATATTTGGAAAATGCCTGATTAAAAGTATTATATGGTCATGTTGTCAACAAATCAACAAGTAGTATTCAGTATTCAGTATTCAATTTATTTATTCAGAATATACAATAAAAGCATGAATTATGAATTAAAGCTAATTATCGCATATTAGAATTCGTCAGTTTAAATGTAGATATAAAACGATTAAAGCATAAATATTAATTCGACAATAGCGTTGACTAAAGTCGGCTTTACACGGCAGACAAATAAAATTTATAAAAAATAGAGCTGAAACCATGTAGGTACATGAGTACCTATACATATAAAATAGATAATAATTATAAGAATATTAATAGTCATCAAGTTCTTTCTACAAAAAATAATCACACAATAGGTAGTATCAAAACAAAATTGGAAAAAACAACGTATATTATAAATAGGATAGAAAACGAATTTACCGCGTGAAATTTGTAGGACCCGACGTTTCGGTGACGTTGCAGCCGCCGTTGTCTAGGGTAGACTGACCTAGACAACGGCGGCTGCAACGTCACCGAAACGTCGGGTCCTACAAATTTCACGCGGTAAATTCGTTTTCTATCCTATTTATAATGTCAAACAACCGCGATAGTCTTCGATTTTATAAAACAACGTATGTATATGATCAGGTATGTTACATTACACATTGTAGTCTACATATTAAATATTAAATTCATAATATTATTATTAAACAATTTAATTCGTACGATTAAAAGTACTACTACTACTACTACTAGTAGTAGTATTAGTAGTAGAAGTAAAGGGAGTGGGGGGTTTGTATCCAGCCCTTGATGTCACCTGGATCTATACGATCTTTTGTAACTACCCACTTTGTGGTTGGGTCAGTGGTCTGCTAGTATCCTGGTACTGCTTACCACTCCATACAGATCACTGACCTTCAAGATGGGCAGATCGCTGGGTTCGAGTAAACTGTGTCTTTTTGCAACGAGGCCAGGGTAGGGACCAACGATGTAGCATACACGTCTTCAGGTTCTTCGCAACATATTCGGCAATCCTTGTCCTTGTTAAGATAAGGTTGAATAGATGTGCTCTAAGGGTCGTATGTTCGGTGAGGAGACCGAAATTAACAAGTAAATATATTTAAAAGAATGAAAGACACGACTGCCGTTACAGAAAGTGAACTATTTTATTTATAATTGTTTTTATTACGGTTTTTTATAGAATATTTGTGGCTTATATATTTATCCATATAGATACATATATTTTCGGAATGTACTCAATCAGACCTATCATTGGACACTAAATACGGTATATTTATGTAAATTTGTTGACAATTGAACATTTAAACAAATACTTACTTGATATTTGGACAGTTAAAGTACCCTATGACACCCGGGATGACATAACGATGCTAACAATACACACTTCCAAATTGGTTCGAGCGTTTAGAAGTTATGATGGAAAAAAGGATTGGAAAACATACATAGATAAACCTGAACATATTACACTCCTTTTTTGTTGGTCAGTCGTGTGAAAATAAAAGTAGAAAAGTCGATAGTAAAATAAAACTAGTTTTATATAGTATCAAATGTAATTTAACATGGTTTAAAAACAGCCGAGTAGCAGTTTTACTATATTAACGGAGGCCATCGTGATCCAAGTGATACATAATTGGAGGCAGCTAGTTCACATAATTCATTTGGAAGACCAAGACCGGACTTTGACACGCCCTTTCTTTTAAGACTAAAAGAAGGATTGTTAAGGAGTTGAGTAGAGTTTATAAATTCCATTGAGTTGAACTGAAAATTGGTAGACTCTACAGACTATAACTTAGAAAGAGAAGAGCTGTCGAGTGACTAGACAGAATAGTTAAAAAAACTGCGCCACAGTATTTTTTTAATAGTAAGGTATAATAATATGTGTTTTCATTAATAGCAAGTAGTACAATTTTACGAATAAGATATAAGAAAATATATAGTAGTAGGGATAATAAATACATTCCAATCATTCATTAATCTTCTCCTATGTTTAATATGGCGACGTTTGTGGCATGGAAGTAAGGCGGCGCACTAAAAATAAATCGTATCTCAAAATAAAACAATAATATTAAAAAAAACAATTTTCTAATCATAGCTCTTATTATGAAATCAAAGACTATTGCGGTTGTTTGACATTATAAATAGGATAGAAACGAGTTTACCGCGTGCTATAAATTTCACGCGGTAAATTAGTTTCTATTCTTTTTATAATAGCTCCTATTATTTTATTATTATTCACATAAAAAGGACAATATTTTATTTTGTATACAGATTCTAATACGTAATAATTACGCACTTTACAGTTCACATAGACTATCTCTCTATAATTTCTGTGATGTATTCAGCCTATATAAAAACTATTTCTGTGACGCGAACAGCTTACATAAAATTAAATGCTATTATTGTTATTATATATTGCCAAATAAATTGCTAACAAGCTATATATATTTAAATGTTTTTATTGTTATTATAGATGACCAAAAAAAATACTATTAGTATCGCCGGACGATGCTATCAGCGCCACCTGCGTGTCGCCGGCGCAGAAAAATTTCCAAAACATACTATGATGCTGAATAATCTTATACCATATTATATAAACAATGGTATTACGCACCTACGACCAATATGTTTAGTATGGTCCTCCGTCTCCCCTAATATGAAATATCACAATCAGCTCATCGATATCGAAGCGTTATTTATATTATATTATTTTATTATGTAAACTCGATATGAGTGCATCGCGTTACTATCCAACATAACAATTATTTCCACGCCTGTGACCATTTTCTAAATCCGAACAAACGCTAGTAGTAAAAAAAAGCAGCCCAAGTACAAGTATCGCCCACACGCAATATTATTATTATTAATAATAATAATCATCATCATTATCAGTCGGTAGACGTCCACTGTTGGACATAGGCCTGCCCCATAGAATGCCATGACGAGCGCTCTTGAGCTGTCTCCATCCACCTACTTCCTGCGACCTTGGCTATGTCATCGGTCCATCTTGTGGAGAGCCGTCCCATACTTCGTGTGCCGGTTGGTGGTCACCATTCAAGAAACTTTTTTCCCCGAACGGTTTTCGGTTCTGCGAGCTATATGGCCTACCCATTCCCCCTTCGAGTTGGTAATTTTTCGAGCTATATCAGTAACCTTAGTTTTTCTGCGGATTTCCTCATTTCGGATCCTATCACGCAGGAAAACTCCAAGCATTGCTTTTAAATGGCTCGTTGCGCGACTGTGAGCTTGTGTATGAGGCCTATATTAGCGACCACGTCTCAGTGCCATATGTCATTACTGGCAACATGCCTGATTATATACATTTGTATTGAGGCTTTGCGGTATTTGTGACGAGAAGATATGGCGTAAATTTCTGAACGCTGCCCATCCGAGTTGGATTCGTCGGCAGACCTCCTTGTCGATGTTGAGTATGCCTCGTCGGATCGTCTGACCCAAATAAATATACTGGTCGACAGCGTCAATAGTATCGTTCCCAACATGTAATAATAATAATATTAATATAAATAAACGCATTATTCAACCTAATAGGGGAGCTTATTGACTACAGGCAATTTGTAAAGCTTACTAATACTTACTAACTTAACCTATATAATAACACAAAAGTTTGCAAAAGACAAAAAAATATGTAATTCTCTGTGGGCGCAAAATGTGCCACACCCAAATAAATTAACGACTAGAAAGACGCAAAGGTTTTAAAAGCTCCCTTATGGACCGATTTCAACCACAATCTTTTCAAATCTTGCCAAGACGAAATTATGCCTGCATGGCAAGTTTCAGCTCAATCATATTAAGCGTTTGGGCGCTATCGTGAATGACACAGACAAACAGACACACAGACATACTTCAGTCTGAAAATCACTCGAAATTTTAGCAAGTTCACAATACCTTCCATCCTCATCGGTTAGTAAGCCGGGAAAGTAAAAATCGAATTTTAAACGAGCGTTGCGACGCAATGAAAATTCGAATTTCAAACGTGGGTCGCCGCGTATTTATAAATTCTAATCGCAAAAGCGTGGCGCCGCAAATTTAAATATTTCATTCCGCCATACATTTGTATGGCGAAATTTAAATAGTATTAGTGGAGCTTGTGTCTATTTCTCATTGTGATTTCAGCACAACAAGGAATCTGTGTAATTTCAAGTCTCTCAGTCCAACATTTCGAGGATGATATATGCATACTAAATTTCAGTTCAATCGGATTAAGCGTTTTGGCGCTATCGTGGACACAGAGGCACACGAACATACATACACACACAGACACACAGACAGACTTCAATCTGGAAATGGTGTTAATCGTCTCAGGGGGGCTCAACCTATTTCCGTCTTCATCTCGAAAAAAAATTGCGCGTCTACATTATTTCTCTTCTGTTCGGTTGATGGGTCGTAAAAGTAAAACAAAAGGTATTTACTTCTTAAGTTATTGCTTTAAGAACATAAGATGGATTAGCTGTGCCTGCAAATATTTATTTTTATATGGTGCCAAAGACTTTATAACTTGGTATCACTATAAAATCGAAGACTATCGCGGTTGTTTGACATTATAAATAGGATAGAAAACGAATTTACCGCGTGAAATTTGTAGGACCCAAAATTCAGGACTTCAAAATTCCCGCGCTCCGAGCCGTTATAACCTACACAGTGGCGGCAGCGGTTTGCGGCCTACCCGCAAAACAACGGACTGACAGCTCTTCAGTCTACCCTAGACAACGGTGGCTGCAACGTCACCGAAACGTCGGGTCCTACAAATTTCACGCGGTAAATTCGTTTTGGTATCACTATTTTTTAATGTCCCTTGTATATCAATAAAATTGTAAGGGCAATTGACATAAACTAGTTATGACAATAAATAGTTCATGTAACTTCTAATCATAGATTAGACATAAACAGCGTAATGAATGACTAAGTTTTTTACGTTTTTTAAAGGCAGGACTCAGCGGATAACGCCAAACTATTAAACTGTGGTATAATTTATTATATATCGATACCTCCTACGTATAGTATTGTAACTATTAAAAATGGTATTTCTGTTTTTTTTTTTCATAAATCGCATTTATTTATGGTATACCTTAGCATTAAATTCTATAATCTACTCCCTACAAAATTTAAACAGCTGGATTACATAAAATTAAAAAAAAAACATCAAGGAGATGCTGATAGGCCACCCTTTCTATAATTTGGCCGAATTTGAGGGCCATGATTTTTCAAATATTGTGCCCATTTAAATTACTTTAAAAAGTAGAGCCTTATTGTCTGATTGTTTTAAATGGTCTTATATCTGAACTTTTAGTTTAAAATGCATAACGTATACATAGATTTAATTTGATTATTTAACATTGTACTGACAATTTGAATATTACGATAAATAATTTTACTACGTATCTTTTCGAATTACTAACTACTTCAAATATTAAGCTTCTATTTTGATTATTTATATTTATAGTTTGACAATCTAGTAGTTAATTCTTGACTACCTATGTATGTTCAGTAAAGAGTAGTAACGAAACTTACTACATAACCCAATTATTTTGACACGTCCAAGAGCGGTCTTTAGCCGTCAATTGGACACGAAGAATATGTAATGTAATGTAACTTAAAACTAATTTAACGAAATTCCGATTTTCAAATTAAAAGGTACTTATAGTGCGAATTTCGGAATTTTGTTAAATTAGTTTTAAGTATACCATAAATAAATGCGATTTATGAAAAAAAAACAGAAATACCATTTTTAAAAGTTACAATACTATACGTAGGAGGTGTCGATATAGCTATAAAATCAATGGTGACATTCAACAATCTCAATGACCACTTTATCATTAATTCACTGATTATATGTGCCACTGTAACCCTTTTGTCATTTTATTGTAACACACGTGTTTTAAAATCACTGTTATAAAACCAAAAAGATATATCGACAAAGGGCGATCAAAAGGATACAGATATATCGTAACTATTATATATGTATCGGTGTAATCTTACGAGGAGCAACAACAGGTCCACTGTATCACTACAAGACAATATAAAAAAAAACACGACTGCCGTTACAGAAATTGAACTAGCTATTGTAGTTATAATTATTTTTATTAGGATTTTTTTATGAAATATTTGTGGTTTATGTAGGTATTTATCCATATCGACACATGTATATTTCCGGAATGTACTCAATGTTAATTTATTGATATTTGGACATTTGGACATTTTTACAAATACTTACTTGATATTAGGTCAGTTAAGGTACCCTATAACACTCGTCGATAACGATTCTAACAATGTCACACACTTTTAAATCTGTTGAACCGTTTAGAAGTTATGGTAGAATAAAGAAACGGAAAACATACATAGATGAACCCTGAACACATTACACTACTTTTTGGTTGGGCAGCCATGTAAAAAGTTTCTAAATGAGGGGTCCTTTCCGCGTAGTATACATATTTCTAACAAACATTTAGACCAGTGATTCCTAAAGTGGTCTATATAGACTCCCAGGGATCGATTTCGAATTGCAGGGGGTCCATGTCAGCGACAAAAGAAAATCGTGGTGCACCAGATCTAAATGGTTGTCCACGTTGGCGGACCCCATCTAGGCAGCTCATCATAAATATTTAAGCGATTCGTAAATGTCGTATTACTTTCAAAAAATATTGCGTGTACAGCATAGTATTTAAAACTTATAATAATAGCAAAAAACAAACGCGCGCGTCACAACTATTATAAAAGGTAATTAACACTCAACTCCAATTGCATCACTAGTCGAGTGAGGAGGACAGCGCACATGACTAGCGAGGGGAGGTGCGAGTGAGATATGTGGAAAATGCGCTTAAATGGGTAACCGTGCGAGCGAGTAAGATAGACGCGTCACATGAATGAGCAATCGTGATAGTGCTACATATGCAGTTATATGCGGCTTTCTCAAATGCTGTATACTTCAAGGTCGTGGACGCTTAGAAAAGAACAAATAATAATTTTACATGTTTTAATTTTTTTTGCAACTGCCCACTTTGCCGAACACTCTATGTAAGTGATCAGTACTCTGCCAGCTGTGTCAAAACACATTTAAAAATAGTAAGTTTAGGAAAATTCAATATTATACAGGCAGTCTACGGAAAATAGCAAGTGGTCTGCGGGACAAAAAACTTTGGGTACTTCTGATATAGACGAATCAGAAACAAACACCATTTTAAATTCCGAAAACCTTCTCGCGACCGATATACAGCTACGTTTACGTTTAGTTAGTTAGGAAGTTCCTGAAGATACTGGTTTTGTTTATATTTAGGTTCAATTTGTTTAGATTTAAGAGTATTTTTAATAACATTTTAATAATTAAAAACTTTTTCAAGCGGTGGAATACTCATTCAATTTAAATCAAAAATCACACGGCCAAACTTCCTTTATTTGAAAATGTAATGAGGAGCATGACTTTTGATTTTAATAACTCGAGCTGTATTATACGAAAAAGTTTGACATAATAATATCTAACCCTTCATCATAAGAGAAATAGTGTGGTAAATTAAAAATAAAATATTTATTTAAAATATTTAAACCAGAAGTTTTTGCCATTTATCTCAGGTATATGGACGATTTTTGCATCTAATCGCCTCAGATACGTCTAACAGCTATCCGCCGTGACACTTCGGATACTAACTCAGCGTCGCCAACTTAACGGCCACATGAGGATTATCATAAATATATATATCGTAATATATAAGCATATTATCTCGTAATATATAAAATAAAAGAATTCTGAATATTCCACATATCTACGATTGGTGCAGAATGTAGACATGCTACAACTTCAGCTACAGTTTCTACATATCTTAAGGCGGTTTTAAGTCTTTGCTGATTGCTGCAAATCAACAAAGACTATTTTACGTTGTATACATATTGTTGTTCAATTCAGGTTGGCTTTACATATGTAGGTCCATAGGCACAAGCCCCGGATCAAGCTTTTATAAACTGACGATCTATAATAATTTAGCAAAAACGGGGCCGAAAGGACTCGATTGAAGACTGATTCTAAGTATTCTTTTTGTAAAATTGTAATGCTGCCTGCTATCTAAATTTGGCTACGTTCAAAGTTGTCTGTTGCCGCCGACGAAATCGGAAATAAATAGTTAATCTTAATAATATTTAGTCTTGTAAATATGTATATTAAAATCATTTTAAGCTTTGTAAAAGGCCGTTGAGATTCTCTTGGGCATTCGTCTCTTTCGTGTTATTCGAAAGCCAATACCAGTACTAAGATATAAAGTCGGTTGTCACCCTAAGACTTTCCCGGTAAGCAGACAATATTGCCTTGAATTTGGATGAGTAGTTTCGGAGATTACCTCCTATATACAAACTTACGAACTTTACTTCTTTAAAATATTTTGAAGATTATTGTGCCCAGGCAGGAAAATCCTTTTTGAGCATTTTTTCTGCATATTGTCCTCTGTGATATTGTCCATGAACTTCTCGCTGCATAAAATATTACATTGCGATATACGTATGTTTGTTGTATCTTGAGTCTTTGGCTAGCTATCCATATATAACTTATATCAGAATCATTTGTAAAAATGCTACTGAGACCGATAGCTTTTCTTTTTGAACTAAAATGTTCAGTTCTAAATCTCGTTTTGACGACAGATGGTCCTACGGCATTCTACCCGCCCGCACCGCGGCGCTTGACGTAGAAAATTTAACAAAAAAATTGACGTTACCGTTTCGCGTAAAGCCGGAGCGGGTACACAAATGACCGGAAGCATCACTTCCGCCGTGACTAATTTACATGCGCGTACCTACGAAATGCCCGACACTCGCGCTATTTTTGACTAACTCATTCTGCCACCGCAATATCTTCATATACATATTAGTGCGGGAGTCCGATGTAAGATGTAATAATGTGTGATCGGGCACACGAGAAGGGGGTTGTTTCAAAAGGCAAAAACCGACCATTTACCTTGGGATCCCTTATTTTATTTTGTTTTTTTACGATTTAAATTTGTAATCCTTTTTTATTTCCCGGCCCACAACAAGAAGGGAAAGTATTTTGAACGAGCAAATTTTTGAGTCCCTCTGAGACGATAAAGACCATTTTTTTGTGTTTATTTATAAAATAAGCCAGTTGTTAGAAATTGATACTCTTGGTATAGTCAAATTGATGTTACGTGGTTATATGGTGGTTACGTGGTTATATGGAATTTACGTGGTTATATGGTTATATAGTGGTATCAGTGGCGTAGCTAGGGTAATTTGCGCCCGGGGACAAGACACAAAATCTGCGCCCCTTCTCGTATCGAGAGTCTGGAGACTTACTGGGGCCGGAGTCCCCAAAAAAAATGTTATCTTCAGTTTATATTATGGAACGCCGATTTGGTAAAAACTAAAGTCCTAATATCCCATTGCAATTCATTTTTTTCTGAATACAATTAAATTGTAATGGGATAATAAGACTTTAGTTTTTACCAAATCGGCGTTCCATGTCGTTCCACGTCGTTGTCGTAGAAATTTCCAAAATCTAAACAATTTTGATGAAGTGAATCGATGTTTGTTTCAGCAAGAAGACTTTTTACGTCTAGCAGAAATCCAAATTTGGTATTAAGGTTTTTTAAACGTAAAAACCGTACTGATATTTCTTGTTGAAGTCCATCAATTACGCTTTTTAATACCTACGTGCGATTTCTCGTTCTGCAGATAGTCCTGCATCTCTTGCTAGTTCTCCTGGCATCCTTCTACGTCGTCTAATTCTTCTATCGACCTCGATTTCCCAAGTTGTGCATCTTATTTTTGCATTTTCTACTGCAATATGGCTTAAATTATGACGAATTCTGACAAGTTCTTGCTTCAGCGATTCAAGATCAGATGCTGCTTCCTTAAAATTCATAGTTGGACCTTTTCTGAACGCGGTCAATTTTTCCATATACGGTATTCCAGAAAAATAACAAAACGAGAAATTTAAAGTTTAATACTCCTGCCAGTAGAATAGCTTTAATAGCTTCTGATCGTGCACTCCAGCGTGTTTCAGACTCTCTCTTCACTGTTATCGGCATAGCTCTTTTTAATTCTTCCCAGCGAGTTGTTGAGCGATGAAAAAACAAGTATATGCTTTCAACTGTTCCAAAAAACGAGATAACAGGATCCTGTTTAGCTGAGTGTACTCCTGCTAAGTTTAGGCTGTGGTTGTCACAGTTGACGAATAATGCTCTGTGGTTTCTGGCACATATTCGCTGTTGAAGACCAGATATATGCCCAGTCATAACAGCAGCATTATCAAAACATTGGGACCGACAGTCAGCTAGAGGGATGTTATCAGATTTTAAATTTCTACGATGACTTTTTCTGACGATGACTGAAAAGTTAGTTTAAATCGATCCTCATTTTGGCGCCCCCTAAACTGTGGCGCCCAGGGACATATGTACCCCCCTGCCCCCCCCCCCCTAGCTACGTCTCTGAGTGGTATACTTCTATTTTGTACACAATGAATATTTTTTATTCATTGTGTACAATTAATGAATTTATTTTATTATTTTATAATTGTTGTAAAACAATTAATGAATTTATAATAAATATATGTATTTTTATCAATAATTTGATCTGCTAAATTACCTAAGTAGGTATAAATGAAAATACAAGTAATCCAAATATTAAAACGAATAATCAGCTACAAAATAGTCAAATTATAAATATTACAAACATAAAATTACAACAATCAAAATGGCGCAATAGAAATAGTCGATACAAATTTTAATATTATAATCCATCTCCGATTATCGAAATGCTTGGATTTAGTAATGTAAACAGTAGAAAAAATGCAATAATCATAATAATCATGAAAGATTAAAAAATTCAATACTTTCAAAGTTCCTAACAGAATACATTGGGTTCCTAATAAACATATCCTGGACCTTTTTCTTATATTGAACGTCTCCGATGCCTTACGCACAATGGAATGTTGTAAAAGAGTTTGGACTGATACAGGAAACTATTTCTAACCTTACTTAGTCGCACTTAACAGTGATTACCAGATGTAAGTCTGTCTGTTTATGTGTCTGTGTCGGCGCCCTCCGGTCGAGCTGCAATTTAGCAAGCTGGTATCATTTGGTCATAGCAAGTATTGAAAAGGTTGTGGTTGAAATCGGTCCACCAGGGGGTGCACTAGTCATTCGATCTAGAAATATTGGACTTACAGACTTGAAAATCGGTACACAGATGCGTCGTTGGGCCGAAACCACAATGTAAAATTTTGGTTAGAATATCTCTTATACAAATTCCGATGTATTTAAGAAAATAATATACCTATAGTCTTAAAAAATAGTCATTTTCATACCATGGAAAAACTACAAAAAAAACAAAACCTCTTGCTATGATCAAGTGATGCCTGCATGCCAAATTGAAGCGTTTGGGTGCTATCCTGGTGAAGCGTTTGGGTGCTATCCTGGTGAAGCGTTTGGGTGCTATCCTGGTGAAGCGTTTGGGTGCTATCCTGATGCACACAGATGCGTGGTTGGGCCGAAATCACATCGAATTCCCCCCCCCCCCCTCCCCCCCCCCCCCCCCCCCCCCCCCCCCCCCGGTCAGTATATTTGCGTTAACGATTCAATCGAAGGTGTATAATCACTAAAACTATAAGCGATCATCGCCGACTATCTTTTTCAATCAAGTCAACCTACTTTCCGAAGAAACATCACGCTCAAAATCCTTCCATAGGACCTTGGCTACTTGCCGGGAAAGTTTTGTAGTGACACAACCATTTTTTAATATTTTGAAATGCTTATTTTCGTTGTATATGGCCTTTTATATGGCGTTTTATTTATCCCTACTTTTTGTTAGATACGTACACATTTGCCTAGTCTTGTAAGTTTAATTTTAATTTCTATACAAAACTTATTCTATTTCATTTTCTTCTGTATGCAAACTCTATCTAACAGAACTGCAGTAAACCCCGTGTCAGATTGGGCAAGGTTCAAAAGTTTTTTAATGCCTTATCATTAAATAATTTAAGCTCCGGTCTAAAACTAATCAAAGAGATGTTGATAAGCATTTATTTTTATTACACGACTGCCCACAAAAAAGGCGTGCAATGTATTTAGGGTTCATGTATGTATGTTTTCCGTTTTTTTATACCACCATAACTTCTAAACGCTTGAACCGATATAGAAGTGTGGTGGTAACGTTAGAATTGCTATGTCATCCCGATTGTCATGAGTCATAGGGTACGTGTAACGACCCCTTGCTCTCATATAAAAAGAAAGCAGCGCCTTCGATATAAATCGCCGTGTTACTTGTTGGTTGTGTTATGACAGTCATCATTTGAAATTTATTTTTTTCGTTCTGCTTCTTCGCGGCCGCCAGAAAGAAAACCTGTAGGACCAGTAACGAATAGAAGTTTTTAGAAAATTAATTTAACAAAATAAATTATATAAAATGTTTTATTATTACACTCCACATATTATCAATGTTTTAGTGATCGTATTTGGTTCTACCAATTTATTCCATTCTGACATTTTGGAAAATTATAAAATTACGTAATTGTACTCGAAAAAAACCAATGTGTTACTGATGAAATCCAGAAGAATAGCTCATTTATTACACTACTCAACAAAAAGGAGTGTAATGCGTTCAGGGTTCAAGTCTATATGTTTTCTGTTTCTTTATTCTAACACAATTTCTGAACGCTTGATCCGATTTAGAAGTGTGTCGTATCGTTAGCATCGTCATGTCATTTAGGTGTCATAGGGTACCTAAACTCTCAAAATGTCATATAAATAATTGCTCAAATGCCCAAATGTCCATAAATTAGGATAATTATGTCGTTTTCATCATCGAATGAAAGTAGATTATGAACATCATGCTTAGGTATCACCGAAGGCGCAAACGTCTTTAAGTACTGGACGTTTACAGAGGTAACACGCGTCAATGGAGCCGTAACGGTAATAGGATTTTCGTTTTTTTTAAAACCGTATTTCGCTTTGTCAAACCCATAGCATTTAAAAGTTTTGCACAAAGGGACCTTAATCGAAATGCACTTTAGGTAATTATCTACCAATGCGTATATAAATTAAATTACACGACTACCCAACAAAAATGACTGTTCAAGGTTCATCTATGTATGTTTTCCTTTTCTTTATTCAACCGTAACATCTAAACGCTTGAACCGATTTCGAAGTGTGCGGTATTGTTAGAATCGCTATGTCATCCCGAGTATCATAGGATTCTTGCAGCGACCCCTTGCTCTTATATAAGGAGAAAGCAGCGTCTTCAATATAAATCGCCGTGCTATGCAAAACGTGTTGACAGTCATCATTTGACAGCTTATTTTTTTCGTTCTTCCTCTTCGCGGCCGTCCCGAATAAACCCTGTAGGCCGAGTACAAAGAGAAGTATTTAGAGAATTCATTTAGCAAAATAAGTTATACAAAATGTTTAATTATTACTTTCTACAAAGTATTACCGATTTTTAAATAACCGTTTTTGGGTCTTACAAATTTATTACACGATTTTTCTTAAATACATAAAAGAAAGTCGCAAATGGTTTTACTTTTTCAGGATTACATCACGCCACTAGGAATTAGCCTATGTTGTGATAATGAATAGAAAGTGCTGTGATGTCTGTTGAGCCTGTGTGTCTTGCCTGCTGTCTTTCTTTCGTCTCATAAGAACCAATAGGTAGCAGGATATAACGTAATATAATACAACATACTTTAATAATGTAAACTGTGGAGTGCTTAGAAGCCTCGGCGAGAAGTTTCGCCGAGACTTCTCGCGAGAACAAGCAACATGTCCACACTCAAGACATGTTCTCGTTCCTATCCGGTATGTACGACATTACTGTTATGGACGACATTCAAACTGCAGGAGGTTTGGCCGATGCATATTGTAACTTTGTAAATGTTGTAACCAAAAATACAATTAGGAATAATAGAAAGTACAGGCGATGGTGGATGACGCAGATTTATCGAAATAGAACATGGTTCATAATTGTATAATTTATTTGAATAATTGTCCGAGTCGGTTCCAAGCATCATGATTTAATTAAATGAAATGAAAAATACCTTTATTGTACTAACAAAAATAATTACATTGGTAAAGAAAACTTAAATTCTATTTTAACTTAGTACAAACGGCGGGCTTATCGCTTCGCGATTTCTTATAGCCAACCGTGTAATATTTTAAATAAAAGTAACAATACAGCTCACATACATAAACATATACACATAAATATACATTTATGTACATACATCCAAACATACATACATATACATACATACATACAAAATATAATTTATAATATAATATATGTATATTATAATAATAAATACATAGAAACTACAGATAAATAATAATAAAAATACCTGCTTATATAAAATGATAGATATTACAAAGTTCTTATTCTTCTATCCAGTCTTATGCTAGTTCTTATGCTTCTATCCAGTCAAAAACCCAACGAAAGGGGGAAGGGGGAGGGGATAGGGGGAGGGTTGGTTCTTGTGAACTCTTGTACTTGTATTGACGTTGTTTAGTATCCCATAAAATTGGCTCACATTGAAAGTATTCGATAAACTTTAATTCCAAATCGTTATTCCACGTTTTCAAAACGAAACAGAAAATTTACGAAATAAGACAAAATAAACGTGCACTCTCAGCCACTCACTCACTAATCGGCACTGAGACAAAACGAGAATGTGATATTGTTCTCTTTTTTCAACGAGAAACCCTTTGTCGCGGGCAAAATACCGGCAACGAACGAAGAACAGGCGAGAGCGAGAATGAGACGGCGAGAAACTATTTACATTCGCTTTTCTCTCGAGTTTCTCGGGTGTTCTCGGGGCTTCTTGGCGAGAGTTTGGATGGCTCTATAGACTCTCAACTGAGACCTCTCAAGTTAAAGTGAGAATGCGTGTGTTCGCGTTCTCGCCTGTTCTCCCCCCGGAGTCGGTTCTTTGGCCCGATTCAAAAAGGATTTCTCGGGCGAGAAAAAAAACATGCCTATCACCGTTCGGTGTCGTCGTCGGAAAACGTCATTATAACGTCATATTTATGGGAGAACATGATTATAAAAAGCTTAGGAGCGATTCAACTAATAACTCTATCCGCCTCGCAAGTAAGTGAGTACATAATGCATTGGCATTATTCATCTCCGTGTTTATTCAGTTATCGGCACTATTTTCTTCTTCACCGGTAAAGGTCGCCTGTCATTGAATAAGTCACTGTTATATATTAGTATGCATGCATTAACGACCCTTAAAACAAATTTTCGAGGGTCGAAACATACCGTCGTGAGTTTCATTCCCATGGCTGGCTTCCGAAGGGTTAACAGTTAATTGCAAGGTATTACTTGGAGGTTGTCCCTATTGACGGCGGAAGGCTGGACCCACTAAAATCTTGACTACCAAATCAGCCTGGCAATAAAGTCACTTGGAATTGAAATCGATATTTAACAATCTCCAAGAATTTTGCCTGCGGCGCGGCGCCAGAGGAAATCCCCTTTTCAACAAACAATGAGATATCTTCCGCCGGCACTGGTTGCCCCGATATTTTAGTAGGAAAAGGTGGGAGCTCTGACCCCAACTTAAGATTGGAATTACTGTTTGAACGGTTAGTTTGGGCGAATAGGTACTAAAATACCTTGATTTTATTGAGGGTAGATACTTAAAAAAAGAAAAATATATGATTAGTTTGTTGTTTTTCCTATTTCTGGTCACACATGTATTCCCCAATTACACAGAGATTAATCCTTTTTTAAATATTTAAAAAAATATATTTAGACATATCCATATTGATTAGTTTACATAATTCTTAATAGTTTACAATGTTGGCATTAAATTTAATCCATATTGTTTGAAATGTTGGCATTAAATTACGGTGTCGAATAAAACAGACATTTGACCATTGTTTGCAATGCAAAGAAAGTATAGATTTGTTGGGATTTATCAACGCAAATAGACCACAGTCTGTTCTGAAGTGATAACTGTATTATAATTTATTACATAGTGTATAGTCAAAGAATATGGAGTTTTCTCAGGAAAAAATTGAATTTTTTTTTTCAACGGTTTTATAAGTATTTTTGCTTTACCATCTCGCCAGATGTGAGCTAACTTTGGAATCGCAAAAAAAAACGCATTTTTC
This sequence comes from Micropterix aruncella, assembly GCA_944548615.1. Lineage (NCBI taxonomy): Eukaryota > Metazoa > Arthropoda > Insecta > Lepidoptera > Micropterigidae > Micropterix > Micropterix aruncella. Next base: position 5,421,068 of record OX155966.1, read on the forward strand.
CACTTATTTTTGTTTATTCGCTTAAAACTCGCGAACGATGCATTTTCGATAACAATTATCATAAACATAATAAAAGTCAATAAAATTGCCTACGATTTACATATATCGATCTAATTCCTACGATGTTCCAAACCGCCGTTAGAGAGCGCACAAAAATTGTCACGTTTTGTTTGTAAAAAACGTAGAAAACGCGGTGAAGCCGCGCTATGGACTTTATATGCCCAAAATCAATTAAATTATGATTTCCTTAGGTCTCAATTAGCGCTTCCGCAAACGTCTGTGAGGCGCGAAGTCAGCGAGACTGCCAGTTTTGGAAAAATCGCGGAATTCCCATGTTAGCTACAATTGCTAATCGTGAATGAAACTGAATGTGTTGAGTAAAAAGATAGTAGTAGTAGTTTAGCACTATAAATGGCCTAATGTCAATGAGGTATCATTTCAGAGGACATTGAGGACGAGGAGGGTAGAAAGCGCAATTTGCTATAAACGGGTTAAAACACAGAAGAAAAAACACAGATATAGAACGAAATATTTTATGGAAACTTTTATTGTTTATTTTATAAAAAACGAATATAAATTAGTCTAAAAATTGATTTCAACACTTCACTCAACTTATTCATCCATATTTCCCCTCCACATTCCCTCCACTCTTTCCTCTGTTCGCCAAATTTCTTCTCTACACCTTTTTTTCACGTCGTATTCATTCTACTTTTGATGCCCGATGGACAAGGTTGATGGTACGATGGTTATCATTACCTGTACCCACAGTTAACATTGTTGTTGTCATTAAGGATGGTTGTCATTATCTGTACCCACAGTTATCATTGTTGTTGTTGTTAGCCAGCTAGCTATTAAAATATTATGGTTTTATATATTTAGATGTTTTTAAAAGAAGAAAATATATTAATAGGAATAAAAAAAACGACTGCCGTTACAAAAAATGAACTACTGTATTTATAATTATTTTTTTTACGGTTTTTTATGCAATATTTGTCGCTTATCTATATAGATACATATTAATATATATTTTCGAAATGTATTCAATCAGACCTCTCATTTGATACTAAACACGATATATTTATGTTAACTTATTGACATTTGAAGATTTGGACATTTAGACAACTATTTACTTGATATTTGGGCAGTTAATGTACCCTATGACACTCTTGATGATAATATAATGCTTCTAACAATACTACATATTCCTAAATCGGTTGCAGCGGTATGGCGACGGTTAAACTAAATAAGTATTCTTTAATACGTTTTAATTTGCTACTAAATAAGGGGCCATCCACTTATTACGTAATCACCGAGGGGAAGGGGGGGTTAGAGCTGAGGCTTAAGCATGATTACGTGGAGGAGGGGGCGCTCGTCCTGATTACGTAATCAACTTTGGTCACCGCATCGCATTTTCTTTGTTGGTCTAAACCTGCACGGAAATACCGCAGTGCCAAGCCGAAGATCCCCGCCCCCCGCACGCGCGATGTGCGTAGATACTCCACGCGCTCGTCTGTGATTGAGTCACCCGGGCCTGTTCCTGGAAGCGCTGCGGTCTGAAGATTGGGATTTGTAAAATAAACCAAATAGTCTGAGATTTTGTAATTACTTTAAATTAATAAAATACATTTTTAAAAGCACTTTACAAACGCGTTTTTCACATTTTATGCAAATTCGGTTGATTACGTAATCTTGGGGGGAGAAGGGGGGGGGGTTAGGCCGCTAATTACGTCTGTTGACATGGGAGAGGGGGGGGGGGGGTCCGAAAATCCTAAAAACGTGATTACGTAATATGTGGATGCCCCTTAAGACGTATATGTAAAATTAATTTTATGCTAAATTACATTTGGCTACCGATCTATCTAAACTCATGCGTGGCTTTTGTCACACTTGCGCCTGCGCGTGGAGATTTTATCACCGAATTCAACCTGAAACGCTTTGTTCACCGCACCGGGGATTTCCCCGCTTCGGCAGGGTTGCCATTCGAGATAATTTAGTTGTCGGCCAGCGTGGTTTTTCTCGATCGCAAAACTGTTGCAGCCCTGACAAAATAATTGCCCTAAAATATGTCGCATTTCACCGACGCCACTTTTCTCACGGCTATAATAGAACGGTAACGCGCGCGGATCAATGAACTTCAATCGAACAATAAAATGATTGCGAACCGGTAACACCTAGGTAGCCTTTTTCCTGTTTTGTTTAGTTGGTGGGCTTGTGACAGCGGCGATAGTTGCTGTTACAGATTCCCACACGCAACATTTCACTGTTTACTGCAATAAAATAGCCAGTAAAGTAAACATGTCTATTGACAGATCTGTTCTACACTGTTGGCCGCCATTTTCTATTGAACACGTTTGACGCGATCGTTTGTAGTCAATGACTCGTTCAATGGATTTGTTTCGTTTGCGTAGGAAAGAGCGGGGGAATTGGAGCCTACTTAAAGCTCCTTTATTTCACTATCTTTTTATCACAGTATAAATCAACAACAGCCATGCATTAAGGTACAACTAGAGTTGTCAACTACAACAGGCGAACCCGTCACCTTAGGAAGTTTTAACGATTAGTCGTTCTATCTCCCTGGAGTGAGCGCATAAGACTTGGACAAAACAGTCCACCGTCAAGCACCGCCACATGCCAGTAAGAGGCCAACTTAACCGCGAGCCAGGAATGTTACCCAGCGGGCTTACACTCACGCCCTTACTTCCAATTGCGACCAGACTACTCCAGTCTCTCGATTGGTTACGAGTTCGAGGTCGCCTGCGCGGTCCTCTCCCTTACGAAGCGGTGAAACGGCGTATACCGAATCTATCGCGGACCACGGCATCCTTTGCCCGCCTGTTCACCCAGGATCGGGTAGCCGATGGTCGTTTCAAGAGCAGTCGCCGTAAGGTCCGCAACCACCCCCGCTCTATAGGAAACAGTACTGCTTCCAGACTCCCCCGAGTGTTAGGTTACAATAAAGATTTTGCAATAAAGTCAATCGCTCCCATTACCCCCATGCATGCGGATAATAATAGCCATGAATACAGCATTTCTACCCAGCTTAGGAGAGTTTGTGTAGCTACCATCGCTTTCGCTAAATTGTATCTCGTCTTTAAAGTGCTGTAAGGTATGCCAGTGTCATGAGATACTCTGTACACCGAAATTCCTCCTCTCCTGAGAGTAGTGATTGCATTTTCTAATGAATCTACCGTCCAAGAAGCTTTTCTTGTTATACGATGTCTTTTAGGCGGCATCTAAAACAAAAAAAAACAAATATAAGCCTAAAATGTCCTAAAATACATTCTGAACTATAACGGGGTAATGGAAGCTATGTCGAGTAGGGAGAGCCATGTAAGCTCCCATTTTCTGCTGACCACCATTTTGAAAATTACCATAAAGATGCCATTTTTTTAAAATTTGGTAAGGTAATAATTACGTAATAATTATGCCTTTAAAGTTCTAGCAGACTAATAGAGGGAATTTTACCTCCGAATAATTTCTGTGTTATAATTAGCTTGTGTGATATAATTCAAAAATACGTAATGTAATTCAAAAATACGGCACACTAATAGTTGAATGTTTTATTGTTATCATTAATTAAATAACGGTTTTTTTTAATAAGCAATGAGTCCTTTATATTATTATAGATGTTTAAAATCAATGTTATTATAGATGATATTAGGATATTTTTCTATTCACATTGTATGATATTTCTCTTTTCTCCAGTCTGATCACAGATTCGAGGTCGCTTCCGGGGCCTCTACCTGACCTTAGCGGTAATTTTATTGTGGACCGAAACTAGACATCTTGTTACATCGCAAGAAGAAAATGTGAAGAAAATACAGTTTTTACGTAAACGGGTAAATTTCGAGGAAAGGAATAGAAAGGCCACATTAAGAATTTAATGGATATATTTAACTAATTATATGTAATAAATTACCTAAATATATATAATATTGATAAAATAATATCATAATATAAATAATAAGGTAATATAATAATAAAATATAAGAAATATAGGTACTAATATAGTTAGGTATAATATATTTAATAATATATTTATAATAAAATATTCATAATACGCATTACAATAGTTTACAATATTAAACAGGTGAATTCAAACCCGAAAGCTGTGAATCATGTTTTTAATCACTTTGAAGCAAGTTTTAGATGATAAATTTAATATATCCAATCCTTTAAATTTAAACTTTACGATCTAAACGCTGTATAAAAGTAAATTTTTGATCATAATTAGTATTAACTCGGTAGATGAAATAAGTCTTGAGCCCTGGTCTTATTTTTGGGATTTGGTAACACATTCTGCCAACAGAATGGTGGAATCCGCGAAACAAACAGGAATCTTTTTTATATACTATCTTATTTTCCATATGTTCCTATCTTATATCCTATCTTATATCCTATATTTTCCATATGTTCCTATCTTATTCCATATGTTTCTATCTTATATCCAATATCTTCTTTTCTTATTTTATTTTTGTTTTTGTGGTACGGTTTTTTTAAAAAAAACTGAGTAAATCGTTCTCATACTCACTCTCAGAATCACAGTACATATTTATTATTGTACAGCGGTTGTCCACATTACGAGTGCGACTTCTGAGAAGTATTTCAAGCAGATTCTGATTCCATATATACCAACGTTGCACGCGTGGGACAAGTGTGCCCACCAACGTGGGAGCGTTGAATCGTATACGTTGTGTACGTGGGTACAGTATGTCCTTACCTTAAAGCCTTCATTTACATTGAATCAGTTGCAGGCGTCAGTGCTGGCGCCGAGAACTGTTTAGTATTATACGCAGTCAGCCGTAGGTATTCCTTTAGGGTGTATAAATGTTATTAAAGTCAGTGGGGGAAAATATGAGTCATTTCTGCTCGTTAAAAATATTCTACACGACGCGACGACACCCTACAACGCAGTGCCACTGACCAACCACTGACCTCGGCGTTTATGCTAGGTTCACACGGGCTTAGTATTTGTCGCTTAGTACTTGTTACTTAATAGTACTTGTCTATAACCCGCTCAGTGATCGCGTAAAGTAATCATTTACACGTCGGTATTAGCAGAAAGTATTCGTGGCACGATCTCCGTTCGAAATGGAACACCACCGCTGCCCTATTTTTCATAGGATTTAAATTTCTAGATGATATTTTTAGTTGTTTTAGAATTCCACCTTTCTGCAGTCATAATCATAAAATAAACTTGTTACGTAAACAGAGAAACGCGTGTATTCCTTTGTCATTAACCCTTGCCGCGGCTGTTCACACGAGTCCGCAAGCGATAAGTGCTTAGTAATTTGTGGTAATGGAAGTCACTTGTCGCTTATAGTAAATAATATCGGCTTCTAATCACAAGCACTGGCAGTTTCACTAATACTAAGAACTAATACTAAGCGCTATCATGCTGAATCAGCATGTTTACACTTAAGGTCAGTACCTCTGACCTTAAGTGTAACATGCTGATTCAGGAGTGTAACATGCTGATTCAGGGGGGGGGGAGTCAGTCAACATATATAACGGGAATATTTATGTCAGCACTGATTCAAGTTGGAGATATGTCGACACACAGGAGTTCAAAGGTGGACTATGAGTGAATGCGATAGCGGAATAGAAAGAGATAGTTGCATATGCCCCCCCTCTATCCTGGTCTAGTCGCGCATGCGGGTTTATCATTCTTTAATTGAGTATAATAATTGCGCACTTCGTATATATTTACGTGTATCCGCGCGAAACAAGAATAAGAGGGTCCATATGCAACTTTCTCATTCTATTCCTCTAACGATTTCTCAGGCTGGTCGCGTGGTCTATTCTAGTATGTCTGCGGTCCTGATGCGACAGCGCTGTACTCACTTAAAATCAATTTAAACGATGGCAGTACCGAATCAGCACTGACTTGTTTTGATTTGAAGTCAGTACTTATGGAAGTTTTCGAGGATTCAATTTTGTGTTAAACATTAAAATTTGTTACCGTGTTACATTTACAAATGTGTTAAATGTGTTACATTTTTGGGATACCGTTTGGTGGAGTACTTAGCATGTTTCTATAATAATATTTAGCCATATTGACGAACCTGTCCTTCGTCTTTTGACCCTGTACCGCCCTCGTTGTTGTGTGCCGCCTCTTTAAAAACTCCAACCAATTCAAATGCAAATAATCCCACCAAATTTATTATTTTTAACGGCGCCGATAGCAATCTGTCTCGGTCGAAACAAACACAGACAGGACGCATGTTATTATTGTTGTAGCTCCCCAGCTCGCTGCAACCTTGATATGCAAATAACCCCACACTGTTCTGCAAGCGATAATTGCCATTTTTTTTCAATGAAATTGTCCAGCGGAGCGCATCGCACGGAGACCAAGTGACACTTCGCGTCATTGGTGACTCGATGGCGTTCCAGTTTCTGCTCATTTCAAATCGAGCACAATATATAATGCGAGTTGCAATTATGCGCATAATTCTTGTGCAATTTTATGATTGACCGAAACGATTGCGACACTAGCCCCTATTCCGTCTTTTGCAAGCCTTACTTGGGTCCTAAAACATAGGAATTTAGGCAACGTGTCTATTATTTTGGTATTGCGGTTATTACATTTTAAGAGCAGGTCTTAATTCCTAGAATTTCCGGTTTTCTCTGTGGTCGCTCCTAATCGGTGCTAAATTTGACAGTTCCACGTAGCAAGCGCGCCATCTTACGTACATTTGCGTTTCTTTATCTTCGACATACTAGATTAGACCACGCGACCAGCCTGAGATATCGATAGAGGAATATAAAGAGAAAGCTGCATATGAGCCCCCTCTATACTGTATTAAAATCTTCGACTTAAATGACTGCCAATTTAAGGTGGTCGATTTTCGACCGTTCTAAATTTGGCCCCGGACAAACTCAATTTTAGCCCCATCCGTCATGACAGTGTAGAATCGGAATATGAAAACATGCCTAAACCGTCCTTAACTTAATTTTTAGAATCTGACAAGCTCTGTATAAGGAAGTCCGTCTTAGAACGTCCGTCCGTCGTCCGTCGTTCAAGGGAACGAGAATAGCGAAAAGTCAACTGAATATTAGGCTCCGTTTTAGTGCGTTTTTAGACCCTGAATTAGGCACCAATAAGAAATGGAATTCAGGCCACTAGCGACGATGGGCTTTTGGCGCCGTTCCGATGACCAGGATCGTATTGCAGAAGAGGGCAGATTCGATTTCCGGTTGGATTGTGAAGTTGCGTCATCCATTCCAAGCCTGCATGTTCCGTTTAAAAGATAGAAACACCCTCTCGGTGGTACTTTAGGGGCTGATATGATCTTACCATGAGTCGATGAAAAACCATAGGAAAATCGGACCCTTCAATAAAATACAATATAGTACAACGAAATACTACAGTAGATAGGCACTCCTAACACTTGGATGTGTCACACAATGAAACGCTAACATTTTTTTTAACATGACTACCATGATAGATGTCGTGGCTGTAATATTATAATGAATATTACCGACATACAAATAATCAAAATATACTACTAGATTTAATTGTCAGGGAAAATAATATATTAAAATAGACATACAAAGTCTATGTAGAATTATCAAGATAAAAATATTTTATAGTCAAATACAGCATATGCCTACGTAATTATTTCAATTAATAAATATAAAATATTTTAAATAAGAAGGTCAACTATTATGTTTAAAAGGTACAAATTATCAGCATGGAAAATAAATCCAGACTTTTTAAAGTACCTTATACCATAAATTGGGATCCTTGCCAAATTATTGACCATTTTCAAATTGGTTCTTTCCAAGGCTTTTGATTTGCTCTGGAATCTTGTTATAGTAACACACATTTTAGTGAATAAAACTATATCACACTTTGTCAAGACGCTGTCGATTTATGTGAAAATTGGATTTATCCCTTGTGTTGTGATGATAAAAAATACTATTCACTAAGACGTATGCTACGTTTTTACGGGCATACATAATATTTTGATAGATGTAAGACGAAAATAAAGTCATGATTCCTGATTCTACGAAAAGCGGCTTACAAGAACTTCTTGGAGAGACGTATCTGAAGACGCCTCTGCCCCTGGGGAGCTTTCAGAAGAGTGGTAAATTTAAACGGTTTAGAAGGCTCGGTCGCTGAAATCAAAACAATCGAAAACAGCATCTGAAAATGAAATATCAAAAATACAATAATGATCTGACAAATCTGTAGATAATTATGTACATTAATCAATATCGACATGCAAAGGCGCCTAAGGAAGAACAAAATGTAAATATTATTTATATATCAACACAGCTCACATTCTTATATTCACACTTCATACATTGATTTAAAGACTACACAATTGTATACATTTTGAAATATAAAACTGGTTATGGATTTCCTGTGAATTACAAAAAGCCTTAATAATTCGAAAACCGAAAATTTATAACCTCGAAGCGTTCTATAGTACGGGGCATTATAGTATGAGGGAATAATACAAAGATTTGGCAACATTAGAGATGCATAAAAAAACATAACTACATTATGTACCTACATTAAATCAGAAACGTATCTATTACACTGATATTACACTTTTTTTAAATCTAACATTATAGTTTGCCGCGAGATATTCAGCGACATATAAATTGGGTTGTCTCTTATTTTTTCGGAAGGGCAGGGCGTTTTGATTACAGAGGCCTTCAGATTAATTTATGTTCGGGTTATCAACGCCCTGCTGTATATATTTATTTTAATTCAAGTAAATTTTAGTAATTGTGTGTATGTTTCCTGGGAGAGTCACAAAGACGAAGGGAGGGTGTGTGTGTTTGTGTGTGTATGTGTGTTTATATGTGTGTGTGTGTTTAGGTTGAGTATGCGTATATGTGTGTCATATGTGTGTGTGTATTTATGTCCGTGTTGTGTATTTATGTACATGTTTAAAGGTATATTCATATTAAATATTATATTATTGTATTTATATACTACAATATATTGTATTGTAATATGCAGTAAAAGAGAAATATATAAAGTGTCCATAATAAATTAAGTGTAGTAATAGGTGATATAGTCTCCATGCTAAATAAAATTTAAATCAGTAACCTATACACTAAGGATATAGAAATAATATTATTGTCTTAATTCAGATTGTTTAACCCCTCAAATGTGAGGCGTCCCTTAAAGGATGCCTTGGCAAAATGTATACAAAATGTATATAAATTTATATAAATGTAAATATAAATGTAAATGTGCGCCGCTTTATAGTAATCCGCTCTATAGTAATGCTATAGCTCTATAGTAAACCCCGCTCTATGTAAATGTAAATGTAAATGTAAATATAAATTTATATACATTTTGCAGTAGGCAACCCGAGCTAATCGCCATTCATTTGAGGGGCCATTAGGATTTTAGATACTGATTACTTGTATGAACTAATTGAAATTTTGACTTTATCAACATTTCCTAGTTGTTTAGCATAAAAAAGATCACAGTGGAAAGTAATAATTCCATTCCTGGATGCAATTGCATTGAAACGAGGCAGTCGCAACAAATTATAATTTCTTGTAGTTCTTGATAGAGCATTAATTTTACTGTTTCCCACTAGGTCGCTACAATTTAAGGGCTTATAATTTTATTATATTATAAGCCCCACTACGATCCACACTTGACATCCTTCTATAAGGTAGCGGAATGCCGACGCGCTAAAAATAAAATACGGTTTCCTTTTTACAGCATTGTTTTATTTGTATAACAAAAGGTTTCGTTTTACAACGTAGCAACATTGAAATCAATGGTAGCAAGTAACAATTCATAGAAATTTAGACGAGTACAATAAATGGTTTTAAATTAATTTAATCCGATTAAATGGTAAAAAGTGTCTCATTTGGCGGGCTGTGAGGCGGCCAGGCAATTTCAGTAGAATTTACGAGAAAAAAATGATAATGAGTTACAACCATAAATTTATAAATCTATGGTTACAACCTTTTGGTACCATATAAAAATACACACTGACAGGCACAGCTAATACACCTGATGTGGTGTTCTAAAAAACAAAAAGTTTTTTTCTTATGATTTTTTTTTTAATTACGGGTCATTTGTTTGCATATTGTTGAAGCGTATTGGCGAAAATGGAAAAAATACGGATATTCGTGCGCTAATTAAATACATTTACTTATTTTTTTGTACGGAGAGAGTATTTCAAGACTTACGAGATTCATTAGAGGTTGATGCTCCGCCAAATTCTACAATTGCACGTTGGTGTGCTGAGTTTAGGCGTGGAGGAACCTAACGTGGAGGAACCTGAGGATGACCCTCGCTCGGATCACCCTGCGACGACAGTCAGTAAAGAAATGGTTAAAAAAGTGGGAAAAAATTGGCGGATCGTTGTGTCACGGTTCGTTTTATTGCTGAAGAAGTGAGGATTTTGATATGTAGTGCGTACGAGTATAGTAATTTACATGATCGCCTAGAGATGCTAAAGGTATCTGCACGCTGGGTACATAGAATGCTTACGGACGCTCAGAAAAACTTAACTGATGATTTCGCAACGCTCTTTGCATTTGCTACAATACGATCCTGACCTTTTTTTGGCTCTATTCATAACTATAGACTGAACATGACTTCACCATTATGATCCTGACCTGAAAACGACCATCATTTTCAACTCCTAACAAATTCAACAACATTCCATTCGCCAGTAAGATGAAAACTCTCTTTTCTGGGACAGTCAAGGGGACGTGATGATTGAACACCTTGTGAGGGACCACCAATCACTAGACTCCAAGTTGTTTGGTGTGAGGTGGTGGTAATAACTTACGAGTTATCTCCGTATTGAAAGGCGGTTTTGAGTGAAGCAGAAGGTATTTATTGAATCGATTGAAAGTTTGATATTGCCAGTTATAACGCTTCCCGAACAGGTTATGTCGTCGCGGGTGTATTGATGCGCCACTGCAGTTACGATGGTATATGGATGAGGATTGTATTTGTGCTGCGTATCTTGTACTGGGCACGGCTCGAGTCTGTGGGATTACAGACTGATGCTTCGTGACTGGGAAAGATAAGGAAAGGAAACCAAGGAGCCGGACTCGTTGAGCGACCTCGTGAGACGGGTACCTAGTATGCCGTCCCAACCTTGGGGGAGGTGATCACTCGAGGAATAATACTTTTGTTGCTTTTTCGTCGGTTTATATAGGCCGGGAAATGATGCAATCCGAAATATTCCGCGTAAAAGTATTGTTTCATCGTGCTGATTCATCGCTTACGAGTCAAAATAATAGCTGAATTGTGTCAATGTATTTCACTGGAGATCGATGCATTTGTTGATCGCATGTAACGGTACTTAAGGGCCGTTATATGAATTGATTATGAAGATAATATAAAGGTGACTGTATATGCCAAGCAAAATAAAAAAAAATACATGTGGCACTCGGGGACTGCCGCGGTAAAGCTATTGCATAGCATTTTTAACAACTTATGCAATTACAATTATTTATTTATTTTATTTTTTCTGATATCAGATAACTGCGCTCTATCGGAAAACGTTGAAATTATTCCGAATCATCTGCGGAAGCAAATGATTCGGAATAATTTAAACGTCTTCCGATAGAGCGCCGCGCACGTATTTTTTTCAATAAAGCAAAAAAAACGAATTATTCGAAAATATTCGTAGATAAAAAGATAGATAATTAAATTATCTTTAAAATGGTGCAGGTTTCATAATAATACGCCAGATAGTATTTGCGTAGTAGTCGTTTTTGTTTTCGGTTAGACCTAATTTCACAAATTAATTACACTATGTAATATAAACAAAATCTAAAATATTCAAAGCTAAGAATATTAGGAAAATGTTCTGGTTTAACATATATATTTTTCGAATCGTAAGCAGTACTCGTTTAGACGTAATTATCAGTTTAAAATCATTAATTTTCGTTTAGAAATTTCTTCATTCGGTCGCCGCGCTGGCCTAGGCCCGCGATAAAAGCTATGCAATAGCTTAAAAAAAACGAAACGAAATACGTGAAAATCAAAGAGTTCAACTCGCTAAAATTGCTTTATATTACCAAGATGACGTCTCAGCACACAAGTCAAGAGTTTCGATGGCTGTCATTGAAGAAACTGGCTTTCAAGTACTGGAACATCCTCTATACTCACCGGATCTCGCCCCTAGTGATTTTTGTCTAAATCCGATAATAAAGAAACATTTGAGATGTCGAAAATTTGAAGATGATGATGCGGTACTAGCCGCAGTGCAGGAATTTTTAGTTAGGAAGGGTATTTTATGTTTAGCAAAAAGATATATCAAAAGGCGAGTATGTCGAAAAATAAAAGAACATCCAATAAAAGCATTGAATATATAATGTACATAATCAATGATAAATGGTAGATTCATCATACTCATTATCACTTTTTTAATGAACGTAGTAGTATAACGATAGCTTTGAATTTAAAGTTTGGGGTATGCAGAAATGATGTTAAGGTACGGTGCGGTTTTGGCGTAAGATTCTACCCGCGATTTTATATTTTTGATACTTGGCTTTGCTGACAATATTGGTTCGTATTTGCTGTGATTCGTTTTCGATTCAGTTCTTCTTTTTCTGTTTGTGTCTTTCTTATTCGCATTTTCTTATCCTAGATACCTTATTTAAGCGTCAATTTTCATCCTTTGTCAAACTACTTTCCTTCCCCTTGCTGTTTTAGCGTCAGGCTTTTCTTGTTTTTTCCATTTTTTAGGTTAGTACAATGCCTATCATAAGGAGACGCATTAAACAAATTTACTAATATATCCGGTTGACTTTGTGTCTTAACCGTTTTGTTTGTTTCTTTTCAGAGCGATGTTGATACGAAGATAGCTTTTCTAGAGTACGCGCTAAGGAATCTCAATTAAGATGAGGATCACCTTCAAATACACGGTTGTTATGCAAGCATTCACCGTGTTGACCTTCCTAGAATTCGCTAATGGTGAGTCGGTGACAACCACCTCAACCTGGAATCATACAAATTTGTCAAAATCTGGAAATTGGTGATCAAAATTACCCTAAGATCAGACAATATATATAACACTTAATGCATCTTTCATTCGTATTGCAGGACAAACAACGTGTAACCAAGGCATGGGAAGAGTTATGTACGAAAGGTTACCAAATCAACAGTTGCAAGGATTCGACGATGATGTAGTAAGTACAATGATGATGATGATGATGATGATGATGATGATGATGATGTAGTAAGTACAATCAAAGTAGAATATTCATTCAATGTCGCATGCTTAAAAGTTGAAGCCTCTGCGTACTATCGGACTCCGATGGAGTTCCACCTTACATTCTTAAAGCGTGTTCAGAATGTTTTTTGAAACCTCATGCATATTTTAAAATGATTCCTTCACTCAGCCACGTACCCAGAGTCGTGCCTGTTCACAAAAGTGGTGACAATGACGAAGTGGATAACTACAGACTCTTGAATTTCGCGCGTGGCAATGCCACGCACGGGAAATTTGAATTGTTTTCTGACGGGCAGATGTTTTATAACATGTGAGGTAGCTTGTACACATTCATTAAAGATGGCGCGTGCGTATTTATAACATACGCCAGTGCAGGTGGTGTTCCGAAGAGATCCGGCCACCCCCTCGCAACAGAAACCTTGACCCGCCTTTCATTCGAAGATCAATTTCTCGATATGATGTTTTAGGTACGGGACACAGCTCCGCCGTTCCGAGTGCTGGAAAAATGCCAGGACTTGTGTTTGCGCGACCGCAGCGCCAACGGCCTCGTGAGGACGTGCAGCTCCTTCGACTTCCAGCCCGGAGGCCGCATCGCCGCCTTCAGCGGGACCCCGGAGTACGAAGAGTCCACCTGCTACCTGACGAGGGAACAGGCGCTTCCGGAAGGCATCGGCAACCTGATGCTTGTGCCCAACAGTGTGCACTTCACCGAAGTCTGCTTGACCTGTAAGTATTGCGAATATATTGTTCAAACTCTACAAAAAAAATAGTAGTTAAAATAAAAATCTCACATGCGGTAAGATGACCTAACCAACCATGGTTTATTGTTGGAGAGGGTTAGATTACCACATTTGACATCGCTGAATAAAAATCAAAGATATATTAAGAAATGTTTTAACTACTAATATTAGATAGTTACATAAATAGTTAGACGAATAGTTAGATAAAGGTGTACTAAAGTCCCATTTGACCAAAACTTTTATTTAATCATCTTTTATATATTTCTAGTATAACAAATAAGAAGAGACATCAATAAAAACGAACCAAAATGATAATAATCCCAGAGTCAACTTATAAGTCAATAATTTGATTATCTAAAAAGGTTAGGAATCTTTCAATCTTTATTGCTCTATTAGCATAATTAGGCAATTTTTTTAACAAGAAAATAATAACACTGTAAAAATCAACTCGTAAACTTCGAAAAGTTTTGAAATTGTTTAGTGTTCTGAAAAATACTCTAATCTAAACAAAAAATCTTTAATTTTTCTCAGAGCTAGAGTTGAAATTCTGCCTCCGAGAAATATTAAAGATTTCTCGATTTATATCTTCATAGGAATTATTATTAACCTCACAGGGGCAGCCTTTTTAAGCATTTTTACCAAATTTCGTCCATAGATTACTCGCTATTCAATTCAATTCAATTCAATTCAATTTCAATTCAATTGATTTTATTGTGATTTTGGTGTGGTAACATGGATTTTACAATTATGCAGTACCGCATAACCTGCCTTTTAGGCGTACAAATTTTTTTTTCATCGTAGAACATATTGCGATATTAATCTTTATCTTTATATCGTACGTTGAGTCTTTGGCTATTTATCCACATATTTTTTTATCAGAGGATTTCTACGAATTTTATTGTTTACACGTTGATGAATGGTATCATACAAATACATTCATGTTTACACGTTAGTTATCCCAGAAGCGTTATGTGTGGATAATAATGATATACATCAGTCAGTTTCATGACAGTTCAATGACCTCCGATCCTGCAGAGCCCCATGCTATTACTATACAATTTAGAATACGGTAAAATAAAAATATCAGAAATCTGAAATGGACGAGTAAATGCCGAAGGTTAAAAATCGTTTTGTATCTTGTTTCAAGCAATCGCAGCTCCAGCTACCATTAATTAAACCCTTTTTTATCAGCTAACCGTCCAGAGCGCGAATGCCCTAGCCGACGGTACGTGTTCGAGCGTCACCCTCGGAAGAAGCTGAAGCTGCCCAGCGCAGACCTCAAGGAGACGATGGCATCGAACCGAACCGAATGCGAGGACAAATGCCTCAACGAGTTCAGCTTCGTCTGCCGATCCGCCTCCTACGACCAGTCCTTGAGGACCTGCTCTCTGAGTCGGTTCACTAGGAGGACTCACCCTGAGCTGCTGGAGGATGAACCCAACTCCGACTACCTAGAGAATACTTGTCTAAATTGTGAGTACATTTTTTCCACTGTGGTTGGTTATCGACTTAGACCCACTCTCCACTTCGCCAAAGGATTTCGACTGGAGAAGACTGATTTACCTTGGCTGCAATTTGAACGACAACTGGAATACGGGACCTTCGCGACTACAGTCTTATCTTTTACCGATAGTTAATTACGCTGATGTGGCCTACGAATGAGGAACTACTCGATAAGCTGGAAAGGATTGAAAACGCGTGTATTCGCTTTGTTTATTCCCTGAAGAAGTTTGATCACTTATCGACCTTTCGCAGGCAAATAGAGTGGCTTCCCATTAGACGATGTCGGGATTTTCACATACTCGCCCTACTCTTCCGTGTACTACAGTCAAACATGTTTTCTTAGTTGTATAATCTCTTCTCACCGCTTTCATTTCATGGCTATCCATTGCGTTCTCAAGAAAATCTATTACTGGCTATACCTCAGCATTTATCATCTTATAATATAAAATCGAAGACTATCGCGGTTGTTTGACATTATAAATAGGATAGAAAACGAATTTACCGCGTGAAATTTGTAGGGTCCTACAAATTTCACGCGGTAAATTCGTTTTCTATCCTATTTATAATTTATCATCTTTCATGTCCAGGTCTTTCGCAGTGCAGGCGGCCCGACTTTAAAAAATATCTAAAGAGACCAGATGTCAATATATTGGTCCGAATTAAAATTCGGTCCGAATTCGAATTCGGACCAATATATTGACATCTTATCAAACCATATGATATGGGAGCTCCACAAAGTCTATCCTTCCAACGAGGGAATTTTTGCAACAGGAATTTTCTCGCCATGCCATTCTTCGAAAAAAGTGAAACAGTTTTTACACAGAACTATATTACTGTGCTTCAATGCTCCGGAAACTCCCCCGATCAAAAACCATTGAGCCATTTGCAAAAAACGGCTTCCCAAGATGGATTGTATAACGAAAACCAAGATGGTTAGTGCAGTAATTCAAGTCTGGTTTCACGATGATGAATTGAAAGGAAGCTGTCTAAAATCTGGTTATTTCTATGCCTACAAGAGTGAAACGTGTTATCAACGCCAAAGGAGGACACATTCTATATCAAAACTAAAAATCTATAACTAGCAGTACTGTTTTTGTATGTTTATGTCCAATAAAGCACTTTTCTAGGAAAAATACTGTTTGTTCCAATTAATTCGCACGGTACTATGTATGATAATATTATAATATTATATTAATTTTAGCTGAACGCCGCTGCGACGGGCTCGCCATTTTCATCAAAGAAGAAAACAAGCGACTTGGTGGTCCTTTCGAGGCGGACATCTATTCCAATCTCACACTGGACGAATGTCAAGCCATGTGCCTTAGAGCTGAGAAGTAAGTATTCATCACCTCAATATTTCAAGTGTCATATTTCTAAATCTCTCCTATTTAAAATGCTATTGAACCCCTTATTTTCAAAGACTCTGGTAAGCATCACAAATCATCACGATGGGTACACGAACCTGGAAAATCTCAAAATGACGTAGCACCATATGCATCATAACTTCTTGCCAATCCCATTAAAACTTTTCGAGAAAATAATTACTCGTTATATTACTGATTTCTACTCCTACTTTTTATGGGTCCACGGGGCGAGACTCTGAAACGACTTCCCAGCAAATATACAAAACTCGCCTTCTTTAGAATCACTCAAGATTCGCCTCAAAACGTATTCTTTATTTTAAGAAGTAACCAGTTGTTCCCTCCTCTATTCTTTCTCTCCCAATTTCCTTTCCTCGGGCATTCTTAGTTTTGAATATATTAATATGAAATCGAAGACTATCGCGGTTATATGACATGATAAAATGGTTTAAATACGAATTTACCACGTGAATTTTGTAGCACCCGTAGTTTCGGCGGTGTTGCAACCGCCGTTGTCCAGAGTAGACTAATCTATCCTGGACAATGGCAGCTGTAACATTGCCGAGACGTCTGGTGCTTTAAAATTTACGCGGTTAAGTCGTTTTTAAACCTATTTATTAACGATGCATGCACAACACCATGATAAGGTTAGATGCAAGATATTGCCATGTGGCAATAAGCTCGCCATTGTGTATTTTAATGTTTAAGTGCAAATAAAGTATATTCAACCATCTTGGAAGATAGTAGGATAATCCTCGATCATCAGTTTGGATTTATATAAGAGTTTTTCACAATTGGACAGATCCACAGAAAGTATGATAACATTACTCAATTGTTGTAGTGAATGATATAATACTGCTAAGCGGTTTTCTTAACGTCCAGCGAGCATTCGACAAAGTCTAGCACAGGGACCCCGGGGGTCAATCTCGAGTTGTAGAGGGTTCATGTCGGCAAGCAAAAGAAGGGGTGTGCACGAGATGTAAATGGTGGTCCACGTTAGCAGAATCCATTAAGACGGGTCATCATAAACAATAAGGCGTTCCGTAAATGTCTTATCACACCTAAAACAGATTGTGTGTATCTACAGCATAGTATTTTAAACTTATATTAAACGCAATAAACGAACTCTCCCGTCTCAAGTGTCATAGGAGGAAATAAACAGACAGCTCAAATTGTATCACTAGTCTATTTGAGAGGCCAACGCACACGCCTAACGAGGGAAAGTGCGAGCGGGCAATGTGAGTAAATTGTGCGTTAACGTGTATCTGTGCGAGCGAGTAGAATAGACGCATCATATGAATGAGCAAGCGAGATAGAGCTACATGTGCAGTTATGTGTGTCGCGATTCTAGGTCGTGGTCGCTTAAAAATTATTGCGCACCGTTCAAAATTAAAGTACTTTTCAAAGAATTTCATTTGTTACAATTGTCCACTTTAGCAAAAACCATATGTAAACGACCAGTACTGTGTTAGCTGTCAGAGTGTCTACGAAAGACAAAAAAAAACAGCAAAAAAGTTTGGGTACCTCTGCTCTACAGTATAAAACAGTGGCGTAGCTACCGCACCCATACTAAGCATCCTAAAATCGTCCATCAAAGACTTTAATATGCTCGGGTGCCTAATTATACTGGACCCTCGATATATGCATACGAGCAAACATAATATTTTTTTGGTACATGTAGCACGAGTATGTTGTCATGATTCCAGACTTAAATAAAAATGGATTACGCGTAGTCTCGGGGAAACTCTGTATAAACTGCGCACTGCATTTTTTGGCGGATAGGAATTCTCATTAATTTGCTGCCATTCCTCAGAACATTAGGCGACTTACGCTCCAACGACCCTGCATGAGACGTAATCTAATCCACTACCTATCACAAGAATATAAAGGTGTTTGTTGAGCCGGCAGTTAGCTATCTCACCATTTCCCCATAGGTTGTCCCGGAAAGCTTGTCCGAGTATCATAATTATGTGTTTTGATTTATTTTTTATAGATATTTCTGTCGCTCCGTTGAATATGATGAAACAACAAAACAATGCATCATATCTGAAGAGGATTCTGTATCTCAGAAAGATGATATCACCGTCAGCAGCAGTCTAACCCATCATTTCTATGACCTCGTATGCTTGGATAACCGTAAGTGTCTTATGCATAGCAACCCGAGCCTGTGAGCCAAAGTTTCCTAATTCTGCCAAATCTTACAGGATACTTAAGAGACGTATGTGTTAAGAACAAAAAAAGTCTTACTTTTTGAAAAATTAAAAAAATAGCATAATCTATCTTAAAAACTGTAGGATCTGTAGTTTCGGAATTATTTCAAGTTTGAAGTAAGATAAAACAAATTTACCGCGTGCAGATTGTAACACCCAACGTTTCGGTGATGTTGCAACTACTTGCAACCGCCGTTGTCCAAGGTAGACTGTGTATACAATTGACAGTCTACCCTGAAAACATGGCAATTTATATATTATATCTATATTTCAAGGTGTTAAAATTGTAACCAATGTGGATAGTTTTTTTTGTTTTTAACAACATTATGACTGGTAAAAGTGTCAGTCGTCTGGCAGCACTGTGACAGTTTCGTCCAACCCAGATAATTTCACATCTTTCAGGTGTATAATGCTCACTTTATTACTCACTATAGTGAGCATTATATGCTCACTATAGTGAGGATATAATGCTCACTTCACATCTTTAAGGAACTAAAGTGACCGCTGCGCCTTCTAGTGAGAAAAATAGCAGTGAACATTATATATAGGATAAAAACGAATTCACAGCGTGAAGTTTGTAGCATCCGACATTTCGACGATGTTGCAGCCGCCGTTGTCATTCTACCCTAGACAACCGCGGTTGGAACATCACCGAAAAGTGGGGTCCTACAAACTTCACACGGTAAATTCGTTTTTATCCTATTTATAATGTAAAACAATCTTAATAGTCTTTGATTTCATAGCAGTGAACATTCTCATGCTGAGCTTTTCCTTTTAATTATAACTAAACATGCACACAGGTAAAATATTTTCTGCTACGCTCGCCTTAGTACAGGCCTAGGCCTACTTAGGTGTTGACCTAGGGATCAAGATACTTCAGCTTGCATTCTTTTTTGCTACTGGTCCAAACACGATTTTTGTGTGATGCTGCAGTAATGTGTATCTCGTGCTTTAATTCAAAAAATAAAATAAATAAATATCTCATAAGAAATTATTAAAAAATAAAAAAATATTTTTTTCTCTGTTGCAAATTTTTCATCAAAAATGTTAACATGACGAATTTAAATTGGGAATAGCTTTTAATAACCGTAGATGTAGCGATTTCCTAAAAAGATTCTAAAATGTATATCTAATGGGTATTAACATTGTTCAGCTCGTGGCACGGAATACCCCGACAACTCCATCACCTCCCACCTTTTCTCGACGGGTCGTCGCGCCGACACCGCCTTCCAGAGATACAGGAATTCCCGTCTCGGTGGGGAGTATCACAGCGAGATCACCGGTCGAGCCCTGGGCGAATGCCTGGACGAATGCCTGAGGCAGGCATCGTTCGCTTGTCGGTCGGCTGCCTATAGCGACCGCCACCGAACGTGTCGTCTCTCGCGTTACAGCCAACGAGACGGGATGCGTATCGTCTACGACGCAGACTACGACTACTACGAGAACCTCATGCGTAAGTACTCGCGTACTCGGTAATTCCCGCTCTACACGTTAACCAATACTTTGGCCACTGCCTCTGTCTTTCTCGCCCTTTTCCACGTCACAGTGGTGGCGATTCATTCCACCTTCACGATGCGGCCATACATCGGCCAACGTGTAGAGCGGGCATAATGACAGTTGAGGGTAGACAGACAACGCCACGAGTTATTCTTCTTAGGTCAAATAGTTGAAAAGTTACTAATTTAGAAGCTGAATTCAACAATGTACTAATTTTGCACTAATGCTTGATTGAACTTTGTGTGCTTTTAATTTAATTGCTTTGATTTTGATCATCACTAAAAATGCTTTATTATATCGAAATGCACTCGAAAAATCGTCATGAAAATATTTAGAACCAGGCAAATTAGAGCATTTCTCGGTTCTAGGCTGGATCACTAATGCCTATACAGTACCGTGCGAATTAATTTGAACAATGAGTATTTTCATTCGAAAAGTGCTTTATCTTCTTCTTCTTATATATAAAAATGAATCGCCGTGCGTTAGTCTAGCAAGATCTCGAAAATTACTCGACCGATTTGAATTATAATTTCTTATTGTTTGCCTTGATTCAGGGGTGGTTTACAAAAAAAAATATTTAGGAAAAATTAAAAAAAACAACTGAAAATCGAAAAAATGGAAATTGGTCGTTTTGGGAAATGGGCCACTTTCAATAGATGGCGTTCACGGCGATCCTATTGTTTGACAGCTGCGCCATCCATGTTATTCGTTCCGTGCGATTGTGTAAAATTTCAAAAAGTCGAAAAGTTGAAAAGTCGAAAAAGTCGAAAAAGTCAAAAGAGTCGAAACAGTCAAAAAAATCCAAAAAGTCGAAAAATGCAAAAAAGACAAAAAAGTCGGAAACGTCAAAAAAGTCGAAAAAGTCGAAAAAGCATGATATTTCATCATGTAAATTAAAAACAATGAATTAATTTTAATTACAAACGACTCATTTAATCACCAAACGAAACTCAAACCGTACATGATTCGGCCATATTATAGATTTCTATGAATTGGATTTGGAAGGTTTATTAGGATAAATAAACGATTATGAAGAGTTACAATCAAATCAATTTTAGGTGGTACGAAGTTCACCGGGTCATCTATTTGGACATAAAAATTCAAAAACAATACCGAATTTGAATTCGGACCAATACATTGACGTCTTATCAAACCATATGATACGGGAGCTCCACAAGATCTATCCTTCAAAAAAAAAATCAACAGGATCTCGCCCCATGCCATTCTTCGAAAAAAGTGAAATAGTTTTTCACACAGAACCATATACTGTACTTAAATAGCCTGGAAATTCCCCCGATCTCAACCCGATCGAAAACCTCTGGGCCATTTGCAAAAAACAGTGCAGAAATTCAAGTCTGGTTTCACGATGATGAGCTGAAAGGAAGCTCTCAAAACCTGGTAAATTATATGCCTACAAGAGTAAAAGGTATTAGCAACGCAAAAGGAGGACACATTCTATATTAAAACTAACAACCTATAACTACCAGTACTATTTTTGTATGGTTATGTCCGATAAAGCACTTTAAAATAGAAACAGAAAGAAAAATTCCCTTTGTTCCAATTAATTCGCACGGTACTGTAAGTACATTTTGTGACATTAGGAGTTCATTTTGTGAGAGGAGGTCATCGCGGGCGACAGAACTATTTATTCGAGTAAAAAGGGACGAAGTATTGCAGCTTGAAAGAGGCGGTGATGTTCCAAATTTGAAAATGCAAATGAGAGCGTCGAGTACAGAATACCGGATCGATGTCTCCTCGTACAAGATGGTCTCCTGATACTTGGAATCAGATTTGAAGTGATTTTTTATTTGACGGATATAATTTAAACCAAAAACTTATTACGCAAACTTATTGAACATTTAAAAAACGTCTTTTATTATTTCAAAGCGTTCAGCTTGAGAGACGGTGATATACCAAATTTAAATTAGACAGACTACGAATACTATTAAAACGTCATGCGTAAGTGTACTCGCGTTTTTGGTAATACCCGCTCTATACGTTAACCAATGCTTTGACGGCTGCCTACGTCTTTCTCGCTCTTTCCCATACATTTTTCACACGTCACAGTGGTGCCGACTCGCTTCCACCTTAACGACGTGGCCAAGCATCGGCCAGCGTGCAGAGCGGGCATAATGACAATTAAGGGTAGACAGACAGTGCCACAAGTTATCCTTCTTATGTCAAATAATTAAAAAGTTACTAATTTAGGAAATGAACTCAACGAAGGCAATGTATGCAGTGTAGCAAACTCGTCTACATCGAAGATGTTTTAATGTAACCCCACTATATTCATCACGCTTATTCCGAACCTGTAATAATATTTGCTCTATCTCTATAATTCAGTTTAGCTAACTCTGCTATATTAAATAGAACTAACTTAACCTACCGTCAAATAAGTGCTTATGAAGCTTTTTTATAAAACTAACTTAACATACCACCTAAGTATAGGTTTTTGACGTGCCTTCAAAAACCTATATCTCGCTTATGATTTTTACAGATTCGGAATCAGTGGGATGGCATTAAAACTCATGAATATAGTGGGGTGACATTAAAACATATTCAATGTAGACGAGTTTGCTAAACTTCATTAATACCCAACGATGTACTAATGTGCACTAATGCTTGATTGAGCTTTGTGTGCTTTTATTTCATTGTTTTGATTTCAATCATCACAAAAAATGCTTCATCATATCGAAATGCACTCGAAAAATCGTCATAAAAATAGTTAAAACATAAATTAGGACACTCTTCAGTGCTAGGTTCAATCAGTACATTTTATGCATTGGGAGTGCATGTTGTGAAAGGAGGTCATCGCGGGCTATAGAACCGATATTTAAGTAACAAGAGAGATTGATATCTCCTCGTACAACATGATGTCTTGATACTTCAAATCCGATTTGAAGTATGCCGTATTGATTTTTTCTAATTTTAACCAAAAGATATAGAACACGTAAAATATTTCAAAAAGTCATTTTTATTATTTCAATGAGTTCAGCTTGAAAGAGAGGGTGATCAATTAAAAATCTTGAAATGCATTGAGAACTTGCGAGTACGGAATATCGGATCTATATCTCCGCGTACAACATGATCTCCTGATACTTCGAATGCGATTTCAAATGATTTTATTTGATTATGTTCGTTAATTTGGTACGTTCGCTATTTTTTTACCAAAACATTTTAATTTACACAGAAAATATTTTGTTATTTTTTATTATTATTATGTATTCTCCCACTTCGCTAGCTTTACTATTTCAAGTTGATAAGCAAATAGTTACCAGTTGTAATCATGACAAGAGTACGAATTGTCAATCACTAAATATTACAATATTCAGATTCATATTCACCGCACGCTTCATGTTAGTTACCGCAACGTTGCAATACGCGTTTTTAGATCACATGCTGGGCCCGGAGACCGATCAGGGTGGTGGAACACCGAGCGGAAGACCCGAGGGCCCGAATCACGGTGGGCAGAGCGGCTGGGGACGACCACAAGGTTTGGCACCGCTTATCATATTTCGATGGTTATGAGCCAAACTGATGTAATACAACAAAATGCAAACTAACAGTACGAGCCTATATAACGAATGTACCTTTTATCTAACCTTGTATAACTATTATACGGCTTTGGGTGGAAGATTTATACAAAAAATTTGATTATGTAGGGTATTAGATTGCTCAATGCCAAAGTACGTTTTGGCAACCCGGCGACATGGAGGTGACGCTAATATCATTATCCGGCGAAATAAATAGCAATTTATTTGGCCAGCAAAACCATTGATAAATAATGTTTTTTTATAAAGAACTGATCCATAGTAAAAATCCTTTATTTAACCAATAATATCAATAATAACATTAAATTATTAGTGCCATCTATCGCATTTTATATATCCTGATTACATAGCATAAATAGTACCTGATTACATAGCATAGAGTGATTTAAATGCCATTCATTAGTCTATTTGAACTTTAAAGTGCGTAATTATTATGTGCAGGTACTGTATATTAAATTAAAAATTGACTTCCTAAAGTAAATAAAAGCAATGTTTTAAAAAATCTTTTTATTAAATATTATTTTGAGATATGATACTGTAACGGCGTGTTTAGAAAGCTTATTGAGCTACTACTATTGAGCTACTGGACATAAGAGAAGATTAATCAATGTTTGGAAGAATGAGTGCCATCTCATACTTCCAAACATTGTTCGGAAGGAAAATCCTAGCAGCGAAACCCTATATAATCAATGATACAAATAAATGTTTTTTATTGTATTGTTTGTACGACCATATATTGGATAAGAAAATACGACCATATTTCTAAGTTCCGTAATAACCTAAATTGGCTAAAGATACGCGAACGTAGAGACCTACATATTTTCTGCCTATTGCAGAAAATACTCAATAATTCGCTTATTCCGCCGTACCTAAAATCTAAATTCCGAGTGTTATCTTCACACGGGCTACCATTGCGGTATCAGTCCACGAATATTCTGTGTATACCTCAGCATCATACAGCTTTCTTTGCCTATTACTTTGCTGTATATGCCGCAAGATTATGGAATAACCTGCCTTCCAATATACGGGATACCGTTAATTCCAGTGCGTTTCGCTCCCGGCTGAAACTATATCTGCTCTCAAAATAATATAACCTGATCCTATGTATATTTTATATATATTATACATATACATATATGGATAATATGTATCACTTATAATATTATGTATATTATATATTATGTATATATTCTATATATTATGTATATATTCTATATTATGTATCATGTCGTTTTGTCAAGGAAAAATGAAAAAAATGTCCTGCCACAAACAAGCGTACTACTGGTTGGCTGGAGAATATTGCCGTGTATAGCAATAAACACGCCTTTTGTATCCGTTGTGGCATAGCCTCCTGTATCTCGATCATATAGCCTCCTGTATCGAGATAGAGAAGGCAATGGTTGTGGTCAATAAAAAGTTTATTATTATTATTATTATTGTATTGTATGGTTTGGTGTTATGGTTTAGCAAGGAAGTAGTACCTATCCACAAATAAATATTGATGATTGAATTTGGGCTGAGTTGTCAGTAGTCCGACACCCCTGCACTTGACTTGGACCAAAAACACTACATAACAAAAACACCAGATACAAGAATAATATCCTTCTACCATGCGTGGTTTTAAACGCTGCTAGGCAAAGTGCCCAATTCTCAGGGCCTTATTATTTTAACCGCCTACCATGTAACATAAAAGACAATAGCAACCTCAGAACGTTCCAAAAACTTTTAAAGGATTTTTTTACAACAAACACGTTTTACTCTATTGAGGAATTTATAAATTTTACAAAATGACTTTTTTTACAGCCCCTTTATTTTAATGTAATGCGTATACTGATTATTTCATTTGTTGATTGTTTTAGCTTGAATTAATTATTTTATTGATTGTTTTAGTTATATGGTATCTTATATTTAAATATAATTACAATGTATTTAGATTCTTCTTGGACAAAACATTATAAAAATTAGGTTGATTGATTATCTGATTATTGATGATTATTGCTTTTGTTTGATCATATCTGATATTGATTATTTTAATTCTTCATGGTTTTAGTTTTATTGCTTGTTGATTGCGCCTTATATAGCTTCTACTTTATGATGTTTCTTTTAAAACGAAATGTTGTATGCTCTCTGAGCAGTTTGTTACTTAAACATTGTATGTTTTTTTAATAATTCACACAATAAAAAACTTGAACTTGGCTCTCTAAGTAGATTCTTTGTATGGGACACCGTGTATACTCATGCCTACAGGTCCCATAGCCAGCTCACGCCAGAAGCTATTAGCATAATCCACGAAAGTCACTTTCCGCATATTTCTGCATATTTCCTGTGATTCCCTCTGTTTTCATAAATAATCCTGGCCATTCTCAGATTTCATGTTCCGCTGTCTCCGTCTCCATTCTGCAGCCCTGACAAGTTAACTCATCCATACGATGCCTAAAATGACACAATTCCCAGTGAGCTTGCCCACTACTTGTGGTCATATGCGGTTCAGGATTATGCCGCTCCTAGCATTATCTAAGTTTTTTCTTTGTCCAGTTGTTTGGCTTAGTTATTGAAAATCATATTGTGTTAAAATGTACACTCAATTTGTGTTAAAATGTTTTAGAAACGCTAGCCCTGAAACAAATTTATCCCAGTTGGGCGGCGTTGAACAGGTATACGAAGAGATCACTCAGTTAATGTTTCGCCATTGGTTATCGTCTGTATAATGTAGCAATGACAATAGTATTTGTTAGTGGCTTTAAAATTAAATAAAAAATAAAATTAATATGGGGTATATTAGGCATATTAGCTAGGTATATTAAGGTAAACCTTGCTGTGACGTGCCAAAAAGCCTTGCAAACCTAATTCTCAAACAAATATGTTTAGAACAGTCCGTCAACCACTGGAACAACACGCCAGGGTCGAATCAATCCAAAGCGCTAATTAAAGCCTACGACCCTAAGACGGCCCGTGACGCCTTATCGCTAAATAGGAACAATCTACGCATACTGGTGAGGGCGCTCACGGGGATTGTGGCCTCAACAAACACATGTACAACCTCAAGCTCCGAGACACAAAAATGTGCAGGTTCTGCCAAGGGACAGAGGAAACTCCTCTGCACCTCATGTACGAGTGAGGCCCGCTGATGCGTAAAATATACATCCACTTGGGTGGTCATTACCTCCAACCTCAGGAGGTAAAACAATCTGGCGCCAAAAGTCTGTTGCGGTTCTTAAATGACACGAGGCTTAGCGCAGAACTATAGTAGGTGGCGAAAACAATAGATCAGCAATGGTCGCAGTGTTACAAGGCTCATAAAACCCTTAGACAAGCCCCACACAACAAATAAAAAATATATAAAAAAATAGGTATATTAGTAAGTCAAAATAACCTATGACTAACTTTCGCCATTCCAATGAATTAGCTACACACAAAAAAAAACAATGTATCATTACGATTTTTATTACAATATTTTTTTATTATTTTTATAATGATTATTGGAGAATGTTAGGGATGTTAAAAGGGCTTACTTACAGCCAGAATCTATCTCTTGAATACAAGAATTTACCATTGCTTATCTGCAAGGAATAAAACATGTAAATGTTAATTATGAAATGTAACCACGATACAATATCTGGGACTGTCTATTGATAACAAACTAAGGTGGTCTAAAAACAGCTGAAAAAAATCAATTGTATCACTACAAAATTTTACCGGCATGTAGCCAAGGACTTATGGAAGGATTTTGAGCGTGATGTCCCCCTTCGGGAAGGCGATTGACCTGATTGAAATGGTTTAAACACGTTTGATTCAATCGTTTACGTTTACTGACCTGCGAAATACATATACTAACCTGCGAAACTGCAATGTGATTTCGGCCCAGCAAGGCATCAAAATTCAAGCCTGTAAGTCCAATAATTCGAGATACAAATATGACTGCTGCGGCCCCTGATGGGCGGTTTCAAGGAAAACCTTTTCACTTTGGCTAACCAAATGATGTCTGCATGTTAAATCTTAGTTTTAATCGGTTTAAGCGTTTGGGCGATATCGTGGGGGAACATACACAGACACAGACAGACTTCTATCTGGAAATGGTCTTTATCGCCTTAGAGGTGCTCAAAATGAATATTTCCTTCTTCAACTGGATTTTTTTGCGCGTTCGTAATACTTTTCTTCTTGTTCGTTGGTGGACCGGGAAAATAAAATCAGGAAATTGATCTATCTATTTTTGTATGTATAATAACTCCTTAAGATAATACACACTTGCGAACAGTTCAAAAACATTTGAACTTCTAGGATCACACATGCTGGGGTCACACATGCTTGGATACACTGGTCAAGGCTCAGGAATCCCTGATCAGGGTTATAAACAAAACAAAAATATATATTTACTTCAGACGATTTGTTCATGGACTTCGGAGTCTGTGATGCGGGATGAACATAAAAGAAAACGATTACATTGTACTTAGTGTTACAAGTTGGTTTCTTTGATAAAACTTGCTTCCCATGACGTCCTAGCAAGAAGTTCCAAAATGGTCGAGTTTGAGCAAGGAAAAAATCAGTATGAGGTTTTAGTAAGCTGCGTACTAAAATAATATTTTTTAAAAAAGAAGGATTTTTTTTAAACAAAAAGTGTTTTTTTTGTATTACATCAGTCTAGTTCTGAACCTTGATTTACACTGCAGTGTTTCCAACACGGCTTCTTTGATTCACTAACATATTTGATATACTTATTGAATTTAATATTCACATTTAATTTCTTCTGTGACTGTTTTAAAGGCGGCGGTAACGACAGGTATCCACCTGACTATGACAGGTATCCGGACGACGAGCGATACGGAAACAGGATACCTGGCGATCGCTATCCGGACAGGTCCCCGGAGCGCTATCCGGACCGGTACCCTGAACGATATCCGCCGACCGGTGAAAGATACCCCGTCGGAGGCGGCCGGTATCCATACGACAGAAATCCCAGTCACGAAAGATACCCAGCTGACAGGTATCCTAGCACCTATGGTGACAGATACCCATACGATCGCTATCCGGCACCTGACAGATACGCACCACCCGAAGATAATTATATCGACAGATATCCCCCAAAGAGATACCCAGGGCGAGGTGATTCTAAATATCGGCCCGATCCGTATCCCGAGCGCTATCCAGATAACTATCCGAACGAAATTGATAGATATCCTGATAGAGGGCGATATCCAGCGAGGTACCCACCATCCGGCGCGGATAGGGACAGATACCCAGTTGACCGGTACCCACCGCGTAAGGATCGGTACCCGTCCAGTTACGACAGATACCCATCGAGAGAAGGACACTACCCAGGTAAAATTACTGTAATATTTACTGTTTTCGTGTGGGAGCCTATTGTATATTTTTTATATATTTAAAATAAACCACAGTGGGCTAATGCTCTATAATAATTACTTCTTACTGTCGATTATCTATTTATTTATTCAAACCCATAAAACATTACCATTACAAAAAAACATTATATTAGCCTAATAATTAATAATTAAACATTTCATTTTATTACCTAACTTAGAAAAAGATTCCGATATGCTAATTTATGGTTTACCACCTCACTAGGAATCTGTATCAAGGTACCTGTATCAAGGTACCGACAGAAATTTTAGATTGGCTGCCGAAATGCCATGTTATCTCCGCTCTTAGTTTTTTAACGAATATTGGAAAGGCATTTTAAAATTTAATAATTATAAGAAAAAAGAGTAGTTACTTACTTTGAACTTAAAATTAAAATCTACAAGAGACAGACAAAATAGTTTTTTTTTTAAATTTTAAATATTCTTACATACTATAATAATACATACATAAATATGCTATATAAATATGCAAAATAATACTCTATATATGTAAATTTATAATTAAAAATACACATGGTGAGTTTTAATGAATCGGCATAGTTGAAGAAGGTGAATCAGTACGAGCAAGTAGGCAACTTGTGATTTTAAAAATATAAAAAAATATATATAATTTATATTTGTGAACAACTTAGCTAATGAATAGAATTTTAACAATCGTTGAACGCGCTGCACCATCTAGCGGTTGGTAAAATATTGGTATTAAACTATATTAGCGATATTTTACCTACCGCTAGATGGCGCATAGTGCTCAACGTTATTTATACTATTTTTCAAAAAATGGTTTTTTTATTTTCGAACAAAAGTTGCCTTTTTACTCCTACTGATTCACCCACTTCAAGGATGCTGGTAAATTAAAACTCACCCCTTATATAATATTATTATAAATAAGTATGTACTTACACATACTATGATATTGATAACACATACATGTACATATACAAAAGTGCTTTGATAATAATTTATAATAAAACATGACAATTTGAAATGCTATGTTTTGATATAATTTCGATTGCATTATTTTGGTATTTATTATATTGTTATTCGTTAATATCATTATGATGTTATTGTATTATATTGTTGTTATTTGATATTATAATATTTTGTATAATGTAGGTATTTTGATTAATAGGTCATCATTTTAATAAAAATATATTTTTTCAAAGTGTACGTACCAGGAGATCGTTTCGGAGGTTATGACAGAGATCGCGATGGTTACCCAGGATATGACAGGGATCGGGATCGTTACGGAGATCGGCGACCTGGTTACCCGCCTGTTGAAAGACCGGGATACCCGCCAGTGGAGAGACCGGTTTACCCGCCCGTTGAGAGACCAGGTTACCCGCCAGTCGAGAGACCCGGTTACGGCGGAGTCGAAAGACCTGGTTACCCACCAGTGGAACGACCTGGCTACGAGAGACCTGGTTATGGCGGGGTCGAACGACCTGGGATCGGCGGAGGGTAAGATACTTTATTTTATAATTTGCGGGAGTATGTTTTCGTTCAATTAAAATCCCAAAAGGAAAATGGTGACTTGGTCGAAAATCGAATTCGGGACCTCGCATCCAGTCAGGCATTTTATACTCCTTGCCACAAGCTGTTGCTTAACCCTTTCGAACCTGCAGGTATTTATATATTCCAGACGCTGCAGGATAGACTGTTGGGACACCATGTCCTATCGGAGTTTCTTTCTTGACCGCCACTGGAGTTTTACGTATAATTTAAAGCAGTGGTTTCCAACCGGTAGGTTGCGACCCCCTGAGGGGTCGCGAAGAAATCCCTGGGGATCGCAGGCTATCTACAAATCAACAAAAGATTACAAAATCTTTATTTAACTAATATGCCAACATTTACAGCTTCGGAAGAGTACACAGCTGACAGGTATCACAGCACCTATGGTGACAGTCGAAGAACTTCCGTGTTCCTCACACGGTCCGACCACTTTATGTTCATTAAGTCGCGTAGGCATCGAAGGTGGAATTTGTCAAGTGCCCGAATGTGCTTTCGGTATGGGCACCATGTCTCTGACGAGTAGAGGAGGTTTGGGAGGACGATCGCCATGTAGACAGACACTTTTGTTCCCAGCTTGATGTCGTGTGAGTTGAAGACATTTACAGACTCCACTAAGTAATTTCGCGTGGTCCTCCCTCTTGTGAATAATGCTGGGTATATACAGATCACATGTTCCACTGTTTCCTGCTACATTCCGCAGCACCGACAAGTGTTCTCATCCACAAAGTCCAGAAGAAATAGGTATCCGTTGAGCCTACAATTGCCCACTTGAAAAATGCCAACTACTATAGGCGAACCCACCACCCCAGGAATTTATAACGATATTAGATCATTCTTTCAACCATGGGGTGAACGCATAGACTTAGGGAAAACACAGTCCACCTAACTACGCTAATAGGCACGTGAGAGTCCAATGCCTTACCTGGATCAGGGAATCTGTAATTAGAACTATATATCGCCATATACCTTCGATGTCCTCATCGCTGGGCATTTTGAAGTCCTAGAGCTGGGATTCACAGACCTTCACAAGACTAATGAATAATTCTCGAATACAGGTATATTCCTGAAAGACCGTACCCTGTCGGCGGTGTTCCTGGAGGTGTAAGCTACAGAAGACCTGGAGGGTACAGGGGCACGGCTACTGGAGGAGGTGGATATGAGCCAGGATATAGACCAGGTATTTAAATTGCCTAATTATATATTTATCGAATAGCTGGTACAGACGGACATGTACATGGACATGAACCTATGGGTTTTGGGTTCCTATTTTTGCACTGATTAGCTAATTTCAGTCTGAATCAATCTTTGAGAACCAACATGTAATTTATAATCACAGGAGAGTATTGTCAACTACAACGGGCGAACCCGCCACCCCAGGAACGTATAAAGATATTGATCTTTCTTTCAACCTGGGGTGAATTGTAGAGACTTGGGGACGGAGACTGTCCTACTAGTTCCGCTAACTCGCCCGTAAGAAGCCAATGCCTTACCGCAAGCCACTGGGAAGTACAACCAGCGGGCCGACCTCGCGCCCTTACCACCAGTTATGGCCGGATTCCTCTTTTCTCCCGACTGGTTACAGGTCCGAAGTCGCTTGCGCGGCCTCTACTCAATCTGAGCGGTAATCCGGTTCGAATTTATCGCGGACCGTGGCGTCCGACATTAACACCTTTCTACTGAGATGTCTCCGTTCTATTCAAAATATGTATATTGTAACAAAAATCACATTTCTGTGCATTTTGTACGTTATTTGTATGGGTTTTTCAGATTTTTATGAGTATTCCTTTGGTTTTCTGTTTTAATTTTAATGTTTTCTTTCAAAGAATAATTCATAACCTATATGTAAATACATTTGACAGTTCGCTGTCATGGGTTTTCAGTGTTGCATATACACAGACTTATTAGGGACTAAATATGAGTATATCAGTGTTGCAATAAAAATATTATAAATCAAGTGTTGCAATATAATAAATCACGAATTCATTACTAAATTTTAAATAAACCATAAAACAATGCTTAAAATACTTCTATTTCATCTTTATTGCAACACTGACATACTCATATTAAATATGTTTGTTGAAACACTTAATGACAGCGAACTGTATCAGAAGTATTTATAGGTTATGAATTATTCTTTGTATAAAGGCATCATTATTGGGACAGAAAATCAAACGAATAATCATGATAATCTTAAAACCCCATACAAATAATTTGCGAAATGTACATTTGGAGATATCGACTACAATAGTCGAACCCGTCACCATACAAATCGTCACGATACAAATCAACTAACGCCTTACGGTGAGGCCCTAGGAAAGTAAACCAGTGGGGCCACCTCGCCCCGTGGCTTCCAGTTTTGGCAGGATATCTCCGTCTGGAATTAACCTTCATGATGAAAATTATTAGATCATATTCAGTAGCCTCTCCGTGTGAATGCTAATTCACACGGAGAGGCTACTGATTAGGAGCCGAATCGTGAGGTAGAGCGACCCAAGAACACATTGGATATAATGGCCCAAGCTGCACGAAACCATTCGCTGCCTGTACAGAAAAGTGATATTTGTTACAATATCCCTGAGGGCAATCAAGATTTCTGTATAATTATTAATAATTCTATCTTCTTCTGAAAGGTGGCTACGAAGCGGGTGGTCCGGAAGGATACCCTCCAGGTTTGGGGGCGTCGAGACCATTACGTTGCGATGACGACTCATTCAGGCAAATAGGATCGCGGCAAAGGATGAGAAAACAGTTTGTCAGACGATTCACCTCGGCACAATCGCTGGGACAATGTGAAAGAGAATGTGTGGAAGCCAGGGACTTTATCTGCAGATCGTTCAACTTCAGGTATATTTGATTGTTTACTTATAAGTGCATACTTAACTAGAAAACTTTCTAACAAACCTAACCAGCCTATGTCAAGGTTAGTCCTATAACTTTTACAAAATTGATCCTTAAAATGGTTTAGAGAGACAAAACACACAAAGTCTCATTATTATAATCTAAAATTAACTGTCTCTATAGAGTTTATTGCATACACGTAAAAAAACATTGATTATATATAGTATTAGATTGCGCAACTCCACAGTACGACTTGGCAACCCGTCTAAAACGGCGAAACGCAGGTGGCGCTGATAGCAATGACGGTCAAACTAATAGCAATTTATTTGGCTATTTATAATAACATTGATAATGAATCTTTTTTTCTATAAAGGACTGATTGCTTATAAAACCCCAATAATGTAACCAATGATAACAATAATTAGATTCAATTATTAGTGGCATCCATCACATTTTTTACATAGGCTCATTATATCACAGAAATAATATGAATGATAGAATGCCATCTATTAGTCTATTTTAACTTAAGGCACCTAATTAGTATGTATAATAACCTGTATATCAAATAAAAATAGACTTCTTTATATAAATAATTTTAAAATAATAAGAGATATGATTTAAAAATTCGTTTGTTATAATATATTTTTTTATTTTGAGATTTCCCGATAGGCATGTTTAGAACGTTATCTTTTGGGCTACTGAATATAAGAGAAGATCAATTATTTTTTTGGAACTGTAAGTGCCATCTACACGTTGCATTTCATACTAAAAAACCAGTTGCCAAAATGTAGTACGGCACTGAGCAATTTAATAACCTATAAAATCAATGTAATCTAGGAAAAACACACACAAACATAAATTCCAATTATTATAATCTAAAATTAACTGCCTCTATAAAGATTATGGCATATAAAGCGTATACGACCTAGCTATACGAGTATAATACATGCAATAATACATAAGTACACTCCTGAAATAAGGTTTAATTTGCAGAGATAATGCTGTTCCATACGGTGACGGAGCTCGGGACAACTGTGAACTATCGGACCGTGATACCAGAGACATGGATCCCACCGACCCGGCGCACTTCGATTCCACAGGAAACTTTGACTTTTACGAACGATCTCAGTCTCAGGGATTGGACGAGTGCCTCGATGGTAAATTGTACTCTTTTGTTGATCACCAATAGACGGTGATAAATACAAAGAAATTGATATTTAACGTACCTTTTTTGTATAGTGAGCCAAGTGTGCAATGAAGACGGTATGGAGTTTACCTTGAGAACCCCAGAGGGATTCTTCGGACGAATATACACGTATGGGTTCTACGACAGATGCTTCTTCCGAGGGAACGGAGGGAGTACCAACGTCCTCAGGATAAGTGGTGCGCAAGGTTACCCTGAATGCGGCACTCAAAGAGTAAGTAGTCATATATTTGAATCAATCCTCAAAGACAGGTTTAAGGCTTTGATGTTATGGTTATTGAAACGATAAATCGGATGATTGTTTATTTAAAAAATGTTATCGCACACACAATAGAGTACAACATGGTGGCCCTTTTGCCAAAATGCAATATCTTACGACCATACCGCAAAGCTTATGTTGACACGGCCCGTGGCATAGTGGTTAGGTCGCCTGATCTTACATTGTAAGGTCTCGGGTTCGATTCCCGGCTGGGTCACCATTTTCCGTTGGGATCAAATTAACGGAATTGCATTTACAATTCTGTCGATCGAATGCAATAACAAGACACACACTTACAGACATGTTACACGCACACATACATATAACACGTCATAGTAGGGTTGGTTGTAAGAGATTGTCATATGACAATAAACCCGCCCATTGTGACATTTTCACAATAAAGAGTATAAACAAACAAACTAAATGTGTATGTTGGAAAATTAATATTGGGGCCTTACCTACATATGAAGTTGCTATTCTATAAAGGAAATTTAAGGCCAAAAACTTTGTTTGAAAAATATATATTTAATTAATAGAAATATTGACCCCATTATCGACGCAGATTTGTCATTTTAATAGCAGTTGCTCAATTCCTCTGTCGTAAAACTCTCGAGGACAGGAACCAATGAATGCTTTGAAGGCGTTTTTCACCGACTCCTTAAAGTTGTTTTTTTTTCTTGTAAAAAGTTATCTAAATTCTGAAAAAAACCCTATTGGAGCAAGGTCTGGCATGTACGGTGGGTGACCAAGAGTCTCCAGCCACAACTCCTGCAACTTTGCGACTGTTTGCAGTGAAATCTGTGGTTATACGCTGTCATGCAGAAGCAGTGGCGATGAGCGATTGGCCAGGCTTGGTTATTTAATCACGAGCTTTTCCATCATTGTTTGCAGCTCTTAACAGTACACATTTACGGTAACTAAATGTAACCAGGCTGCAAGAAGCTGTAATGGAAAACAACGGCACAGGATCTCATATTTGAAAATAATGCGAATTTTCAACTATACGAATTCTCAGCTTTCATGGGTTTCGATCATTACAATCAAGAAGAAAATGCGCAGATGTGTTTTTCCATAAATTGCTGACATGTTACATTGATTGTTCTGATCTTCTTAGAATGGTATCTTTCCGTGCACCATCGCGACTACCTCGCCAAACGGAGTTATTCCACCTTCCGCAGGTTAACACTAATTATGCACAAAACTGATTCATTTATAAGGGTATGTAAAATTTATAATACGGCGGCGATATTGACGTATTCTTCTTCTTCTTCTTAATTGTGGCAATTCCACGCAGCTTGGTTGCTGGCGATTGTGCCAATATGGCGAATTTTTCTTCGTTTTCACTTTTTTCTGTGTTGTCTTGACAATGGGGTGAAAACTAATTGTTAGTGGCCAACCTACGGACAAAAACAAAGGACAACACTGTTTTAAGTACTTAACATAGGAACACAATGGGCTCGATTGCGTTTCTTCGTGAACTAAAATCGGAAATTAGTCCGTGTGAACGAGACAGGGCAATACGCTAGAGCGGAGTTTGAAATGACCGGTTGTCACTTTTTCGCATTAAAACTGCGCGCCAAGGTCAAATCTTACACCGCACGAAATATGCTTGAATTTATTCGGACGAGTATAAGCTCGGCAGGTAGTATTTATCGACGATCGTTCGTGTCATATTCCGCTCTAACGTATTGCTCTGTCTCGTTCGCTTGGACGAATTTTAGTTTTAGTTCACAAAGAAACGCAATCGGGCCCAATATGGACATTAGAGGGATAAACGTAAGAAGAGATGCCTGTTAGGGAATAATTTAGACGATGACATATAAGTAATGGAGGAAAAGATAGACGTATTCAATACGTCGTCTATCGCTCTTAAGAAAGCAATAATTAATGACGGTGTTGACATATCATTGTAATCGCCATATAATATAATATAATATAATATTAATAATGTGTATACAAGAATATATTTAAATAATATGTATGATTATATTATGGAACATGTATTCGCATAAAATTTTATTTACTTATTATGAATCCTCCCTTCCCATTTCATACTTCCCCCTATGTGTGTTTATTTTTCAGAAAAAAATACGATAAGTGTTTAAATTATATATGTTTAAGTGGAAACATGTAATTAGCTTTGTCTTTGAAACTTAATAATTTTGTACTAAATGCATTACTAAATGTATTGCAACAGCTGTATGTTTCCTAAACAATCCTACTAATATTATAAACGCGAAAGTTTGTATGTATGTATGGATGTTTGTTACTCTTTCACGCAAAAACTACTGAATGGATTTTGAAGAAACTTTACAATAATATAGCTTACACATTAGAATAACACATAGGCTATAATTTAAACAGATATAGTCTGAATTATCTAAAATATAACGATAACTGTCAAGTAAGTAGGAAAAAAGTCTAAGAAATTGACATTCAAAATTTAAATTCTATCCTACTATCCTACTAATACTAATATTATAAACGCGAAAGTTTGTATGTATGTATGGATGTTTGTTACTCTTTCACGCAAAAACTACTGAATGGATTTTGATGAAACTTTACAATAATATAGCTTACACATCAGAATAACACATAGGCTATAATTTATAAAGATATATGGTTTTCTATCATCATTATCACAATTTTCCATCACCACGTGGGTGAAACCGCTGGGCGCAGCTAGTAATAAAATAAAAACAAAACTAAAGAGTGTTTCTCAGACATCCATGGGCTTTTTAAATTTTCAAATTTATGTACCTACTTAATTTGTCCGAATATTCCATTTCAGTACGGAGATACGATGACGAATATCGTCGTAGTCCAGTTCAGCGACAACGTTCAGACCGGTAGGGACAAACGCTTCAATCTCACGTGCTTGTTTAGAGGACCCGGCGAAGCGGTGGTCACATCTAATTACATTGGAGCTGGGTAAGATAGACGTAAGACGATAGTGCAGTGTGGTAGCTGGCGCGACTTGAGTCACCGTCGAGAGCTATGGAGATCTCAAGCAAGATACATACCGTCTACTGCTGTGCCAGTTATGTATCGCCACATAACACTAGGAGGACTTGAATTCGGACACTGAAAAACTATAAAAATATTTCCCTGGCATGTCGCAAACGATAAACAAAAATGAGAAATGTAAAAAAAATAGGGTTTGCAAAACCAAACGATCTGCTATCTCAGTGGCTGCCAACCTTTTTTTTCACCTGAGACCACTACGACATTTATGTTCGGTGCAGGAACCCCAAGGCAAGATTAAAACTCTAAGAATTTGAAATTTACTTTTTATCTCTTACTTTAAGTTAAATATTAAACCTACAATAATATAGGGTTTCCAATAAGGGCGGGTCGATGTTGACAGTCTGTGGTGGCCATGTTGTTTTGGCGGCGTCTGTCAAAACTGTTGTTTATTATTCAGTCACTGATGCCAAATCACCAAGGCAAATTACATGATTGAGAAGCACCTTAAAACTTTATCGCCGAAATGAGCGTTCGGTTATCTAGCGGAGTAAACGTGAATTGGCCACCAAATATCGTGCGATTTGACCCTACTAGTCTATTTCCTGTAAGGTTTTCTGAAGTGGCAGGTCTATGCCAATAAGCCGCAATCGACCAATGCCCTCATGACATAACCTAGGCCGTCGCTCAAATTCAGCCGGATCTATGCAGCAGTCATTGAAAATTGGACCTCTCAAATTGGACATTTGAACGATATCATATTCCATACATAATAGCATTAATGGGCTTTTTGAAATAAAAAATGATTTCGTTAATACCTCATTTCCAGCTTGTTTTATTGCATAAACTGTCAACATCGACTCATCCTTTACTTTTTGGAAAACCCTTTATTTAAAGACATTTTCAATAATGAAAAACTGTTAATTGTAAATCAATGTGATTTTAGATCTAGCATTTTTTTGCAAGTTGTGCGATTCCAGGGCTGATACTGTTGCTCAGAGCTACATGAATATCATCAATAGATTTCTAATCTTGTTCTTAATTATTAGCAAAGCGGAAAACCCTTTTTGCATTGATAAATTGTGGAGAAGAATATAATATATAACAAGGCGAATCTCCGAACTGTAGGATATGAAATTGCTTTATTACACGGAGAAGCTGATTCAGGCGCATCCTTAAAGAGCGTATCACTTTGGATTTCAATCAGCTCTCCCTGGATTCCTACCGCACCCATTTCAACGTCAATACCAAAAAAGGGTTGCGGATTAGCTTATGGGTATCATTTGATTCGATCTGTTCCGGAGAGTAATATTGAGTGGCATAGCTTGTACGCTTCGTTATCTGACTATTTTTTCTTAAGATCATGAAACTTAGTTTTGCGAACCTAGATTTAGTTCTTGCGGACCATTGGTGGTCCGCGGACCACCGGTTGAGAACCAATGGTCTATCTGGCTCTTGAGCAAAGAGATGATTGAGAATTTTTTGGTTTCGTATGAGCTTTGGTTTCGTGTCATTGCCAAGAATTTTATTTATTCTCTTCAGTTATGATAGATCAACGGGCTAAGCATTAACAATATGATTAGGCAGTGACTCAAGTAACGCCAGAAGATGCTTTCATAACATTATATAACAGGATTAACAGAGTGGCTTTTGCTTTCTAATAGTTTATAAGACTTTTGACCTAATGTAAGATTTGGCTAACTTAAAAACTACATAATAATGTATTTGTTGGCATGAGTGACGTTTGTGAAAGCTACTTTGATTATTATTTAATTAGATTGATTGAATTTGCTTTGATGTTTAGAGTGCTTACTGACCCACTAATGTATACTAACGGTGGACTTTAAATATATCGTTTTGACTTATTGGGTTTAGAAATATCTAGGTAGATTATCTCCAATTAAAACCGCTCTTTCTCATTCTGATAAGCGTATTTAAACAAAGACAAGTTACCTATACAAGGAATTATAATTCATCTTCCATTATTCTTTGGATATCAGTTATCGAATGATATTATTGTTGCTGATACCTTCCAATCAGCTTGAAATTGTAAAAAACGAGATGTTTTTTTAATGGATTATTCTTAGTCATCAGATCTCATCTCAATGCAGGTGTCACAGCGTGCATTGCCTTCGTATATATTATATAACGAGCTTCGTTACAAATGAAATTAGCACCTAATTTGCATGGCGCTTCCGGGCCCTGAGGCTGAGCTTAACTAGCCTATCTGCCAATAAATGTTTTCTCCGTATTATATGGCAATTTCTTGGACGCATTTAAATTAGATGAGATGTATTGACGTTCGTTACGCAGTTCAGTGCTTTCTATTCAGCATACACTTCCAGACCCGTAACCTCGCTCGTTAGAGCTATTTAGAGGATAGTTCATGTCCCATTTGTAGCAATACCCCTTGCAAAGCTAGACATATTCTAGCTGGCTGAAAGGAGGAATTGGATCAAGGACGGTTTACCTACCGACATGACAAAGTCCTTCCTGTTATTTGGGAGGTAATAAACCTCTCAATAGCTCGTGCCAACACTGACAGTACCCTCCAAACCCTAATCCAGTTTGTGCGGGATGGCTATAAAGGCGGCAAACATTCCACCACAAAATTTTCCTCAATAATCGAGAAACCTTCAGATTGGATTCTGGAGGTCGATTTGGTCTCTAAGCAGTATCAATTCCCTGAAAGTCTCGGATGCACAGCTATACGTCCAGATTTACCTCTTTACTCCCTATCTCGGAAGATGGCCCATATTGTAGAAACAACTGTTCCATGGGAATCAAACATCCCAAAAGACCACGTGTACAATATAAATAAATACCACAAACTCGCAAATGCCGTCACCCGGTCCGGCTTCACTGTTCACCTTCACGCGGTGAAAGTTGACGTTCGTGATCTGCCAGTTAAATCTCTGTTACACCTCTTTAAAGGTCTTGATCTCTCCAGTAAAATAATCAACTCCTTCCTAGAAAAAATATTGAAATCCGCAATTTCCATCTCAAATTCTATGGCTTTGAATGGGGAGTAAATGGGTGGTAAAAATACGGTCACATATTGCAAGACAGCTGTCCTAAACCTACAACAATCGGTCGTTAGTCCGAAGTCCACTGCTCATCCCCCGAAGTGTAATAAAAGCATTATGATGGGCCCGACTTCTGTTGGAGAATTCCACGGAAGCTCTATTTGTATTTATTACTTATATAATGGGTTCAGAATTTGTCGACTCCTCCATTACATTAGAGGTTTATACTCGCAGAGAAAGATCAGAAAATCTGTACAGTTCGGTCTCTGATAGTCCCATCCGCTGTCGATGATCATTCAACTCACAGTGGCCTGTGAGGAGTCCTGGTATCTGGTCCCTGCTTAGTTTTAGTAGCTTGGTTTTTTTATGCGAGTGTTTTGTCCTGTTCTATCATGCCAGTACTGGTTGGTCTGTCCTCTCTGCTTTCCTTGAAGCTAACGGGTCCATGATGGGTTGGCCACGAAGACCCATGTGTTCAGGGTCGGTCACACTCACGGGTCAACACCCATCCGACGGCCTTCACGCACGGGGTGCGAACCTGGGTAGGACTCTGGCCCTGGTCAGTTTCCCCTGGGAATCAAACCTCTGGCCATCCTGGACGGTCTGCGCACCGTGCGGCGCAAGCCAATCGATTGTGCACTCCGACTAACAGTCGGGGGAGTCTGGAAGCTGTATTGTTTCCTATAGAGCGGGGGTGGTTGCGTACCTTACGGCGACTGCTCTTGAAATGACCATTGGCCATCCGATCCCGGTTCAGAGGCGGACAAAGGACGCCATGGTCCGCGATAGATTCTGTATTCACCGTTTCAACGCTTCGTAAGGGAGAGGACCGCGCAAGCGACCTCGAACTAGGAACCAATCGAGAGACCGGAGAAATCTGGTCACAATTGGTAGCAAGGGCGCGAGTGTCACCCGCCAGGTAGCATTCCTGGCTGTCTCGCAGTAAGGCGTTGCAATGGTCTCTTGCGGGTTGTGGCGTAGCTAGACGCTGGATTGTTTTGTCCAAAGTCTTCTACGCTCACTGCAGGTCGATAGAACGACTAATCGTTAAAACTTCCTGTGGTGACGGGCTCGACGGTTGTAGTCGACAACTCAAGTTGCTTTCCTTGAACCTTTGGGTTGCTGTAGCTTTTAATACGTCACAGAACGATTCTGCATCTATCATTGGTTCTATTTTATCCAGCATGTTGGCTTTTTCGTTCCCATCAATCTCTGTGTAGCCAGGCACCAAGCGTAAAGTTACTCTGTTTAGTAGACATAACCTTTTAATGCTTAGGTGCATTTCAATACAGTTTCTTATTTGATTCAAGAGAATTAGAAGGCTTTCTGATAGTATATAAAGGCATACAACTCCGGTTGAAATATAGAAGCATGTTTATCAAGATTTGCTGAGTACCTAGCCATGGGCTACTCCCCGAATATTACTCAATCGAAGACTATTACGGTTGTTTGATAATATAAATAAGACCAATCTGATTTACTGCTTGAACTTCAAAACCTCTTGCAGTAAATCCGTGTTTGTCTTATTATTATATTTTAGACTAACAGCGTAACTTGGATGCGTGTACACTTGTTTTTAATATTGTGACTGTTTTCTACTAAGAAAAATTACTACTTTATTCTTAAAACTATCTACAGAGTCATCGCTTATCACTTCATCTGGAAATGCATTCCGAGCATCCACTATCCCTATTGCCTTATTCGACTTTAACGAGCGTCCACGCAGTCGTCGGTGTTTGCCACACTTTAATAACCGTGAAGCATTTTGTAAGTTTCTATTAGATCACTTCGCTTCCTACGTTCCTCTAAAGTCGTCAGACGGAGTTCTTTCAGTCGTATTTGGTACGGTTCGTTCCTGAGTTAGCACTTCGTCCTCTTCTCTGAAGTCTTTCCGGGTGCCCTATATCCTTCTCAAAATACATATTCAATAGCCGGCAGGAGTATATTTATTTATATAATCTCTGAATATTTCTGAGCCTACATCTCCAGAGTCGCCGGTCCGGTCCCGATAGTCAAAATGTTATATTTAAAGTCGTCACGCGTCGTACGTAACGACCGTCGCAAGTCTGAGTGAAGTTGGGGCGTTGCGGATTCGATCGACAGGTCGGGCAGCCCGATCCCCATCGAGTACCTGCCGGCCGAGAACTCGCTGAGCTCCAAGGTGCGGCTGCTGATCCTGTACCAGAACCGGCCGACCACCACCATCGCCGTGGGCGACCCGCTCACCTTCCGCCTCGAGGCGCAGGACGGCTACAACTACGCCACCGACATATTCGCCACCAACGTCGTCGCCCGGGATCCTTACTCCGGAAGATCCGTGCAGCTCATCGATAGATACGGGTGAGTTTAAACACAAATCCAGCTTTTTCGCTGTTTATTATTAATATGTTCATACGATGAATGTTCTCAGGTGTCCAGTGGATAACTATGTCTTCCCGGAACTGGACAAGGGCAGAGAAGGAGACAGTCTGGAAGCGAGGTTTAATGCCTTCAAAATACCAGAATCAAACTTCCTCGTCTTTGAAGCCACTGTCAGGACTTGTAGGGACGGGTGTCAACCGGTGAGTAGTCGTTTTTTTCTTATTACATAGAAATCAATCAATTGAAATATATAGACATTGTTTCGAAGGACATTATTAAAACCTGGTGACTAGTTAAGCCTCAATCATAATTATTTACAATTGATATCTTATTTTACGAGTACACGGAGGTCTTCTAGCAGGGCTTCCAGATAAACAGGATTGCCCGATTGTAACTATCTATATTTGTTGGATTCGTAATAACAAGACGAAAGTCTATAATCAGTGGCTGTTGCCAGTAATATGCGGCACTGAGACGTGGTCGCTAAGGCTTTATACACA
Organism: Micropterix aruncella; assembly: GCA_944548615.1. Classification (NCBI taxonomy): domain Eukaryota; kingdom Metazoa; phylum Arthropoda; class Insecta; order Lepidoptera; family Micropterigidae; genus Micropterix; species Micropterix aruncella. The sequence goes on from OX155966.1 coordinate 5,465,147, forward strand.
AGCTCGAGTCGTGCAACGAACCAAGAAGAGAGTTTCACTGCGTGATAGGATCCGAAACGAGGAAATCCGCAGAAGAACCAAAGTCACTGATATAGCTCGTAAAATCAGCAACTCGTAATGGCAATAGGCAGGCCACATAGCTCGCATAACCGACAACCGTTGAGGGAAAAAGGTTCTGGAATGGCGACCACGAACCGGCAGACGCGGCGTAGACCTATCTATAATATTCTTATTGTTTTACAGGCATATTGCAATGGCAATGCGGGACGATCGGAACCTTCGTTCGGGCGCAGACGCAGAAGATCGATCAATGGAACTATGGAGTTACTACCAAACAACAAGACTTCGGTGACAATTGTCAACTCAACTATTGATTCCGATGAGGAATCGGATGAAGAAGCTGAAGCAGTCTCCGAAGAGAGACACGAACAACCCGAGCATGTCAGGGAAATGATTGAGGTAAATAATTGATAAATTCTACTCTTCCTCGACTTATCCATTATAAAAAAAACGGTTGTGTCACCCCAAGACTTTCCTGTCAAGTAGCCAGGAACTTAATTCATCTGAATAATAATATCATATCCTACCACAACCCCTTCACCCCCAATCTAGCGCTACCCTTTAACCCTCGAAAATCGAAATCAAAATCGTATTCCATTTCAACTTTTCGAACTTTTCCGACTTTTCTGAATTTTTCGACTTTTTCGAATTTTTTGCCTCTTTTTGACTTTTTTGACATTTCGACTTTTTCGACTTTGCGACTTTCGAATTTTGTATCTGCTGTTGACCGTTGAGGAGTTCCCTCGTCGGGAGCCAACCCAGGGTACATCAGCCATGTCATGGTGAAACTTGAAAGTTGCTATCATATTTGAATGCATACACAAAATTTTGGGTCTCTGCTGTTGGCCGTTGAGGAGTTCCCTCGTCGGGAGCAAGCCACCGGAAAACCCCCCTACAAAATACATGTCCGCTACTTAGAATTAGTCGCTGAATAATCCCATCGAAGCTTGACGACTGGGAAAATCAGTACCGAAAAAAATCACTATCTCCGCAACTAATCCAGAGGTTGCAGAACGCAGCGCGAGATTTTACTTATAACAAATCACGAATTGTTTGTCAATTCCAGGTGTTTGAATCACGCGACGAACTCCTTCTCCAGGATACGAAGACCGCCAGAAGAGCGCCGATTGTCCAAACGAGCGTCTGCCTTACCGCCGGAGAGTATCACGGGTTCTTGACAGCGATTGTTACCTTGACGTGTCTACTGATGACTGTGGTGGTTTTGTCGGTGTATGGATATCGGTGAGCTGGCCAAGTTAATCTATTACTTCTGCATGAAAGTATCATTATAATCAGATGCAGTCCGTATCTGATTGATTATTTCGTTTTCAGTCAGTTTTTTCACACCTGATGAAACTGTTCAATCATTTTCAGTAATACATACCAACAAATGTTTTGGCACGTTTAATACCGTCTAGATAATTATTGCAATCTTCCACAACTTTCTTAGACATAAAATGTTCCAATGGATTCACCGAGACACTTGTCAGCGATAGCATTGATTATATAGGATGAGTTTTTAATTAGTGATAATAATATCCTTGTAAAGGGTGAATCAGCGGAACAAACTAAGCAACTTTTAATAAAACGTTTTGGAAAAAACCAAAAGCATGATGCGCTATCTAGCGGTAGGTAAAATAACGCTAATACTGTTTATTTGGGAAAAACAAAAAAAAAACATTCCTTTTTTTGTTTTGTCAAATTTGTAAATCTTTTATATTGAAGGAAAGTTTGACAAGCGTTGAGCGCGTTGCACCATCTAGCGATAGGTAAAATATCGCTAATACTGTTTATTAGCGATATTACCTACCGCTAGATGGCGCAGCGCGCTCAAAGTTTTTCAAACATTTCTTCAATAGATAAGATTTACAAATTTGACAAAAAGAGAACAAAAAATGGATTTTTTGTTTTAATCAAAAGTTGCTTACTTCGTCGCACTGATACCTACTACAAGGGTGTCACTAATTAAAAACTCAGCTGTATATGGTATTAGATTGTTTAACTTCATAGTACATTTTGGCAAGTCTTCGCCGGCGCAATGCAGGTAGTGCTGATAGCACTGACGGTGAAACTAATATTTATTTGAAAATAATTTACATAGTATATAGGTTTCAATACATATCTAATAATTACCATTTATGGTTCAGATAGACTAAGAGATGGCATTCTATCTCTCTGTGAATGTTATTATTGTTATCATTGGTTAAATTATTGGGTTTTTATAATCAATCAACTAGGGTTGTCGACTACAGCGGGCGAGCCCGTCACCTCAGGAAGTTTTAACGATTAGTCGTTCTATCTTCCTGGAGTGAGCGCAGGAGACTTGGACAAAACAGTCCACCGTCTAGCTCCGCCACAAACCCGTAAGAGGCCAACGCCTTAACCGCGAGATAGCCAGGAGTGTTGCCCAGCGGGCTTACACTCACGCCCTTACTTCCAATTGTGACCAGATTACTCCAGTCTGTCCATTGGTTACGAGTTCGAGGTCGCTTGCACGGTCCTCTCCCTTACGAAACGGTGTATACCGAATCTATCGCGGACCACGGCGTCCTTTGCCCGGCAGTTCACCCAGGATCGGGTAGCCGATGGTCGTTTCAAGAGCAGTCACCGTAAGGTCCGCAACCACCCCCGCTCTATAGGAAACAGTACTGCTTCCAGACTCCCCCGACTGTTAATCAGAGTGCGCAATCGATTGGCTTATGCCGCACGGTGCGCAGACCGTCTAGGAGCGCCAGAAGGTTGATTTCCAGGGGAAACTAACCATAAGGCCAGAGTCCTACCCAGGCTCGCACTTCATGCGGGGAGGCCGTCGGATAGGTGTTGACCCGTGAGTGTGACCAACCCTGAACAGAATGGGTCTTCGTGGCCAACTCAGCAAGGGCCCATTAACTCCGTAATCACCCTAATTATAATCAATCAGTCCTTTATAAAACACCATTCGTTATCTATGTTATTATAGATAGGCAAATAAATTGCAATTGGTTTGGCCGTCTATCCTATCAGTGCCACCTGTATTTCGCCATTTCAAAAGGGTTGCCAAATTGTACTATGGAGTTGAGCAATCTAATACCATATATAAACAATGGTAATGGTCATTGAGGGCCTTCATATTGTCAGCATAGAAGCTCGAAATAGAATAAATTGTTTAACCGCTGGAATGCTAATACCACAGATCGGTGGTTTTTCCGTTGCGACAGCTTGCGGGCGGCCGATCTTCGTATTTATGCAATTATGTAATTATATGCGAAAAAATCCGCCTTCATTGAATAAGCCACCATTATACATTAGTATGCGTGCCCTAACATCCCCTACAAAGAAATTTTCAAGGGGTGAAAACATGCCATCGTGTTTCATTCCCATGGCTAGCTTTCTAAAGGTTAATAGAAGTAGTTTTATTTCAATGCATTTTTCCATTTGGCAGGCGCTACTGGTGGGTGATGCGTAAAAATATGTCTGTGGATCGTAATGCGCCCTCGATGTCGCCTCCGTCACGACCTACAGTCGGAGCAACTCAATCACGGCTGGGACTCTTCGGACCGGGGATTCTTCAGAAGCATTTCACCACAAGGTTGGTAGTCTTTTAAAATATCTTTTTCTTATGGTGCCATGTCCGCTATTGAACATTGACTATTACAACTTGTCGGGTGCAGCTCAGAACCAGTGTTGCCGTGTTGGCGACTGTGTTTCTAGTTTTAGCGACTTTGACGACCGAAAGCAACATACTAATTGCATCTGGCAACTTTATTTTTTAGTGGCTTTCGGAGGATTTTTGAAGACACTTAATTTTTATAATGTTCTTTTTAATGTATCATATTAATTTCATTCTGAAAGCTTCCATCAGAAAGAATGAATATTTAATGTATTAAATGATTCTAATAAAAGAACTATGTACAACAATGGCGAGCAACCTAAATAAACGCAAAAGCCGAAGTAGAATCTGCCCAAAAATAAATAAATTAATAGTTTTAAAAAAAACACTAAAAACACGCTTTTAAGCTATGATACAATATTCACATACACACGGCTATGATACGATATTCCATCATGGAATGCCAGTTCGGCTTCATCATCAGACCTTGAAACCTAATCGTGGTCAAAGTTCATTCCAAGACTTCTAACAAGTCCAAACACAGCTATGATACGACATTCCATCATGAAGTTCCAGTTCATATCTTCCGACTCCATCATCAGATCAGTTCCACAGTACCATATTATTGTATTGTCATAAGAACTACATACAGCTGCCAATTTTCATGACGCTACGATCCTTGGAAGATGGTTAAATTAGTTACCTTAGATTCCATTACATAGTTGGTTACATACAGGTCGACCTAATAAAAGTGTGTTAAAAAAGGTTTCTTGCAACAGTGGAATCAAATACGGTTAGTCTTTTTAGGTCTCCGTGAGAGGATAGACTTGCACGGCAGCGATCATCATGTCCACCTATTGGACCAGAGCCCAAATTGCCACTTATGGAGTGGTATACAAGAACGGCATTGCGAAACAGAACCGAGGAGTGAATGAAGTACAGGTGGAGAACAAGCCTGAGACAGACAAAAAGGGCCATTAGGGAAAACACGCTAAGATTAACAAGTCGTTGCCTGATACTTTCCAGGGATAAGTCAGCGGGCCTGCTCAATTGGCACTGCCGACTTTACAAGCATATGCACTCACTAGGGATGGTCCACGACCCCATGTGCAATGGTTGCAAAATGTTTGTTTGATTCATTTGTTGCTACTCGTTATTGTGAAATTTCACAATAGGCGGGTGTAATCATACGACAATCTCTTACAACCAACCCTACTATGAAGTGTTTATATGTTATGTACGCGTGTAACATGTGTGTAAGTGTGTTCTTGTTATTGCATTCGATGACAGAATTGAGATTCAATTCCGTTAATTTTATCCCAATGAAAATTGGTGACCCAGCCGGGAATCGAACCCGGAAGCTTACAATGTAAGATCAGGCGACATAACCACTATGCCACCGGGCCGAGATGTTATGTATCCCAGCTTTGGCTGTAAAAGAGAAAATAATGGGCACATATTATGAGCCTGCTATGGCTGTGTGCGGGTTCCGCCTGTCGTGTATTCTAAGACAGATTTCCCTGGTGAGCTGTTTGAGTGGTCTATAATACGGACTGGTGGCCAATAGATATTATTTATATATATTTAACAGGCAGGCAGCTTAAACTGACGAGCATGAGACCGTGCTTGCATTGCATTTTTTGTGGAATAAATCCAGTTTTTTTTAAGTCATTGACACTTTTGGCACTGATCAAATCAAATCAAATCGCATTTATTATCTTCAAAAACTTTTATATAGTTGTTTAGACACTTTATATTATTATTAGAGACTCTATTATTAGAGACTCACCACACAATTGATAGTTATATTAGATATTTATAACTACAGTTAGTCATGAAATTATAATATTAAAATTAAATGGTCCTATAAATAAGAAATATAATTGATCGGAGACAATTAGAAATAATAGTAATAACATAATAATCAATAAAATGGTAAAAATGTCAAGTTAAATAAATAAAATCGAGATGGAAATTGTCAGTCATCTAATTATAATTCGTTAATATTATATAATTCTCTCGCAATAAGGTAGCCTTTTTATTTCGATTTAAATTGGGCTATTTTCCGTTTCTACATATAATTTTAATATTCTCAGGCAGTTTATTGTAATACGCCATTCCAACGAAATTTGGATCCCTTTTGAACAATTCCAGAGATGGACGGGGTAATGCTAAATTGTGCCTACATCTGGTGAAATGCGAGTGAATTTCTTTTTGGGTCTTCAACTTTCCTATGTTTTTTAATATAAACTTTATGCATTCAAATATATATAGTGATGTCAGCGTTAGAATACCGAGATTTTTGAAGTGACCACGACATGATTCAATATGGTTAAGGTTTATGGTTTAAGGCAATATTCAATAGGTTTAAGGCAATATTCTTATGGCTCCTTTTTGGGGAAAGAAAATATGTTGCCTTAATCACTTTACCAGGAAGTGCATTCCATTCGTTTACCACTCTACTGCTGAGGAAATGTTTCTTGGGACTTGAATTGAATGATTCATGCTGGTTTCAGATTATGCCAACGCAGAAGTGCGTTAGTGTTCATAGTGTAGATAGTCTGCAACCCAGGAATGTCATGCGATGCAGTCAGGATCTTATATGTCTCGATTAAGTCACCCCATGCCCTGCGTTGCTTCAGAGTGTTCAAACCGATAGCCGCCAATCTTTTGTCGTATGTTAAGAAGTCGTATGTTAAGTTAAAAGGCAATTTAGTCGCTCTATGCTGCCTTCTCTAGAAACTCGATATCCTTCCGAAAGTATGGGTTCGAGATCTGATAGGCGTGTTCCGAAATCATATAGATTTTAAGCACCAGTTCCTTTGTAATATGGTGAAAAGCTCTCCGAATGAGGAACAATAGAGTTTGCCATCTTTTTTATTGCAGTCACAATTTCTTTTTATATTTAAGGGGCAAGCCATAATGGCTAAAAAGTAGGATTAAGTGCAGGTAACTGTGTGATCGGCTATCCTCTCATACCATCATCATCATCATCCGATAGCCATGACTGATGATGTGGCACTTTACTAACTATTATACTTGGTTGTGTGCAGCTTCAACCCCTAAATAAAATTCTTTCTTGCAGTGGCCTCTCCCGCATGCCGGAATTCGGCAGCCGTTCGCCGTTAGGCGTCGCGGACCTCCAACAGGGATGCATCGTCCCGACGGCCGGCAACGGCTTCGACGACCCGAGCGAGCCCATCTACACGGACCCGTCGCTCTTTGAGCGCTCTCGCAGCCTGCGCAGCCTCGACATGCGCGGCGGCGCCCACGGAAACAACGACCGCAGCGCCATCTAGCGCCGACACCGTTAAATCACCGCCTACTATAAGAATCGCTAATAGTAAAATTTAAATCATTCTAATTTAGATAGTTATGGAAATTCTTTTTAAATTTAAGCTTGCGACCAAAAACGGATTTGAAGCAGTATTCAACTGTGATTGAGTTTCAAAATTTCTTCCTGCCGCGCATTGCATTTATATTGAATTAGGAATAAGAAAAATAGGTAGATTTTAACATTACTTTATAATTTTGTATTAATATGAGCTTACGTTTTTTTTTTTTTTGAAGAAAAGCCATTTTTTTTTTGTTTTATTGTCGATGTTGTTGACGAGCCGTTGCTAGATATCCCAAAGAATTAATAAATTTTGTAACAAATATGTTTTATAAGCTTTACCCGCATTAAGATTTCTAAATATAGAGTTTTTGAAAATGTAAATCTTATTTTATTTACACATAACTATAGGCTGATAATTGGATGTGCCTAATTTATAATCAATTGCCTTAACAATAGTAATTGATAAGTGCACAATGAAACAATAAGGTGCCCATTGTTATGAATCCTATTTAAAGGGCTGCGATGTTTAGCACTAACATTGCAGTTTTGCGAGAGAAGTCAAGATGTCGTCCGAGTACACTACATTAATAATTTTAGTGGGTCTCGCTGTGTTTGTTGGGAGTGAAGAATCACAACCATGGGTGCCGATAAAACTGAAAACATATTTGCGTCTTCTGGTCGATGGGGTGCCGATGGTGATGGAGTATCCGTCTAAAATTGAATGTTTCATAGAAGATAACAAAGCTTTGAATGAACATCGAAATAAAAAGTGCGTTGTATCTACGGATAAAAGTTCTTATCCCTTAATCGAAGAAGCGCTTATGACCGCTACGGAAAAGTCCCCTCTAGAAAACGGTAAGAATCAAATAAATTAAGTGCAAGCATGGTTAACTACAATAAAAGGGGGCAGAAGGCGTTTCGGATAACATTTTTTTCGGCCATGCCATTAATACTACTACAGTTTTTTTTTTTTTTTTTTTTTGAGTTCTGAGAAAACTTAATTTGAAGTTTGATATTGGCACATTTATTAGGAAGCGCTCTGGATAACTCATATTTTGGTTGACCCGAGTTCGGTTAACCGGGGTTTTAGTGTACTTTTTAAAACACTTTTAAAATAATTTTACCTATTACAGATTTAACACATACAAAAGAAAGCACAAGGAAAGTAACTACACCGATAAACCGAGTGGACAAATATGAGACAAATAAACCAGCAACAACTACTGATAAACCAGAACAAACTGTTAGTGAAAGCAGTGTATCAGAAAAAGAAGTATACACCACTGATTCAGAGGAAGAAGTATACAACAATGAATTAGAGAAAGAAGTGTATACCACTGAATTAGAGAAAGACCTATACACCACTGAATTACAGAAAGAAGTATACACCACTGAATCAGAGAAAGAAGTATATACCTCTGAATTAGAGAAAGAAGCATATATCACTGAATCAAACAAAGAAGTATACACCACTGAATCAGAGAAAGAAGTATACACCAATGAATCAGAGAAAGAAGTATACACCACTGAATCAGAGAAAGAAGTATACACCAATGAATCAGAGAAAGAAGTATACACCACTGAAAATCTACAGGAAAACGCTGTGAATAAATCCATTATACTGCCTATAAGTGATAACACTCCCCGTATTTGTAAGCTGACTGAAAACCTTTGCGTCACGAAATATGTCATAAAAAATTCTACAGGAAGAAGTATCGAAGAAATTGAATTATTCCAATGTCCCGATAGGTCTATGGAAACGTGCCAACTAGATGCTGTGTATAAAAAATATCAAAGCTCTGTACTGCATGCCAAGCCAATGTCAATAGAGTTGACAGTTTCGAAATGTGACTGTCCTAACGATCGAAGCAAAAGGAGCATTACCAAAACATCATGGGACACCATTATCAGGAATCAAATGGAGACAACAAAAGTTACTTTAATGTTAATCTGGATTTTGTTGATCACTTTTGTTTTATTGGTTTTGGGTGTATGGTAAGTACTTTACTGAAATTTTATTTAAATGCTTTTAAGCATACACTTCCAGACCCCAGTAAACTCGCTCATTAGAGCTATTCAGAGGATAGTTCATTCCCTTTGTAGCAATAGCCCTTGCACAGCTAGACATATTCTAGCAGGCTGTAGGGTGGCCTTAGATCATGAACGGTATACTTACCGCCATGACAAAGTCCTTGCTGTTATTCGCGAGGTAATTAGCCTCTCAGTGACTCGTACTAACAAGGATCTGAGAGTACCGTTCAAACCCCCAATCAGTTTGTGTGGGATAGCTCTAAAGGCGGGAAACATTCCACTACAGAACCTTTCTTAATAATTGAGAAAGCCTCAGATTGCATTCTAGAGGTTTATTTGGTCTCTAAGCATTATCAATTCCCTGAGTCTCTGATGCACGGCCCTCCGTCCAGATATAAATCTTTACTCTTTAATCCGAAGATGGTCTTTATTATAGAATTAACTGTTCCATAGGAATCAAACATCCCAAAAGACCACGAATACAAATTGAATAAATACTATGATCTCGGAACGGCATCACTGTTTACCTTCACGCTTGGAAGTTGGCGCTCCTGGTCTGCGGGCCAAGTCTCTGATTCACTTCTTTAAAGATCTTGGTCTCTCCAGGAAAATAATAAACTCCTTCCTAGAAAAACTATCGAAAACCGCAATTCCCGCACCTCAAATTCTATGGATTCGAAGGGGGAGTGAATGGGTGGTAAGGTGTACGCTTACATATGGCGAGATAGCTGTCCTAAGCCTACCACAGCCGGTCATTAGTCGGGTCCACTGCTCACCCCCTAATGTGTAATAATAGTATTATGATGAGCCGACTCCAGTCGGTGAATTCAATGGCAGCTTCAATGGCAGCTTCGTTTGTATTTTATTTATTGCATTTATAACATTCCTTCTTCGACTAAAAAAGACTCATTGTTGTGATTACTTGTGATTATTTATTGCAGTTTATACTCATGGACAACACGGAGGAATATACTCTGCTTCAATCTAAATGAAACTTGCAAGTCTTTCTTTAAAAAAAAAATGGATCATACTTTTGAAAATATTAGTATTGTGGATGCAAGCATATTCAGAGCAAAAATGAGTGATTCAATGGCGTAATCAATAATTGCAACATTTTGCTAGTGTTTATAGAATAATTTTATTAGGGCACGTTTATAAATGAATTCGAATAATATTAACAAATAGCAGGGACCTTGTATCTTATTTCTGTTTATTGGTTTTATAATTAAATAAAATTATATGATTGATTCATACTTTTGTGTTTTGATGAGTTTTAATTATTTAATATTTGCTGATACGTCCACATCAAATCTTGTAAAGCTAGTCATAAACACTATTAACAAGTTTTTCGGCCTACAAATCGAGTCTGTTTTTAAATTGATTGACAGAGCTTGCACTAAAAACTTCACATAGTAGTCTATTCCACATGTCAACCACTCTATTTTGCGTAACGTTCTTAACCCGTAGAGCCCCAATTGGCCGATATCGGCCACAACACGATTCAGCGTGACGGCCCCGTTTTAATTTTATTTTAATTTAATTTGTTTTATTTTATTATGTTTTATTATGTTAATATGTTTTATTTTAATTATGACTCCTGTGGTTTGGCAGTAATTGATGTTTTGGTGAGACAGTGTCATAATTAATTTTTTTTACTAATTTTTACTAAAAATTTTTGGGACATCAACTTGTCAATCGGCTGAGGGGCCGAGGCCTGAAGGGTTAAGAGAATTAGATTTAAATTTTACACGGTTGAGTTTTTTACTGACCTCGAAGATTTGTGTTGACGTTGAATTTGTAAATATTTTTTAGCCTAGGTACATCGTAATAATTTCAATCAGAACCCCTCTTTGTCTTATTTATTGGAGGGTGATTTTCAAAATTAATATTCTTCGAGTCTATTGGCATTTCCGTTGCCCTTCGCTGCACCTTTTTCCAGTACATATACATCTTTACATAAGTAGTCCATAGCTGATAGCCATACGTAATAGGTCTTACATATGCCTTGTAGATCTTTATAAACACCTATATTGTCAGATGTTGGAAAGCCTTCCTTGCCAGATAAGAGTAGTTTGTTAACCGCCCTACCTAAACGAACATACATGATACGGCCACTATATTATCGCCCGAGCAGTGGTCACCTAGGCAAAGCAAAATCGTTTATTAACATAAGTATCATCTCATGGAAAAGACTTTAGATAATATATCCACACTTGCCGTAACGAGACAGGTTGACTGTACTGAAACATGAAGGTACTCCTATTCTTCGGCCCACTGGCATTTTGGTTGCGTCCGGAGTGGCGGCCATAGCAAATTTCATTTCAGAGTCAGCGTGGACGACGCTTGTGATATAATGTCTAGTAATCGTATTACATTTTGTGGTAGCCCTTAGGACTCCTGACGCCGCACGCTTTGATTTTAATTTTGTTCTAAGAGAACCTATTGTCTGTATACTGTGGTGATAGCATAACTGCTACCCAAAGGGTATTTCGAAAGCATTACCAGCTAGGACGTCATCTGCTCATGCGATTACAACGGGGGGGCGTAATTTTGAAGAAACTGGTTCAACCTTGAAAAGCGCCTCCAGGTGGCGTTTGAACGGTACTTACTCCAGTAAACATTGCAGCTGTTCGAGTTTCAATCGAGAGGAGCCCTCTCTGGTCCGTTCGACAACATGCATCTTTGCTAGACATTGGGCGACGAAGCATACAAAGAACACTGTACGAATTAAAGTTAATGAAAACCTAATGCACGAATTACTGAAAACCTAAATGGCATACTGTATACTTGCACTTTCGTCAATAAAAAATGTTTTTCCTGTGTTTATTCGGGTAAATTCCGTTACTTCAAAAATTTCCATATAGGGATATGGAATATTCCTACTTCTTTATACAGGATTGCGCAGGAGCGCAATCCTGTATAAAGAAGGAAGTAAATTTCGCAGTCATCTTTTAAAACTAGATCGGCGGCTGTAATCATCAATAATCCTTTGTAATTTTCTTTTACGTTTTCCACCATAACAAAAACAATGGCCTAATTTTATCCCTTGCATTGATACGACCGAACGGACATTGTGTCATCTGCCAACTAAATGCCAAGATGAGTATAGGATAGAAAAGAATCCTCAGTCCGCATTATTAAGTGCCACCACGTTTTCCCCGCCATCTTGTTTTAACGTTTTCCTCTCTTTCAAGAAATTTGACAACACCCACCCGCGTATAGCGCCAACTACAGGTGTTTGCAAAATCGTATCCCTATGCTCATTTCCCTCACTCCTATCCCCGCAACTCGCTATACTGTTCTATCACCCTGCTTGTAAAACGCTCCCAACGCTCCAATGCTCCATGATTTTTAAATGGCAATGCGTTCACAACTACACATTGGTTCCGAACAACTTCTGGCACTAGTGTTGAAAATTTCACGGTTCCTTGCGCAACACCATATATTAAAAGCGAAGAAGAAAACGGCAATACAGCCAAAAATTTTGCATTTCTTTAAATCCCAATAATTGTATGTTTCAATGTATGGATCTCATAGTCTCATAATATGTATATATCAAGTAAAAAAACGTAATAAATAATAAACATAAATATTTATTTGTTGAAAAATCATAGAATTCCTAATGATGTAATAACGGAACCCTTTGTATGGAAGTAGAACCCTTTGTATGGAACCTTATTTGCGAATTCAATATCTGCATTATCATGATTTTTCAATACCTCATGAATACCGGGGGACAAGCATCATGGATTTTTCTAATGTAAAGGATTCGCCGACTTAAAAGCAGTAATGCTACTCGTCGCCTGCTGGTTTCAATAATTTAAAAAATAGCAAGTATATTTTACATACCTAATTAATACAGTCTAATATGTAAACTTTAAATGTGATAAGGCGCAGGGGTTGGTACGCTCATTAGAGGAGAGTCTAAATAATCCAAATCGGCTGAAACAGCAGGCGGTTCTTGTTGAGAATTGATTTTCTCTCGCAGAGATTCATATAATTTGTGTACGGTTTCAATGTGCTGCGTACCCGGTTGCAGTGCTTTGAGTAACGTTTGCAACCGATTCGTCGGAAGTTTCGGGTAAACGTACCACAGCAGTTTTAACAAGTGTCGTGTGACATTGTCGCGCGTCAGTCCAGCGAAGAAAAACTCATCGAACAGCACCGTGCAGAAATCCTCCCATTGGAATTCGTCCGACATCGCCATCAAAAGAGAGACGAGCGCGTGCAAGAATGGGTCTTCGTACGCTCGGCCGTCTTTACAGCTGCCGAGGATGCTGAGGATGCGGAGCAGAGCGCCGCGATCGCGCTGCCTCGCGGCGTGCAGCGTGTAGTACATGGCGATCACGCCGCACACGGAACTCTCACGCATGTACGCTTCGCAGGCGTCAGGCGGCGGCCCGGAGTGTTCGATCGTCGTAATCGCAGACTCTCGCTCGTCCGGCGGGAGTTTGTTGTGCAGCTGTCGCACCTGATCATCGACCATCAGCGACATCAAAGCCGGAAGATACTTCGTAACGACTTGACTGTCGAGCTTAGGCTCCTTGAACTCTTGAGAGTCGATCATTTGCCACGCGCTCAGCCCGAGCGCCAGCATTCGCAAAAGCAAAATCAATATCGTGTTATCCCTAGGCATCGCTTCAGTATTAATCAAATAGTGCAAGATTTTAATGGCGGACGTCGCTAAGAAGTTAATCGCGTACGGATCGCAAAGCGTCATCGATAAATCGCCGAGCACTTGCTCTTGTCCGCGCTTGATCGAATCGAGGAATCCTTGAAGCTCGCGCGACCGCTTTATATCGACGTTCTTCTCGCGGATGCACGCGTCCAAGCACCACGTAAACTTATGACAGGGATCGACGGAGATAATATCTTGTATTTCCAAATCGTGCAGTGCCATCAACAATTCCGCGCGCAACGTGCAGTAATGAATGTTGCGCGTGCGTAAAAACAGCGTTCGTAAAAACTGCAAAACCATGTCGTATAACCGAACACTGTTTCCGATCATATGCGCCAATTTCTGAACGACTTCGCCCTGCCGCCGCACCTTGGGTGACGGTGAAAAGAACAAATTCGTGAGATTTTCGTGATCGAATAACACATTCTCCTTCTCTCTTATATACTGGCTGAGCAGCGGGGATACTTCATCGCCGAAAAGCGACTGGTTATCCTGCCAGATCTGTCGTTTCACTTCCGTATCTGTGTCGTTGTAAAGTTCTTTGTCGCGGACGAGTACTCGCAAGTATTTATCATCGATGTGAGGGGTGTTTCGCAGGATGCACATCACTACAGGCCGCAGCGCCTTCACTCGCACCACAGGGAAGCTTTTAATCAACAGTTCTTTTAGTTTCTTATCGCGATCGCGGCCTTCCTTGGTGCCGATCTCATTAATGTGCGATATCAACTTATCTCGCAATTCTTCCAAAACTGATGTATGGAAATCAAGCCGCCGCACTCCGTGTAGATCAAGAAGAGGCAGCATAGGCCGCAGCGACGGAAGAAGAATACCATTTTCCAGTTGAAACTCTTCAATTGCTTTCAGAGGATCCGTACAGCTCGTCAACGCATCTCTCAGGAATGTCTGGCCAGGAACTCCAACGTCTTCCAATCCAGTACCGGGGAGTTTATTGGAGGAAGCCATTTCCACCAAAATTTTACATTTAAATCGTTATATTTACAAACATTCTCACATATGCGCGAACCCAACCAAACAACGAACAAACAAGACAACCACACAGCGAACGAAACATAGCAAAAAACCGCCAGCAACACGGCATTCAACGAAGTTAGCCAATCATCCGCCCGTAATTATGCCGTAGCCGCGGTGTTGCTAACTTCCTGTTTCAACAGCTGTCAAAATATTCTTCTTACAGTAAAAAGCGGACAGTAAAAAGCGGACAAGCGGCTTTAGTAGCGGCCATAGATAATGGTGGCGACCCTTATTATATTATCTTTGGGTTTGTGGTGGCGGCTTTGACATTAAGAATTGGAGGTTATGTTGTTTAATTTAGAAATGTTGTAATTTCCAAACTTGAATCTACAATGAATGAAAAGCAGAAAGTGTACGTTTTGCCTGATTAATTACAATAAAACTTTGTAATAATTCGGCTTCTAATACGTGTTATAAATTACAGTTTACTATGCGGCGATGTAAACGGAAAAATAGACGCATTATTTGCAAGAGTTGAGACGATAAATAAAAAATCCGGTCCATTTGATTTGTTATTATGCGTCGGATCATTCTTTGGAAGTGATAATGGACAGTTATCGTCGTATAAAAATGGATCGAAGAAAGGTTTGTTCATACCAACTTACTCGTATAGTCTGTGTGGCTTTTGGTATAGATATAGCCAAAGGAGAAACCTCGGCCATGGAGAGTTAGTGGGGTATTTATTAGGTATTGCTACCAGTTCTACATTGTTGATTTTTTTAACATCACCCGACTATATTCACCTCGCTGATTCCGAAACTGCAATAATCTTTTTTCGGTCTCAATAAATAAGCAGGGGTAATACTACATTATAGGAACCTGTTCTACATTGTTGATTTTTTAACATCACCGGACTATATTCACCAGGCTGATTCCGATTCTGTAATACTATTTAGGCATTTAGGCAATAGATATAGGGATTCAAAGACGAGTCAAACCCACAAATTTTGGTAGGTAAAGTTAGTTTTAAAAAAAAATACAGTAGAACTCTAATTATCTGAACTCTGACTATCCAAATCACAGCTTACCAGAAATTAAAACGGAATACAATTAGGACGGAAACATACTGCGTTTCGCAATATAATGATTCTGTCTACGCGCGCTATTCAGTGCCGGATTAAGCCAGTGCGGGGCCCGTAGCAAATTCTCTCAAAAGGCCCTTAGTTTGCTTTAGGTTCCTTAGTTTAGGGTGTAAAAAAAAATAGAACTTTTTGATAGATCCCTTTTATTCCTAAAACAAGGTAATAAAATATAATTTTTGGAGGTACTTGTAATCCAAAAATGTTTAAAAAGAGAAATAAAAAAATTCGGCGCTACAGAAAAATTAAATTGAGGAATTATTCAACTATCACAGTTTCAATCATATTCGACAATATAAATACAAAAATTAAATATATTTACAACAGTGGCACTGTTGTTTAAAAAATATACACATATGTACAATTTTCTTTTTCAACAAACTGTGTGAAATTTTGCAATGTGGACAAAAACTACAATCTAAGTAAAATTAGACCGTTTTTTATATAATTCACACCGACAGATCAGCCATTATTGTACAGCGCACCTTTATTAATGAATACGAAATAAAATACAATAAAAAACTCCTACTTTTCTCATAATAATTACAAAAAAGGAAATGCACCGCTTAACAAAAGTAAATAAACAGTGCCCAATATATTTCGCCTTATTGAGCAATGCTTACAATTCACTTCATAATATTGTTTAATATTTTATTAACGAATACGAAATAAAATACAATAAAAAGCTCCTACTTTTCTCATAATAATTACAAAAAAGGAAATGCACCGCTAAACAAAAGTAAATAAACAGTGCCCAATATTTTTCACCTTATTGAGCAATGCTTACAATTCACTTCATAATATTGTTTAATATTCTCATACAATAGACCTATATTACCTACATTGTTAAAACTTTTTATAAGCAACAAAAAGCCCAGATACACATATTTATATAGCCCGACTATTAAATAATTTATTTAGTATATTTTCTCTAATACAATCATGGGTGTTATACCGTGACATTACTGACGAATCGATTTATGATTTTTCTATAAAGTCTAAAAATTCCATTGCTTTAGAAAAGCGAGTAGTCAGCCAAGCGAGTAGGCTTCCGCTCGTAATTATGCCAAATTTATGCAGTTAAAACTGATGAGAAATTATTACATTCAGACAATCAATTGATTTATAATCAAGTGTGTTGTTAATGGGGGCAATATTTCAGGATAAGTTGAGATATTGGTGAATCAAAATAAGTATCGATTCCTATTAAATATTCTATTTTTATGAATTTTTTAAACGCCCAGAACTGTTACAAATAAACTTTTCTGCCGAATGCCAAAGTTATATTGTAAATCACGGACGGCTCCGCCGCCGCTCCGTGGGATTGTCGGTACTTCCCCTGTTAGTTTCGCTAGGTTGCCAACTTACGTGTGTTTGTGGTGAGATACATAATTTGTCGTGTGGCCAGCGCTCACTTTTAGAAATGTGATAATTTTTTTAAGAATCGCTGCAGATTTTGATACCAACGTTTTCCCATTGGCCTGTTGCAGGCTGCAGCGATAATTTTACGCTCAGGCAGGCGTGGGTGCGCGGGGCCCCTCAATGCGCGGGGCCCGTAGCATTTGCTACTCTTGCTACGTGGCTAATCCGGCACTGGCGCTATTGTCCTTGGGGATGATGTACTAATGTACAGCACTTTCTAAGTACGCTTAATATGTAAAAGTGCAGCCTTTACATTTGATTAATATCAATATTGATAAAAAAATGATATTAGATAGTTTTTTCGGAATTATAGGAACCTTTCTCAAAAATTAAAAAAAATGAAGAAATACTACTAGATTCGATTTTATCTAATGATAAATTTGAAAGAAAAAAGCTTCGGACGCCTAAAATTTCAAAACCAAATTTACATACAAAAAAAAAGTTTTTTTGAACTCGGTTTTTAAGGTTGTTTTTAAAAAGAAACATCTAACCTACCTACCGCCAAATAGGTGTTTATGTATTATTTAAAAAAAAATAATAACTTAACCTACCTAAATGTATGAGTTTGGCGCTACTTTGAATGCCTATATCTCGCTTATTTATTGATACCGAATAAAGATTATTGCAGATTCGGAATCAGCGTGGTAAATATAGTCGGGGGCATCCCAAACTGCCGCATCCAGATTTGCCGCAAGTTGATTCTGACAGCTGACTGACGTTTCCAGATTTGCCGCTTCCAGTTTTGCCGCATTTTATTCATCCGCGTCCAGATTCGCCGCATCCCATTTTGCCGCATCTCATTGCTCCGCGTCCAGATTCGCCGCATTCCAATTTGCCGCTAATGGGAAATAGTTAGGCCACGGCTACATGAAAATATTGATTCGAAAACGTACCTTTCAATAATATCTCTTTTATTTTCATGAAATGAAATTGAAATGAAATGAAATGAAAAATACCTTTATTGTACTAACAAAAAAAAAATACATGGGTAAAGAAAACTTAAATTCTATTTTAACTTAGTACAAACGGCGGGCTTATCGTTATATATTTTCATCCATATCTACCTAAACTAATTTTTTCAGTTCAAAAATGTACGCATAAAATGCTAAAAATAATTATAATTGGGATGAAATGTTACCGAATAGTCATGAAAATATTCATTAAGTTTTTGATATGGGATTAAATAGATCTCGTTTTAAATTGATGCCAACCCATAAAAAAGACTACCATAGCCATCTCTATATCGGAATGGATTCATTCATTTTACTCGAGAATGCTATATTTAAAATGATTATTGTTTTCATTCCAAACTATGAGAGAGTACCTTATATTGTTTATGCAATTATCTGTGCTTCCCGTAGAGCAACTTTGTCAATATCCCCCTCTGATTTTAAAACAATTTTTTAAAGGAATGTGGTAATTTAATTCCGAGTGTCATTCTTACAAGCATTCATTCATATAATTAAACTTTAAATATTTAAATGTCGCTGCTGTGCCCAAATGGTTCGATATTTTGAGATGAAACATTCGTTTACTGATTTAGTTGTTTATTTCTTTTTATTTTTTTGCCAAAATCACAAACATTATACTAACTTTTAGTTTTATTTAAATCATCACTCTACAAAAGACTACAAGTCAATAACTGCCAAAGTATTTGGCTTTCAAATAAAACTTCAAGTCGCCCGAAAAATACTCGTGGTTGGCAATAGTGGTACAACGCCAAGCCCGAGATAACTCGAGCTTGGCAGTTAAAGGGTTAAAGGATTTTTTTACGAAATAAAAAATAAATTTACTTTGCTTCTAATGGTTGATTCGATCTCTAAACAGTTTAAATTTCCTGAAAGTCTCAGATGCACGGGCTGTGTCCAGATCTGCCGTCCAGATATAACTTTTCACTCCTTATCTCGGAAGATGGTCCTTATTGTAGAATTAACTGTTCTATTTGAATCAAATATCCCAAAAGACCACGAGTACAAATTAAATAAATACTATGATCTCAAGTGCCTTCACCCGGAACGGCTTCACTGTTCAACTTCATGCGGTTGAACTTAGCGCTTGTGGCCTGCCAGCCAAATCTCTGTTTCACCTCTTTAAAGATCTTGATCTCTCCAGGAAAATAATCAATTCCTTCCTAGAAAAAAAAATAAAACTGCAATTTCTGCTTCTCAATTTCTATGGCTTTGAAGGGGGAGTGAATGGGTGGTAAGGTGAACGCTCATATGTGGCAAGACAGCTGTCCTAAATCTCCCACAGCCGGTCGTTAGTTCGGAGTCCATCGCTCACTCCCCAGAAAAGTAATATTAGAATTATGTTGGGTCTGACTCCGGTCCTTGAATTCCATGGCAGCTCTATTTGTATTTTATTTATCATTTTTGTCTTTATGCTCATACCAAGAACTTATCTGACGTCCTTCGTATTTGTATTCATTTACTTATTTTCCTTTCTAGTGCCTGTTACAACTTATATTGTTGGACCAGTCGATAACAGCCACAAATCATTCTATCCCGAAGAAGGCGAAGAGATCTGTCATAATCTAATATATATTGG
Organism: Micropterix aruncella; assembly: GCA_944548615.1. NCBI lineage: Eukaryota > Metazoa > Arthropoda > Insecta > Lepidoptera > Micropterigidae > Micropterix > Micropterix aruncella. The sequence continues at coordinate 5,484,922 of OX155966.1, forward strand.
TAAGTGTATGAATAGCTAGCCTGAAAAGTGAGAAGACTTGAAGTGTAATCTTTGGTCCTGGACTGGACGTGAAACAGCACAGCACTACAACGGGCAAACCCGTCACCCCAGGAAATTTTAACGAAAGCGATCATTCTATCTCGCATGAGGTGAGCGTAGAAGACTTTGGGACGAATACAAATCAACCATCCAGCAAAGCCAACATGCCCATCACAGGCTAACGTCTAGGGTGACCGGGTAGGTGACCCAGCGGGCAGCCTCGCCCCCTGAGTACCAGTTTTAGCAGGATATCTCCAAGAATTAACCATTAAGATTCCTCCGACCTCCCGACTGGTTACGGGTTCGAGGTTGCTTGCGCAGTCCTCTCCCTTATGTAGCGGCGAGCGAGGCGTTTAATATAAACGTCGAACCCCGAAATTTAGGTTTTTCTTTTGCACATTACGTATTTGATCACTTCTGACCTGATAAATGCAGTGGCAGCACCCTACCCCAGATTCTTGTATTGGCGGTAGTTTAGATTTTCATTTCGATATTGCTTGTTTGGCGGTGTCTGTGGTGTGGTTAGACTGGCTAGAGGTTTTTTTTTTTTAAATAAGAACTGGATCGAGGTTACTTAATTCTTGTAAAACCCTTCAAGTACAGTGGCCATATTAATTAGTATTAGACAACATTGACTTTGTAACAAATTATGTAAATAATGAAAACCTAAATTATTGCAACTAACGTATTGAGAATGTTTCCTAAAAGAATCATCTGTAATCTATGCCAAATGAAATATTCAATTTATACCAATGAACACGCTTACTTATAGAAGTTCAGTGGCCTAATTAATATTTGAATAGGATTAGACATTATTGACTGAACCAGATTATATAAATAATGAAAACCTAAATTATCGCAACTATTGTATTGAGAATCTTTCCTAAAAGAATCATCTGTAATCTATTCCATATGAAAGATTCGATTTCTACTAACGAACACGCTTACTTATGGAATGTTGCTGTGGGGAAATATTTTCGAGTTCCACTGTTTATTGGTTTTAGAAAAGCAGGCCCCAAAACCATTTAATGCCGCTGGCACTGAGGCTCTATCTTTATTGTTGCCTTTTTCTTGCTCGTGCCTTATTGATAAAACTTCATTTTTTAAAGGTAAGCGGGGTGTATTTACAACAGCAGGCTTAAAAATTGCCTACGCTACAGGCTACGAAGGAGACGCTCAGAATAGTGATACATCTATGTTGAGCGAAGCCGACTGTATCGCCGTAAGAGATGCCTGCCTCAGAGGGCAATCTGAATACCGAGGAGTGGACATATTGATTACAACATCGTGGCCTAAAGGAGTACAGGAACCTGATGTAAAGGTATGATTTCTTTTTATCACTCCACATTAAGGAAGTTTAGTATCTGGCACTTAACCTTTCAGAAGCCAATCAATCCATGCAAAATTTTCAAAGCCCTAGAAAATTTGTTTGTAGAAGGTGCGTGAAAGCAGCAAATATATAAAGGTGGCTTATTCAATGGCAGGCTTCAATGACAGGCTTGTACCGCAGGGGAGGGAGAAATAGAGCCAATAATTGAATAAATATGGATAATACGAAAAATGCCAATCGGCATGCATGGCCACCCAAGGGTTACACACTGATTTACACTATTAAACAATTTTAAAATTTAAATTAAATTTTCTTTCTAGTGTTTATGGTTATTCATTTAATTATTTTATTATATACTAGCTGTTGCCGGCGGCTTCGCTTTGCGTAAACTTTCGAATCGATTTATTAATTTAAGTAGGGTGGCGTTTATTTGCTTTTTAGATGCTACCTTTAGATATATAGTGCAATATATCCCCCCTCAGATGCACACTACCTATATCGTAGATGTATGCATCTTGTTCCGCGCTGCCTTCAGCTGTGTGCTGACCTTGCTGCGCCAGCAGCCACCGCTGCCCGCTCGGTATTTCGAGGTCCTTGCACGCATTACTAATTTCATGATATCTCTAAAACTATACCACCTTACAAAAGACTTGCGGTAAATGGCTAATTGTATCTCTATTTAATACCCGTGATGATGGATTAATTGATTTTGATAAGGATTCTTATTTTATTGCTAATGTCTTCAACAAACACTGCCTACTTATTTTTCTTGTTTTTTTACATAAAAGCTGTTATTGTAGCTTAAATATAAAAGTTACGTATATACTGTCAGCGACTTTTCTATAGATCTTATTGAGGCCGATGTTTCTGTCATATATTATTTTCACATATATTAAACTGTTTTGTCAGCGCACGCCAATAAAGCAACTCACCAGCCCATTTTCTCTGACTTGATTTACAAATATCGTAATTTTGTATTGAAAACTAATATTTATCACAATAAAATATAGCCTATAACACTCACTGATAATGAAGCTTTCGATTAGTGAAAGAATTTTTGAAATCGTATGAGTAGTTTCGGAGATTACCCCCTACATACAAACTTACAAACATTATTTCTTTATAATATTAGTATAGATGTAAATAATAAATACATTTTAACGTGGTCACTGGGGGATGATTAGGATCCCTTTTAATGCACTTTTGGTCCGATTGTGGAGAACAACCAAGTTGGCGACGAAGGTAATAATGGCGAGATGCGAGAGTGCAAGACAGTGATGTCGTTCAGATGACAATTTATTTCGTACTGGCGTGCGGACGAGCTTGTCCGTCGGCTTGAGTGTTTACAGCGATATGACAATGAATCTGACTCCGATGATTCGCATAAGTGGTAACACTAGACGCAGAAAAATATAAATTGTTGTTTGATGGGCAAATGAAATATCACATTGTGAAGTAGTCTCCACAACATTTTAGCCACAATATTTATAAGAAACGGATCTTACTGCATGAAATTATAAAATACTCAACTTTTCGTCAGAATTACATTTGCCGCCGCCACAAACTGCTCTAAATGATTTGTGGTTCATAGTATTTTTTGCATTCTTATACATTTTTTTCTGTCTGCGTACATCACCAAATCTGAGTTTTTATACAGAAATATTAAGCGACAATATTTTTGTTTTTTTAAATATTGGTGTTGTTTTACATATCGTCGCTTTAGATTTAACGTAGCGTATCTCAAAAGAACGATTTTCTGACTTTTACATCATTGGATAACTACTCGCGAGGCGCATCGACTGAGCTAAGGCGGCCGAGATATTAAGGTTTATGTTAGTGACCCAGATTCATTGCTCCCTAGTGTGGAAGATTGTCAAATAAAACTTCAGTCAGATGAAACTTTAGACCTCTACGCAACTCTTCATATAACATTTGTTATTATACCTTTTGATTATGTGATATGATCAGCAGGAGGATCTTGAGTAGGAGCAGGACTTAATGGACTTAACTGCATTATTTTTGTCTTTGTTTTGGAATGTATCATTTGGCCATATTACATTGCCTTTAGCTGCTATTGTTTACTGTTTTAAGGTTGTTTGAAACTTGAAATTCCATCTCACTACACAGGTGAAAAATGTGAAAGAGTCTCCGTTGATAACATGGCTGGCGATGCACATCAAACCTAGATATCACCTGGTACCTTCGGGTATTCTTTACTACGAGAGAGCACCGTACAGGTAAAGAAGTTGTTATTATATAATAATACATTAACCCCCCCCCCGGCTACGTAACAACCAAATTTGGTTGCACATCAGAACACCATTGACTACGTAACGACCAATAATGGCGGCTTGCTCCCGGAGCGCACAGTAATATTATTTTTTAATTCGCACGCATCCTAAAATCCATACCAAATATCTCATTATTACCATAGATACATAGACGGCCGCTAGAATAATTCGCGCGTCATTTCGCGGATATTTCTGGTAAAATTCATCATAATAATTTTTTTTTTTCGAGAAATCATCAAAATTTTTATTGGTTTTTAAGAGCTAATATCTAAATATGTTTGTACGTAAATAAGCAAAACGAAATATTACCTTTGATAGAGAATCAATAAAGATCACGATAGTATTTACAATTTCTAAATAGGGTACCGTATTTTTCCATAAAACAAGTACAAGTAAGAAATGCCGAGTTGTTTTCACTTTTTCGACTTTCTCATATTTATTCATAATTATCTAATTGTTTTACAAAATAAGATTTCAATATTCTTTATACGAAATTTCAATGCGATCATTGCACAGTTATTCTTTTTATGATTGCTATTGTAGTTCCATAGTTATAGTACTTTTTGTCGAGCGCGGCGATATTGCAAGATATTCCAATAAATTGCCACGATCTGCCATGAAATTATGCCGCTACACTCAAAGCGTTAAAACTGTTCACTTTCTGCTCCTCTCAATTACTTAAATTATTTAATTAATTAATTGATGCATTTTCGAAGCGTATGTCTCATACTAATATTCATATCAATTTATATTTATTTATATTTCTTCATATTATAAAAAAAATAACACTGCCAATATGAGCATTAGCATATGAGTGCTGCTGCTGCTCAACTAAGTGTCAGGACTTGTTCTAAGGCAGAGAGCTCTCTAGTTTTATGTACATACATATATTGGGCAAGTTAAAAAAGAAAAACATGTATAGGACCATAATCCCACGGGAAACAATGAAGCAGTCATTTTGCCTGTTGCAGTGACTAAATTTTCATGCAGGTGTACCTTGAATTATGGATTTTCTCAACACTGTTAGGTTCAACACAGAAATCACAGTGTATGACAGGCAACAGCTTTCGCCCACCTGACAGGCAACAGGTTCGCCTGACAGGCAACAGCTTCTCTCTATTTTAAGCGAACCTAATAGAAATAGTCGCCTTACATTCTTGTGCGATATTTTCTAATAATAAAGTAGCAAGTATTCTTGATTCAATGAGTGCCAGCTATGATGCAGCGCGACCACCCAGTCTACGGTGATATTAGGCGTATTGACAACGCCTCTGTCGGTCACTACCACAACTACTCGATATTTCAGACTAATTAATGGCCCCAAATTCAAATATAGAATACTTTGATTCATGTACCATTTTGCGACTTTCTATTCCAAATTTCTTATGCCGTTAGAAATCCGCATTTGCAAAATGTGTGCATGTGGTTCATTTCCACAGTCTTGGCTTTGATCAGCCTCTGACAGTTTATTGAAAATTTTGCACTATGCTAGTGATTTCTGCTTATATTTTTTCAGTGTCCATGGTGCAAGACTGGAATGATCTCCCAGCAAAAAAAACGAAACTCGCCTTCTTTAGAATCATTTAAGACACCACAATATGTACTAACTCTCTGTGAAGAAACCATTATTTCCCTTTCCTCCATCCTCCCTAGTTCCCTCTAAATGGGCATTCTTAAATCTGTGTGTAGTAATTTGTCTGTATTTTACACAGACATAACTTATTTGTTTATCAGTTAGTTTTTTACTGTGTCTTCAATTCCATAATGCAAGCATGTACCACAATTTTTAGGTTAGTTGCAAAATATTGAGAAATGGCATTAAGAGCCCTATCACATATTTTTTCCAGAAAGGCAAGAAAAGTGGATTTTTGGCGTTCTAATTCCAAGAAATGAAGAGATTTCTACAAACTTTAATTACTGAATTACCTGGACCATTTCTTGATGTTGACCATAGCGGCCTTTAATTTTAGATATAACGAATATTATTTACTTATTCAGCCCATTTTCCGAAAGTCGTTATTCGTAAAACGCTCGGAAGGCAAACTTTGAGCTCCTTAATACAGTAATATCACTACAACGAAAACCGTATACTATTTTTTTTATGTCCGTCATGTATTCTTGATGTACACTACGGCTTTATTTTTTCGTTTTTTGACCACATATCCAAGGTATACATTACTTACAATTACACAAAATTAAAAAAAAATCTTCCTGTATCATTCTAATTTTCTCAGAAATAAAATAAGATTCTTATGTAATACTTATACTATATTAAAGTTCACTCTTTTAGCAATACGACATAATATAAATTATTGTCATTAGAAAGAAGAAAACACTGCAAAAAACAATTAGAAATTGTGTATATATTTGCTTGCGCAAGAGAAGAGCGCTCAGTGCCGCGGTTTTCTCCCAGGGTTGAATAGTTATTTATTTATTTATTTATTTATTTATCCTATCTTTTATAGTTACATCCAAAAAAAAATGCGTTCATTTTTTCAACTCATTTTAAAAGAATACCTACGCTATTTTGTAATAAGGCTCTTAAGCTGTCCAGTTTGTACATAATTATTTTTTAAGTTCAAATAAAGTGTTTTTTATTATTTTATTTAGAAATCCAAGCATTCAAGAAGGCTACCATGAGGGAACGACACGGTTTATCGCATTAGCGCCAGTTGGGAACTCCACAAAAGATAAATGGATCTACGCATGTTCCCTGCAACCGATCAACAAGATGCGAATGATGGAGCTTCTGCAGAGCAGTACTGACGAAACACCTTGCCCTTACGAGACAGTATTATTAACGCAACACGTGCCAGGAAAGAGCACAAAGGTATTTTGAAAATGTTGATATTCTACAGGTTGCGAGGGATCCGACGGATGATGATGATGGTATGGGATATAACCAATCTCACGGCTACCCGCACTTGTTCTGATTTAAGATCCATTGTGGCTTACCCTACCATTAGATCTATAGGGCATTCGATCGCTCAATGCCATAGTACGTTTTGGCAACTTCCCTGCGCATTGTCTGGCGATAGCATTGTCCGGCGAAACTAATAGAAATTTATTTCACCATCTATAGTGATTTTTTTTTATATAAAGGACTGATTGATTAAAAGCCCATTATTTAACCAATAATAACATTCAATTATTAATGTCATCTATTGCATTTTTTATATAGGCTGATTACATCACAGAAATAATACGGAGAGATAGAATGCCATATATCTATATGGCATTCTATCTATATATATATGGCCGAGCGACAGTCATCTTAATTCCGAAGGTCCCAGTTTGCACCGGACCAAAGGACGCTCGGCCCATTGCTCTCACAGACACTGTGGCCAAAATCTTTTTTAGCACAGTCCACACGAGGATGAGCGAATTCATGCACCGGAATGAGTACCTTGGAGTATCAGTTCAAAAAGGCTTCATGCGTGGCGTCTCGGGCTGCCTCGAGCACAATTCTCTCCTGGCTGCTGCCATCAAGGATGCGAGACAGCACGAACGCCAAATCAATGTATGCTGGCTCGACCTAGAGAATGCCTTTGGGTCAGTCCGACACAGTCTCCTCCACTTTGCACTCCGATGGTACAACTTCCCACCAGTCGTGCGTGACATTGTAGCCTCCTACTACAACTGTCTGACTTTCCATGTTAAAACGCAAGAATGGACTACCCGCTCTATACCATATTCAATTGGACTATTTCAGGGCTGTTGCCTCTCCCCGACGATTTTTAATATAGTTTTTAATATACTGCTGGAAAGCCTGACCCAGTTTGACAGGAAGTGGGGCTACCGTTTTAAAACAGACGGCCAATACACCGTGCCTCGCTTTTGCCGACGACCTAACTTTCATCACCAGAAGCCCCAAGCAGCTTTCCCTGCTATTACAGAAAGTGGAGCTTTTCTGCGACTGGTCAGGCTGTATAAAAGTGAAGCCCTCCAAATGTTTTTGCCTTGGACTCGCCCGCATGGGCACAAAATTTACATCCTATGACCCCAAATTGGTCTATAAGGGCTCTAATATCTCCCTTATAGACCCAAACAATCATTTCAAATTCCTCGGCAGAAAAATCACCCATCAGGGAAAAGACGTCTCGGGCGATCATGTTATAGAGCATTTCAAAAGTTGCCTGGCGAAAATAGATGCCTTGCTAATTTCTGGCCCTCGTAAGGCCTGGATCTATGACAATTATCTAACGTCACATTTGTCATGGCCCTTTCTTATTTACGATTTTACCAAAACCCAACTGTCCCGTCTAGATGCGCTGGTGACAGCTAGTTTAAAATCCTGGCTGTCCTTAGCCAAACCAGCTGACCCCTCGACTCTCTTCAGGTCCAAACAAAATTTTGGGCTAGCGCTTAAACTGCCCTCTCTGCTCTACGCCAACTCCAGAATAACCAAAAATTCGATTCTGTGCAATTCCAAAGATCCGGCAATATCGAAGCACGTAATAAGTGGCCGTAGTGATTCAAATGATCTACAAGCCCGCGTAGACTTCCACAAAAAGTTCCTTACTGGAATCAGCCAGAATGGCACTGGTCTGGGGTATGGCAGTACAACCACGAGCGACGTGGACTTGAAGAAGTCTCTTTTGCGGGGAGATTACGACAGCAAGAGTATGGCTCATGCTATTGGCCTTCAATGCCAGAATGATTGGACAACAATTGGGGACTTTTGCATTCCGCCTCCAATGCACTGGAAGGTAATGCTCTATGACTGGACGCCAGAGATGCTGAAATTTTATTTGAATGCCTTTCAGCATACACTTCCAGACCCCAGTAACCTCGCTCGTTGGAGCTTTGCCGAGGATAGTTCTTGTCCCCTCTGTAGCAATACCCCTTGCACAGCTAGACACATTCTAGCTGGCTGCAAGGTGGCCTTAGATCAAGGACGGTACACTTACCGCCATGACAAAGTTCTCGCTGTTATTCGCGAGGTAATTAGTCTCTCAGTGGCTCGTGCCAACAAGGGTTTGACAGTATCCTCCAAACCCCCAATACAGTTTGTGCGGGATGGCTCTAAAGGCAAAAAACATTTAACTACAAAACCTTTCTCAATAATCGAGAAAGCTACAGATTGGATTCTGGAGGTTGATTCGGTCTCTAAGCAGTATAAATTCCCTGAAAGTCTCGGATGCACAGCCCTCCGTCCAGATATAACTCTTTACTCTCTATCTCGGAAGGTGGCTCTTATCGTAGAATTAACTGTTCCATGGGAATCAAATATCCCAAAAGACCACGAGTACAAATTAAATAAATACCATGATCTTGCAAATGCCGTAACCCGGAACGGCTTCACTGTTCACCTTCACGCGGTGGAAGTTGGCGCTCGTGGCCTGCCAGCTAAATCTCTATTTCACCTCTTTAAAGATCTTGGCCTTTCCAGAAAAATAATCAACTCTTTCTTAGAAAAATTATCTAAAACTGCGATTTGCGCATCTCAAATTCTATGGCTTCGAAGGGGGAGTGAATGGGTGGCAAGGTGAACGCTCACATGTGGCAAGACAGCTGTCCTAAACCTACCACAGCCGGTTCGTAAGTCCGGAATCCACTGCTCACCCCCCAGAAGTGTAAAAAAATAGTATTATGATGGGCCCGACTCCGGTCGGTGAATTCCATGGCAGCTCCGTTTGTATTTATTTATTGTCTATCTGAAAAGAGTGCATAATTATTGCTTATTAAAATCTGTATACCAAATAAAAAATTGACATCTTTGAGTAAATAATAAAAAAAAATAAGAGCTGTGATTTAAACATTCGTTTGTTATTGATATAATTTCATTTTGAGATAATTTTATTTAAAGCACCATCTAAAGTGCATCACTATACTTGTTTGTTTGTTTGTTTATACTCTTTATTGTGAAAATGTCACAATGGGCGGATTTATTATCATATGACAATCTCTTACAACCAACCCTACTATGACGTGTTATATGTATGTGTGCGTGTAACATAGTAAGTATTTGTCTTGTTATTGCATTCGATCGACAGAATTGATAATACAATTCCGTTAATTTGATCCCAACGAAAAATGGTGACCCAGCCGGGAATCGAACCCGGGACCTTACAATGTAAGATCAGGCAACCTAGCCACTATGCCACCGGGCCTTGTATACTCATGTCACAAACTACACCACATCACCAAAGCTGCCATGTTTCGAATATTAATGAATAGTAATCAATTTCTGGAACTATGACGCCATCTACACGTTGTGTTTCGTAGTAAAATCCTAACCGCTAAATCTGGTAGTACTACATTGGCAATCTAATACGCTATATAATCGATGCTTGAACTGACCCACAATAAACTTCCACATAATCTATCCATAGATCCACAATAAAGCATTTTCAAATGTGTCAAACGACTCGCTTAATTTATTATTATACGGATGGACTTGAATAATCCCCTTTTGGGGAAGTTGGCATTTATAGGCCGATCGTCCGTAACAAATCCAGACATGTTTTCAGCGGGAATGATAGCGAATCCCGCAAGCACATTCATGCTCTCATCGATAGACTCGATGCCATCGTCAGGGTCAATGTGGTTGTATAAAAAAAGACTTGTTTTTGAAAGAAATAACATTTCATGAATATAAATCTAAACCATATTTCACGCTGGGCTAAAGAAAATGGTATCATAATTAATCCGTCTAAGTCCCAATCTATTCTAATTGGCAGCAAGAGACTTATCATCATTTAATATTGCATCTGCCCCATCAATCCATATTGATAGTAATGTTATACCATATTCAAAGACGTTGAAAAATTTGGGTATTTTCATTGATCAATATCTCTCTTGGCAGTCACAGATCAATGAAGTCAGCAAATGCATATTTGCTGGATTTCATAGTGATCGGCGGTTGCAAATTTTTTTACCAGCGGAGGTTAAGAAGACCATAGCTCAAACACTGCTATTGCCTATACTATACTATGCTGATATCTGCTACCTTGACGTCACTGAAGCCATCCTTGACAAATTAGAGCGGTTGCAAAATATATGCATTAGGTATATCTTCAATGCGAAAAAAATTTATCACGTCTCTGAGTATAGAAGCAGACTTCATTGGCTTCGAATACGTGAACGTAGAAACATGCATATTCTTTTCCTTCTTTATAACATCCTCAACAATCCTACTGCTCCCTCCTACCTAACCGAAAAATTCAATCACTTAGGAAGTCATAGTCTTCCACTCCGTTTTAGTCAGGATAGTAAAATTGCGATTCTCACTCATAATTCTTCTTTATTTACTTAATCCTTCACCATTCATGCAGCTAGACTATGGAACCAGCTCCCGCCAAACATCAGAAACGCACCAACGGTTTCTACCTTTCAAGTGTCTCTGAAAAAGCATTTCATGTCCCTAAATTCCTAGTTATCCTAGGTCTTATCCCATCCTCTCCTATCCTTCGCTCCTTGCGAATTATTCCAAATCCTAATTATATTTAAAAATGGCATTTTTGTTACATGATTAATTTTTGTTATGTAATAAGTTTTTGTTATTTTTTTATTTATCTCTTGGCACCTAAATTTTTACACTTCCACGAAGGTTGGCTGTAAGAGATTGTATTTTAGGCAATAAGTCCGCCTTTTGTATGTTTTTGTTTAATGTGCAATAAAGAATCTCTATCTATCTTAGTATTTTCTGAACATTTCAACGTTGTCTGTTATGGAGTTTTTTATTAGTTACTGTTGGGTTGTCGCACCTTATAGGTTTAATTGAATGAAGGTCTTCTTATATAAATATTTTATGAAATTACAGTTCACTGGAAGCGGTCAGTTCTTCTATGACATGAATGCACAAGACGGTAGAGGTAATAAACGCAAGGGCCGAAATGACGATCGAGAGAGGAAGAAGCCCGAATTCGATCCAGGTAAATAATTGCAGATGATAATTCTGCCGTCGTAAATGAAAACACAGTAACTTCATTTACCTGTGTTTATACAAGTTTGGTTCTTTAAAATCACGAGTTGGAGTACTATAAGGCAAATTTTTCGGTTTGTCTGTCGATGGATAGTTACCGAGATACCTTAGATATAAGCACAGTATTTTTTTAAAAATCTGAATATTTTTAATAAAAAACACAGTAACCTATTATTTACTGTGATCATTTTTAATACTTATAAGCATGAAATATTTTTGTTTGGTTACAGCTTCTTTAGATACTGTGGTTTTAGGTAAAATTTTGTTAAAAGTAATTTATTAATACACGAATTAATCACAGTATCTCAATTACTGTGTTTAACCCTTCAGGCCTCGGCCCCTCAGCCGATTGACAAGTTGATGTCCCAAAAAAATTTAGTAAAAGTTAGTAAAAAAATTTAATTAATGACATTGTCTCACCAAAACATTAATTACTGCCAAACCACTGTACCCATAATTAAAATAAAACATTAACATAATAAAATAAAACAATTTAAATTTAAATAAAATTAAAACGGGGCCGTCATGCTGAATCGTGTTGTGGCCGATATCGGCCAATTGGGGCTCTAGGGGTTAAGGTGCCTGCAGTTTTTTATTTATTAAAATAATAATAATAATAATAACATGGTTAGAACACAGTAATGGGTAAAAATTTACCTATTACACAGTAACCACTCAGTTACGGTGTTATAGCTTAAAAATATAAAAATTTTCAAATTATTTTTCTAATTTAAAACACAATATCTAATTTAATTAATTAAACAATTATATTTTAATATATATTTTTATGCAGAATTGAAGTTCTAACTATTTTTTAACATTAAAGGTTGAAAGAAATAATCTATATTGATTACTTTGTTCATGAAAACAAATATTTAACAACTGAACTTTGACCGTGTTTTTCTCAAAACGTCTTTTCTCAAGTTACTGTGTTTTCATTGACGACGGCAGAATCGGAAGCGCATGGTATACCAGATGTGTAAAATATGCATTATGTTCTTCAGACTCCTGCTGGTTTTGCCTGTCTTCCCCGAGCGTTGAAAAACATTTGGTAATCAGCGTTGGGACACATTGCTATCTAGCATTAGCCAAAGGACCCTTGACACCCGAGCATGTCCTTATTTTACCAGTGACACATCACCAATCGACCACACAAGTTTGTATATTTAAAATAAATCTTAGTCTGTGCAGAAAGTATCCCAAGTAATTTTTTTCCTCAGAAATGTGTGATTTTTTATACCTGATAGCATCAGTCAATGGGAATGGAGCAATCATTTATGAAGTGTAGTGAGCGTCCGTCGGATTGTATAAATCAGCGGTGCCCAATCTTTTCCTTCGGCAGATCCTTTTGAAAGCTGGCTGTTATTTTTACATTATTACATACATATATTAATACAGTTAACTAGGCATGGTGGTGTTGGAGGAGGGGGGTGGGTTGGGGGGGGGGTGAAAGCCCTTTAGGTTAATGTTTTCTTATGAAATCTTGTGGATTTTAATCACGATTTTATTAACAAAAAAAAACTGTATGCAGTACATAGAAAATTGACTAGGCCCAGGGCGAGCTATAAGTCCTTTTGCTCTCAATATATCGTTGGCATACAGCAGAAACTGACTTAGTCCACAAAATTGATATTTCACTTTATTTGCCCAAGTGGCTTATAAAAGTCCTTATATATGATATGAGATAATGCCCAAGTCCAAAAATATAACGGAAAGGCCTGATTTCAACTATTTTTGGATGTATACATTATCTCTATCATGTATAGGACTATTACTGTGGCAATTAGACAAAACTACATAAGTCGTTTTTTGATCAAAATGAGTTATGACCATTAAACAGCGTTTTTTTTTACTCTCATTGGGAAAAACTACATAACTCGAATCACAATATAAAAGAAGTTATAGCACCTACTTTCTCACTAGTTATATATTGTTCAGGTGAGCAAAACTACATATGTGTAACTTATGTACTTTTTCTTAACTATTGATAGGTGGTCATAGTAGCATAAATTAATTATCTTGTTTTATTTTCTTTATTTTTTTTTTTATTTTTATTTTAGGTATTACAAAATTTAACTAGTACATTTTACCATGTCACACTGTGTGTAAATGTGTAAATGAGGCAATAGCAGAAAACTGATTCTTATTGTGACTGAGACATGGTTATGACCGAAAGTCGCCTAACTAGGCCTGAGCCTGTTCTAAGGCAGACTTGAGCAATTTTCTTTGTGCATTATGATTACTATTTATTAACAATGCATATATTTCTAGACACAATCAAATAAAACTAATTATTAAAATAGTCTACAAAAAATTAAATTAAAAATAGAAAATTCAAATCTTTTTAAAATAAAAATAAAATTAAATAAAACTAAATCTAATCCAAATAATAAATAAAACAAAATTACCATTAGAATAATCAGAATTAATAAAAATGCAAATTGATTGTCACTTTTTAAAATATCAATTGCTTAATAGAAATGAAAAATTTTAGAATGATATAATTTCGTATTTTTGTCAATTTATAAAAATGGAAAGTATCTCAATATTTAATGTTAAAAATATGTAAATTAAATTAAATTAAAACAAATTAAACTAGTGCTAAATAATAATAATAATAATAATCATCAGAAATATAAATATATAAAACTTAAATCAAACAAATAATCGTAAAATATAATTAAAATGGAATTGTAATCAAATACGTAATTAAATTAAATGAAATAAAATAAAATAAAATAATGAATAGGTACAAATTGTTGAAAAATTAAAATATCAAAAAAAAAACGTACCTAATTGCCACAGTATTATAAGCCTCTTGGGCAAAAAAAGTGAAATCTCAATTTTGTAGACTTAGTTAGTTTCTGCTGTATGCCGACGATACGCACCACTGGAAAGGAGTTTCAAGTAAAACATTAATAAAATAAAATAAAATATGAAAATACACATTTATTCGTGTGCACGGTTACTAAATCGCCTGTATAAGAACCTAAAATTAGATATTTTTAATGTGATAGTACTGCTTCTTATTTAGTAGTTCATTCGATCCCCCGCTCACCCCCCAGAACTGTCATGTGAGCCCATCATGTGTGATTACTATTAAGTATTATGATGGGCCCGACTCTGGTCGGCGAATTTCATGACAGCTCCATTTGTATTTATTATTTAATAATATTGTCTATAGAATATTTCAGCAGTGATAACACCAATATAAGGGAGTTAATGGGCCCTTGGTGAGTTGGCCATGAAGACCCATTATGTTCAGGGTTGGTCACACTCACGGGTCAACACCTATCCGACGGCCTCCACGCATGAAGTGCGAGCCTGGGTAGGACTCTGGCCTTATGCTCAGTTTTCCCTAGGAAACAAACTTCTGGCGCTTCTGGACGGTCTGCGCACCGTGCGGCGTAAGCCAATCGACTGTGCACTCTGACTAACAGTCGGGGGAGTCTGGAAGCTGTACTGTTTCCTATAGAGCGGGGGTGGTTGCGGACCTTACGGCGACTGCTCTTGAAATGACCATCGGCCATCCGATCCTGGGTGAACAGCCGGGCAAAGGACGCTGTGGTCCGCGATAGATTCGGTTAACATCGTTTCACCGCTTCGTAAGGGAGAGGACCGCGCAAGCGACCTCGAACTCGTAACCAATCGAGAGACCGGAGTAATCTGGTCACAATTGGAAGTAAGGGCGTGAGTGTCGGCGCGCCAGGTAACATTCCTGGCTATCTCGCGGTTAAGGTGTTGGCCTCTTACGGGCTTGTGGCGTAGCTAGACGGTGGACTGTTTTGTCCCCAAGTCTTCTACGTTCACTTCCAGGGAGATAGAACGACTAATCGTTAAAACTTCCTGAGGTGACGGGCTCGCCCGCTGTAGTCGACAACCCAAGTTAGCTCCAATGTAAATCCCTACATTTTTTAGACCAATATTGAATTTAGATTATTTTCCATTAAGTCTTTTATTATTTCTGGAATCTTGTGTTTTAGGCGTCAGATGAAGTGAATGATGAAATTAAAAAGTTTAAATCGGCGTTAAGAAGAATGTTCTTATCAATGAAGCAAAGTATTGTATTCTTCGAGAGAAACTACAAAACTTCCCATCTACAGATACAATGCGTTCCCATTCCGAAGATCGCAGAAGGTGATCTGCTGGAGCTGTTCCAGGTTTGTACATGAGATTAATGACTTATGGACTACTATTTTGGGGAAATGCTGCAACCAGTAATAGAATCTTTCTTTTGCAAAAGAGAGCACTGCGCAGCATGTATCAGGTAACGACTAGGACCTCATGCAAAGAATATTTCATCAAGGCAAGGGTAATGACTATGTATTCGGCGTTCATATACCAGTATTTAATGTATGCTAGACAGCACCTAGCAGAAACACCAATTAATGCAGACATTCACTCGCATCATACCCGCTGTAGCTCCCTTTTATGCGTACCCCGAATACGACTGGCAAAAGTACAGAAAAGATACTTGTACCTTAGCATTAAATTCTATAATCTACTCCCTACAAAATTTAAACAGCTGGAGGACATAAAATTAAAAAAAACACATCAAGGAGATGCTGATAGGCCCTTTCTATAATCTGGCCGAATTTTAAGGCCATGATTTTTCAAATATTGTGCTAATTTAAATTACTTAAAAAAGTAGAGCCTTATTGTCTGATTATTTTATAGGATCTTATATCTGTACTTTTAGTTTAAAATGCATAACGTTGATTTAATTTGATTATTTAACATTTTACTGACAATTTGAATATTACGATAAATAATTTTACTACGTATCTTTTCGAATTACTAACTACTTCAAATATTGGGCTTCTATTTTGATTATTTATATTTATAGTTTGACAATCTAGTAATTCTTGACTACCTATGTATGTTCAGTAAAGAGTAGTAACGAAACTCACTACATTACCCAATTATTTTGACACGTCGAAGAGCGGTCTTTAGCCGTCAATTGGACACGACGAAAATGTAATGTAATGTAATTATTTTCTAGCGGAAGTATTTCAGGCGCTTGCGAATAGAATTGTTGAGTCCAAATGTATGTTTTTGTCTCTATGTATGTTTATGGTCTGTTTTCAAGTTGATTTACACAGGTTAAACTTTTTGTTAGATGGATTTTGTTAGTTGGTCTTGCGAGCTTTAAGGAACGTCCTCTGAGGTGAGTGATGGTGTTCATCCTGTATATCGACTTTACATTTGCTGGTTCGTCGTAGTGGCTAAATAGGGTCTTAAACGTTTTGATCAGGTCTTTCTGTCCCATCTCAATTTGAGTGAAGGCAGTCTGCAAATATTTAACCTTTCTTCGTAGGTCAGTCGGTTCATTTGGTTCGCTCTTCTTTGTACCTTCTCAAGGAGATCTATATCTTTGCAGAAATAGAGGCTCCGAATTCGGTAACCGAATCCAAGAACAATTCAGGACCTGAACAGTGAAATGCTTTGCGGATGATGTACAACTGATAGTTTGCTCTTTTTGCAATGGCCGCAATGTGATGCTCCCATTTGAGGTCTCTTGATATTGATATGTCCAGGTCCGTCTAAAGTTTAACTGAACCAACCCAGTGATCTAATCGTAGTTTAACTTTGGATTACTTCTTCCGAGTTGAGAATTATTTATTTATCTTCATTCAAAGAGAGTAGCCATTCTTGTGTCCATTTAGAGATGATGTTGTGAGGTCGGTCTGGAGTTGCGAGTCACTCAGCAGAGGGTCACCAAAGAACTTTGAGTCATCAGCGAAGAAGCTGACTTGTGATGTAATGACTGCGGCAAACGGCGAGGAAGACGATGAACGATATGTCCGAATCGAAGCTCTCGGCGTCCATTATGAGCTTGTAAATACAGTAGAGCGTCGATTATCCGAACGTCGGTCAACCGAACGACCGCTTAACCGAACTGCTGCGGCCGCAGATTCTCGGTTAAAAACAGAACTCGATTGCCATGAATGTGATGAAGAAGACGTTCAAGAATGGATGAGGGTTGATGATGCAGATCCAGTGTACCAAATCATGCAGGACAGCGATATTGTAGACCTCGTTAATGATAATGCTGACGCCGCCAGCATCTTATCGACTAGTGAATCAGAAAATGAAGATGAAAAAATACCTACACCTTCTGAAGCATTTACATGTCTAGATACTATCTTGCGATGGTTTGAAGCTCAAAATGAAAGCGACCAGCATCAGATATCTGTACTGAAAAAAGTGCGGGAATTAGCTGCTCATAAGCTGGTAGGCTTGCTTCGACAGACCAAAATTAAGGACTTTTTAAAGCGTTAATTCGTTCCTCTTCTTGTACATGTATTACATACACACATATCTATTTTGTTCACTGGATTACTACTCACTTTTGTAATAAATAATAAAAGTTAAAACAGATTACATAGATAATACATATTATTATGTCCATATATGGTTTTATTGATACAGTATATAAATACAAACGGAGCTGCCATGGAATTCACCGACCGGAGTCGGGCCCATCATAATACTATTTTTTTACACTTCTGGGGGGTGAGCAGTGGATTCCGGACTTACGAACCGGCTGTGGTAGGTTTAGGACAGCTGTCTTGCCACATGTGAGCGTTCACCTTGCCACCCATTCACTCCCCCTTCGAAGCCATAGAATTTGAGATGCGCAAATCGCAGTTTTAGATAATTTTTCTAAGAAAGAGTTGATTATTTTTCTGGAAAGGCCAAGATCTTTAAAGAGGTGAAATAGAGATTTAGCTGGCAGGCCACGAGCGCCAACTTCCACCGCGTGAAGGTGAACAGTGAAGCCGTTCCGGGTTACGGCATTTGCAAGATCATGGTATTTATTTAATTTGTACTCGTGGTCTTTTGGGATATTTGATTCCCATGGAACAGTTAATTCTACGATAAGAGCCACCTTCCGAGATAGAGAGTAAAGAGTTATATCTGGACGGAGGGCTGTGCATCCGAGACTTTCAGGGAATTTATACTGCTTAGAGACCGAATCAACCTCCAGAGTCCAATCTGTAGCTTTCTCGATTATTGAAAAAGGTTTTGTAGTTAAATATTTTTTGCCTTTAGAGCCATCCCGCACAAACTGTATTGGGGGTTTGGAGGATACTGTCAAACCCTTGTTGGCACGAGCCACTGAGAGACTAATTACCTCGCGAATAACAGCGAGAACTTTGTCATGGCGGTAAGTGTACCGTCCTTGATCTAAGGCCACCTTGCAGCCAGCTAGAATGTGTCTAGCTGTGCAAGGGGTATTGCTACAGAGGGGACAAGAACTATCCTCGGCAAAGCTCCAACGAGCGAGGTTACTGGGGTCTGGAAGTGTATGCTGAAAGGCATTCAAATAAAATTTCAGCATCTCTGGCGTCCAGTCATAGAGCATTACCTTCCAGTGCATTGGAGGTGGAATGCAAAAGTCACCAATTGTTGTCCAGTCATTCTGGCATTGAAGGCCAATAGCATGAGCCATACTCTTGCTGTCGTAATCTCCCCGCAAAAGAGACTTCTTCAAGTCCACGTCGCTCGTGGTTGTACTGCCATACCCCAGACCAGTGCCATTCTGGCTGATTCCAGTAAGGAACCTTTTGTGGAAGTCTACGCGGGCTTGTAGTTCATTTGAATCACTACAGCCACTTATTACGTGCTTCGATATTGCCGGATCTTTGGAATTGCACAGAATCGAATTTTTGGTTATTCTGGAGTTGGCGTAGAGCAGAGAGGGCAGTTTAAGCGCTAGCCCAAAATTTTGTTTGGACCTGAAGAGAGTCGAGGGGTCAGCTGGTTTGGCTAAGGACAGCCAGGATTTTAAACTAGCTGTCACCAGTGCATCAAGACGGGACAGTTGGGTTTTGGTAAAATCGTAAATAAGAAAGGGCCATGACAAATGTGACGTTAGATAATTGTCATAGATCCAGGCCTTACGAGGGCCAGAAATTAGCAAGGCATCTATTTTCGCCAGGCAACTTTTGAAATGCTCTATAACATGATCGCCCGAGACGTCTTTTCCCTGATGGGTGATTTTTCTGCCGAGGAATTTGAAATGATTGTTTGGGTCTATAAGGGAGATATTAGAGCCCTTATAGACCAATTTGGGGTCATAGGATGTAAATTTTGTGCCCATGCGGGCGAGTCCAAGGCAAAAACATTTGGAGGGCTTCACTTTTATACAGCCTGACCAGTCGCAGAAAAGCTCCACTTTCTGTAATAGCAGGGAAAGCTGCTTGGGGCTTCTGGTGATGAAAGTTAGGTCGTCGGCAAAAGCGAGGCACGACGAGGTGTATTGGCCGTCTGTTTTAAAACGGTAGCCCCACTTCCTGTCAAACTGGCTCAGGCTTTCCAGAAGTATATTAAAAACTATATTAAAAATCGTCGGGGAGAGGCACCAGCCCTGAAATAGTCCAATTGAATATGGTATAGAGCGGGTAGTCCATTCTTGCGTTTTAACATGGAAAGTCAGACAGTTGTAGTAGGAGGCTACAATGTCACGCACGACTGGTGGGAAGTTGTACCAGCGGAGTGCAAAGTGGAGGAGACTGTGTCGGACTGACCCAAAGGCATTCTCTAGGTCGAGCCAGCATACATTGATTTGGCGTTCGTGCTGTCTCGCATCCTTGATGGCAGCAGCCAGGAGAGAGTTGTGCTCGAGGCAGCCCGAGACGCCGCGCATGAAGCCTTTTTGAACTGATACTCCAAGGTACTCATTCCGGTGCATGAATTCGCTCATCCTCGTGTGGACTATGCTAAAAAAGATTTTGGCCACAGTGTCTGTGAGAGCAATGGGCCGAGCGTCCTTTGGTCCGGTGCAAACTGGGACCTTCGGAATTAAGATGACTGTCGCTCGGCCAAAATTCTGTGGGACTACACCGCTATTCCATATATTTCGGAAGATGGATCCTAAATATTGCAGAAGGCAGGGGCATTTTTTGTATACTAAATAGGGAATACCATCGGGACCCGGAGTAGAGCCCGACGGCTTCCTCTTTACTTGATTAAGAATCTCATCTAGTGATGGAGGTTGAGAAGCAAAAGCTACCGTAGGCAGGGGCGGAGGTGTAATGCCCGGCGGAGGGCTGTAATTATGGAGCCGCATTGGGTCCTCATACGTGGTCGAAAAGTATTCCGTGGCCATATCTTCCGGGATTTGGATTTTTCCCTTGGCGGCAGACAAAACCGTTTTGCTGTAGTTAAAACGGTTTTTGTCGAACCGGGCTTCCTCTTTGGATTTGAGAAATGCTGCCTTGCGCTTGTCGTTTTGCGTTGCTACGCTCTGTATGAGTTTTAGTATAGAGCGGTACGCGCGCGAGAAGTTGTGGCAGAGGGCTTTATCCCCGGCTTTCTTGGCTTCACGTAACTGGCGACGAAGTAGCCGCTTTTGCCTACGGAGCTTTGCCTTAAATGCGTTTTCTCTGTGAACCGGGTCGACATGGGTAGATTTTGGGTAAACACCCTAGAAGTATTCATGGACCGTCACCTGGAAGGACGACAGCTGGACGCTGGCAGGGGCATTACGGTTCACAGAGTGGTCAAGAATAGAAGTTAAATTATTATTATGAAATTCCCAGTCCTCTTTCGCAAGTGAAGGGAATTTTAGAGGAGGGAAGGATACGATTTGCGCGGGTAGAGGAGACCGGTCGGGTGACAAACTGCGGGCAGATGTGGAGTCAAGGGACATGTGAGGTTCAACTCTGTCCGTGACTCCTTGCGACGGTTTAAGACACTGACGTGCAGCGTCGCTATCATCGTGCCCAGCAATGTGTTTATTTAACCATGCTAATCGTTTATATTGTTTCCCGCAGATAGGGCAAGCAAGGTCCGGTGTCGTTTTAGCCGTGTCGTTGTTTGGGGTTTCTACTGGGGTAGCGGGAATTCTCCCCCCCTGATAGGCCGCTTGGGGGCATATTTCCTTTTTTTTCTTTTTTGCTTTATAAATAATCGGGTCTGGCTTGCAAGGCCATCGACCCGATGCGTTCTTTCACGCCGTCCACCGTCTCTCCGGCTGTCACAACTCTTTCGTTGTTGTCATCCTGATGATCAGGGGGTTTACAATAAATACAAACGGAGCTGCCATGGAATTCACCGACCGGAGTCGGGCCCATCATAATACTATTTTTTACACTTCTGGGGGGTGAGCAGTGGATTCCGGACTTACGAACCGGCTGTGGTAGGTTTAGGACAGCTGTCTTGCCACATGTGAGCGTTCACCTTGCCACCCATTCACTCCCCCTTCGAAGCCATAGAATTTGAGATGCGCAAATCGCAGTTTTAGATAATTTTTCTAAGAAAGAGTTGATTATTTTTCTGGAAAGGCCAAGATCTTTAAAGAGGTGAAATAGAGATTTAGCTGGCAGGCCACGAGCGCCAACTTCCACCGCGTGAAGGTGAACAGTGAAGCCGTTCCGGGTTACGGCATTTGCAAGATCATGGTATTTATTTAATTTGTACTCGTGGTCTTTTGGGATATTTGATTCCCATGGAACAGTTAATTCTACAATAAGAGCCACCTTCCGAGATAGAGAGTATAGTTTTATACAGTTCGATTATCCGAATAAATCGGTTTTCCGAACACCCTTGTCCCCCAATTAGTTCGGATAATCGACGCTCTACTGTACTTAGAACCTAGGTGAATCAAGTTTAGAGGAGGGAAAGTCTTCTTCTGGTGTATAGTTTGGAAACCTAAAGTTTACAGCCGAAGCCACAAAGGCCTTTTTGTTATTTGTGATTTTATAAGCAAATTCTACAGTTCTTAAGAACATTCTTCTTCTTGTAGTGCCATCTCCTATCGGAGGTCGGCGGTCATTATGGCACTTGGGCCCGTGATGTTGCGGCGCGGAACAACTCGGTGGTGCTTGAGTTGAACATTGCGAGTTTTCAGCTATTTCGGGAAAACCTGTCACCCCAGGACTTTATAATGACATAGTGTCGTTCTGTCTCCCATGGAGTGAACGTAGAGACGTAGGGACTAACACAGTCCACAGTCTAAGTATGCCATCAGCCCATAAGAGTCCCTTACCGCGAGGCAGTGGGAAGTGAAGCCAGCGGGCCGATCTCACCCCCTTACTATCAGATTTGGACGAATTTCTACATCCTCCAGTCTGGTCACAGACTGGAAATCGCTTGTGCAACCTCTACTTGATGTTAGCGGTAATTCAGTTTGAATTTATCGCAGACCGTGGCGCCCTTTGTGTGTCAATATTATACAGGATCAAGTGGCCAACGGACCAATTTAAAGGTGGCTGACATCATGTCAGCAACTATTCCTGCTGCTTATCCAACTTACGTTTCCAGACTCCCCCAGTTTCCAGATTCCCCAGAGTGCACAATCAATGGGCTGACGCCGCACCGTGCGCAAATCACCCAGTTCCGTCCGAGTTGTTCCCTCAGATCGAACCCAAGTTCCCAACTGCCTACTACTGGACTTATAACCCCACAGGCAGAGTTCACAGAGGCCGTTAACAGTTAGTCCCTCTTTGAGGAGGCTACATGGGAGCCTAACGTGAGTTAAGCCGACCTTAAAAACACAAGCAGGCTATCAGGCCCAAGCTGCATAGCCCCGTTAGTCCCAATTCCAATGAACAAATAATGCCAACCCTAGGCAATCATGCAATGATACACGAAAATTACCACCTCCTGAAACTAGTACTGCAAGCAAAGTGGCAACAGGACATTTGAGCAAAAACATAAAAATATTGAGGACAATAAAGATCTGCAAATTCGAATACTTCACTGATTTCATGCGTCATCCCGAAACATACAGCATTATGCATCCATAATAATTCAAGGCAAAATAACCGGAAGAAGAGGTCCAGAGTGAAGAAGACCGTCTTGGATCTGTAATCTTTGGGAATAATTCTGAAATCCACAACATACCTGTTTCGAGTGGTGGACAATAAAGTTTTAATAACCAATATGATAGATAGCCAACGAATCATATTGGCTAGAGCGGCAGTTCCCTTTATTTTCACTCCAAGGAGAACTTCTTATAAAACAGGAATTGACAGGTTACCTTAAAGATGACAAGAAGTCGTTACAAATAATGGATATTACCTCATTCTAAAATATTAAAAATATATTTTCATAAATTCATTTCAATATTTTCTTTAAAATGCGACAGAACTTTGCCTTCAACCTAATAAATGCAGTATATTTTTTTTTAATGAATTATCTCTTGTTACCTAATAATTAATCTTGTTAGTAGTTAGAGGCCAGCAACAGATGCCGGATCTGTCCACCACCGCAAAAGGCCAATCGGCCTTTTTAGCACCCCAGCGGTTAATAAATGGCCAAGCAGTACAGCTGATGCAGCGGTATCTGATTATTTTGGTTTCAGTTATGTTTTTCATACTTTATGAAACTGTCAAGTGTGTTTTAAAAAAAATATTAGTTTTTATATCACACACAACACTGTTTGGAATTTTGTTCTAATCATTTACAACTCTGTTAGATAGAAAATGTTTCTGTGGGTTCGTCGATGATCCCGAAAGTATCTTTTAGGTCTTGATTGAGTCCCCTCACTTTCTCCATTCCTCTAATGTTGTGAGTCCTAGGGTTCGTAGCATCTCCTCATAACTCGACTGTATTAGTGTCCGCTGTAGCTTTGTGAAGCGTCTCTGCCCTCTTGAGAGTTGTTTAAGTCGATGTCCTTCACAAAACAGGGACTCCACACTTGATACTGCATAACTAGACGTAGACTAGAGTGAAACCGCCATCACAGACTTGCGAGCATAGGGGGTACAATAAAATACAAACGGAGCTGCCATGGAATTCACCGACCGAATTTGGGCCCATCATATAAAATTATTACACTACTTCCGGACTATCGACCAGCTGTGGTAAGTTTAGGACTGCTGTCTTGCCACATAAGAGCGTTCACCTTATTCACCCATTCACTTCCCCTTCGAAGCCATAGAATTTGAGATGCAGAAATCGCAGTTTTAGATAATTTTTCAAGTCAAGGCGTTCAGTTTGGCGAAGTTCATCTGCGTTCGGTTTGAAATTTATCTTGTCCTATGTAATATTTTTTATCGTTTTTTTTAAAGAACCCCTTGAATTTATTGAAACCCTTGATTGAAATTTTAAATGGCGGAACCGCATGGTTCTGCAGAACATCAAATGGGAAATGCTGGGCAAAAAGAATTCATTTGAGGCATTGATTATTATTATTATTTATTATGGAGAGGCAGCTTGCCTGATACATCAAGATCGGATCTTGTAAAGCTAATCATAAACAATATTAACAAGGTTTTAGTTAAATATCGAGTGTTTTTTTAATTGATTGAGAAAGCTTGCACTAATCACTTCAAATGGTAGTTAATTCCACCTTTGGTAGTTCAATGGTATAAGAGCGTCCACCGCTCTATTTTGCAGAACGTTTTTAAGAGGATTTCATTCTCAAGAAGCCAAACAATAGAAAGGGACAAAGACTTTTATTGGCCCCGCTAAACACTACCTAAACCTTCTGTATAATGTTCATTTCAGGACGAGGGCGGCATTCAAAGTATTCAACTCGATGTTTTACCGCCATACAGCGATTTATGTCAGATTGCAGCACCAGGCACGCCATATTTTCACGCGGAATTACCTACTGGAGAACAAATATTTACAAGGGTTCGATCGAATTTTCCTCTGCAATTCGGACGGTAATCATTGTTTTATCGAAACTAATATTTGAGGGTGTAAATAAATACCCTCCCTTGTGGGAAGGTATATCCATATTCACAGTTGTTACTCAAGTACACCTTAAGGGAACACTCACTCGAGTGACAACTCAAATACCACCCTCAAAATTGCTATTCATACAGTGAGTACTTATGCACTCAAGGGGACTACAGTCATTACAAGTCAGTATTTTTCAACCTTTTCTAGATCATGACCCCCTTTTTGGTTAAAAAAAAACCCTTACGCGACCCCCCCCCCCCTCCTTATACTGTAAGTTAGTTCTCTCAACCCCCCTTTTAGTCTCTCACACAGCTGTAACTGTAGGCATCGAATAAATAAAGGTTTTGTAAAAACAATGGCGAAAACCACATTAATTTTAAAGGTTTTTCATTTTCGAAGCTGTACCTAACTGTTTCCATCTTAGATCAACATAATGTTTTGTAAAAGCAATAGCAAAACACATAATACATATCTTTCTATTCCGAAGCTGTAAGTGTTGTCGTCATATTAGATAAATAAAGATTTTGTAATATTTTAAGGTCTGGTCTCTTTGCGACCCCCCAGAGGGTCGCGACCGATTGGTTGAAAACCACTGCTTTAACCCCTCAGGTCCCAATTGGCCGATATCGGCCACAACACGATTCAGCGTGACGGCCCCATTTTAATTTTATTTTAATTTAATTTGTTTTATTTTATTATTTTTTATTATGTTAATATGTTTCATTTTAATTATGGGTACAGTGGTTTGGCAGTAATTAATGTTTTGGTGAGAAAGTGTCGTAATTCATTTTTTTTTTACTAATTTTTACTAAAATTTTTGGGACAGCAACTTGTCAATCGGCTAAGGGGCCGAGGCCTGAAGGGTTAAGGGAAAGCTCACTTGAGTGACAACTAAAGTACCACCCTCAAAATTGCTATTCTAACAGCCGTATTCAGAGTCGACACTCAAGGGATCCCTCAACTCAAGTGTGCCTTAACTTGTCAGATTACTATTCAGAAACCATACTTAAGTAGGCACTCAAGTAGGCTACTCGAGTGTGCCCTTAAGGTAGCCATCTTCCATACATTTTTGTATTCAGAGACAATACTTGAGTGTCGAGGAAGCTAAAATGGCCGACATTTCTTAAGTTTTGAACTGTCAAATTCAAGTGTGGTCTCTAGCTCACTTTGGCGAGTGCGCGTTGAGTATTCCACTAATTAATAATGCGTGTTTTTTGTGAATTAAAACGATGAATCTAGGATTTCAATAACTCTATGGTTTATAATGATTTGGCCGATTTCATAAGCTGTCGCTTATTTATTTTATACCGCGTCGCACGCGTCGTTACGTAAGGGATTTCAACAATCTCCTTGACTTCTACTCCGAGTTTAAAAAACATTTCCGCCTCGCCATGGAGATGTTTTCTGATTCCTTTGGGTTTTGACGAAAACCGCGGATTTCCGATTCCGCCTGATGCAGTTAGTGCTGGCACTGAAATTCTTTGCCACCGGCAATTCATAGCTATTATTTCTACCTATATTTTTTGCTAATTCCTAGGTGAAGAAATTCTGCATCGAAATTCGGCGCAAAAGGAAGCAAACTATAATAGCAAAAGGCAAGACGAAAAAAACGAAAGAGCGCATTAAGGAAATCGATCAAGAAACCGACAAGAAAAATACGCCGACGTCGAGCAAACGTCAGTGACAAGAGCTGATGCACTAACGGGTTTTTGCAACCATAGAGCACACTCATTTTGTTCAAAGACAACGAAAACTCTATAGACCGTGTAATAGGAATGTATTAGTTTCGAATTAGAAATGAATCCAATTGCTTGAGGGTCCCTTAAGTGCATACTCACTGAAGGGAGCCCTTAAGTAACGACTATGAATAGTAATTTTGAGGGCGGTACTTGAGTGTCACTCGAGTGAGTGTTCCCTTAAAGTGTACTTAAGTATCGACTGTGAATACGGCTGATAGTCTTCACCTAAGTGCTCCCTTCAGTGAGTATGCACTTAAGGGGACCGCTAAGCGATTGTATTCATTTCTACTACGAATCTGCTTCATTCCTATTACAAGGTCTAGAGAATTTTCGTTGTCTTTGAACAAAATGATTGTGCTCTATGGCTGAAATAGCCCCACTTGTTAACTGTCTGTCACTGACATTTGCTCGCCGGTCGCCTTTTCAAGAGTATTGTTAAAAGCTTAAATTATCATTGGGGATTGTTGTAATCTTTCTTGTATTAACTCGGTACATTCACCGCGGAATAATCTATGGATCGTATTTAATCTTTTCAATTAAAGCTTGCAAAATCGGCCAAACCGAAGCCTAAGTTAACGAAGTTGTGGATTTAATTCACAAAAAACATGGAGGAGTTAACAGAATTCCAACTGCACTCGACGAAGTGACTTTGAGACCTCACTTAAATTTAACAGGCCATGAAAAAATCAACTGGCGCCGAATTGTTCGTTTTAAACTATTTTGAATGAAACCTTATTTTTAAGAGGCTTGGGAAAAAGGTAAATAATCAAAATTGAACTATGCAACATATGACTATGAAAGGCTGGGATTGGAGCTGTCCTCGTGGGATTGGAATAGTCCATTCGAAATTAACAAAATTATTGCAGTGGCACCAAACTTATATGAAACACTGTATGGGTTTATAGGCATGTGCAACATGGTTCAAATTTTCAAGACACCACAAAAGTTATATAGATACGAAGACCGATTACTGAATTCCAAACAGGTTCAGGTTCTCCACAAAGTACGCAGTCACTGGGCAATTTGCGGGAACGAATTTACGAGCAATAACCCTCTAAAGTCTATTAACACTTCCTCTTTAAAATGAGAGAATGGTGGTTATAACTGTATTTTCCATTTCAGTGATGTCTTATCGAGTACGACTATATTGAATTGCGAAGACAAGGCGGATTGGAGACAGTGTCAGTTGAGTAAAGACGAAGAAATTAAGTACGTGGAGGAATTTAGGGAAAAATTCCAACCCTTCGATTTTACCCTGGAGGATGACTAATGAAATAAAGGATGATTTTTATGGATTTTGGAAGATGATTTTGCTTCAGAGAATATTAATATTTATAAGTTTACATTCATGATCGTACAAAAAATATTACAAGTATTTTTAGCACATGCATTTTTCTGTCGTTTTGATTTTTTGCAGATTGATTATATCGATTTTAACAGATTAAACTAGACGATGTTGATGAAATGGGGGGATAGTCAATCACCAGTGCTCCTTGTTGGGCCATTGTGGCTTTCTGCGCCACCTACATTTTGCGAATTTGCTATTGCTGGCACCTTAGTGTTTTCGGCGCTATAAATAAAAAACAAACGGAGCTGCCATGGAATTCACCGACCGGAGTCGGGCCCATCATAATACTATTTTTTACACTTCTGGGGGGTGAGCAGTGGATTCTGGAATAACGACCGGCTGTGGTAGGTTTAGGACAGCTGTCTTGCCACATGTGAGCGTTCACCTTACCACCCATTCACTCCCCCTTCGAAGTCATAGAAGTTTTTGTTTTATAGTTTCTTTTTTTATAACGTTTATAACTTTACTTTTATAACTTTTAAGCTATTGCATAGCTTTTATGGGCCTAGGCCAGCGCGGCGACCGAATGAAGAAATTTCTCAACGAAAATTAATGATTTTAAACTGATAATTACGTTTAAACGAATACTGCTTACGATTCGAAAAAAAAATATGTTTAACAAGAACATTTTCCTAATATTCATAGATTTGAATATTTTAGATTTTGTGTATATTACATAGTGTAATTAATTTGTGAAATTAGGTTTAACCGAACACAAAAACGACTACTACGCAAATACTATCTGGAGTATTATTATGTAACCTGCACCATTTTAAAGATAATTTAATTATCTATCTTTTTATCTACGTTTTTTTTAATAATCCGTTTTTTTGCTTTATCGAATAAAAAATTCGTGGGCGCTCTATCGGAAGACGTTTAAATTATTCCGAATCATTTGCGGCTGCGAAAGCAAATGATTCGGAATAATTTCAACGTTTTCCGATAGAGCGCAGTTATCTGATATCAGAAAAAATAAAATAAATAAATAATTATAATTACATAGGTTGTTAAAAATGCTATGCAATAGCTTTACCGCGGCAGTCCCCGAGTGCCACACGTATTTTTTTTTTATAACATAGTTTTTGTTTTATAACGGAGAAAGTGCATTTTTCTTGTTTTTGCACGTAGCGCTAAATTTAGTGCTCTTGTATAAACCTATTTCACAATTTCAATATTATTTGTGGAAAATTGGCAAATGAGATGAGGAGTTCCCCTATGCCATATATGTAAATTACTTCTAAGGTACATATGTACTAAGGATTATATAGGGTCTCAACCATTAGAGCCAGCCATGAGAATGAAACTAAATTTGTTCGTAGGTGGTGTTAGTGCACGCATACTAATGTACAGCGGTGGCTTATTCAATGAAGGCGACTTTTTCCGCATATAATTGCATAAATGCGAATATTGGCGGACGCAAATCTTCACAGCTGAAAAACCGCCAATTGGCGGGAATGGCCATCCAGAGGTTAATTAAGGCTGATTTTAGTGATGCATGCGATACGATACCGATGTATCGGCGATACTTTGAATTTGCCGATATATCGGTATCGGCGACATTTTAACAGCCGTTACAACTACGCCTTTTAAAATTTCTCGCTTCAAGGTCTATTATTGGATATTTTAGTCATTCGACGACCAGCAGTAAAGTATTAAAAGAAATGCAAGATAATGTTCCCAATCATGTCCTGATACAGGACGTATCAACATGGGACTCGACAATACAGGCATTAAGGCGTTTGTTAGAGCAACGAGTTGCAGTTCAAGCTTGTCTAACTCGAGTAAACTGCAAAACAGAACTCGCAACTGAAGAATGGATATTGATGGAAAAAGTTGTAAGCATTTTGCGTTATTTTGAAGAAGCTACCAAGTCAATTAGCACGGCTACTGCTACATTGCCTGACGCCATTCCACTAATCAAGTCTCCGAAAATTGTTGAAAAATATGATAAGTCCATCTACAGAAGGAAACATGGTGCAAAAACTAGCAGCTGACTTGTTGGCTCCAAATGAAAGATTTGGTGATTTGGAAAATGAAAAAACGTATTGCTTAGCCACAACGCTCGATCCTCGTTACAAAACACGAATATTTCAGTTACATTCTACGTCTACTGCGAAAAAGCGTTTGGTTGAGTTACTTAACTTGAACGTAGCTCCAAATTCCGAAACAATTCCAGAGGTGGTCGAACCTAGTGCAAGTTCGGAGTCGGAGACGACACAAAGTGGTGGCCTTCGGAGCGTGTGTGAAAACATTATTAGAGAGTCCGAGGAAGATGATCCTCTGTCATCCCTGAGCAATTATTTAAAAGAAGAAGTTCAGTGATACCTAAGGTCTCCAAATATATCGAGAGATGCAGATCTGTTTCTTTTCTGGCACAATGATGTTTTGTATCCTAACTTTAAAATGCTGGCACAGAAATACTTTAGTTTCCAAATGATGATTTCCGTTGCATCCGAGAGGCTATTTTCAACAGCAGGCCTCGTTCAAACTGATTTACGAACTGCCTCTCTCCACATAATTTAAGAATGCTCTGTTTCTTAATAAAAAATAAAACAACATGGTATTTCATTTATTTTACTTTTTTTTCGAATTTTGTAAGTGTATCGGTATCGCCGATATTTTCGTACATGTATCGGTATCAGTATCGTATCGGCAAAAAGGCGTATCGATGCATCCCTGGCTGATTTACATTGAGTCAGTTACTGACTTCAAACACAAAACAAGTCGGCGCAGACCCAGTACTGCCATCGTGTAAATTGATTTCAAGTTAGTACAGCGCTGTCGCTGTCCTTTCAGCGCTGACTTCAATATTCCCGCTATATATTTTCATGCTACTCCGCTTCCCCCCACCACACTAACGTGCCAGTGGTATTGACCGAAGTCAGTCGCTACCACTGCACTGCAGGGTGACATCTTATGGACAAAGAAGACAGACAGACTCGTGAGCTACGTAATATTCTGGCAAAACCGACGTTAAAAATTGTGTACACGGCGCTTTGCCAAAGCTTATGGATGCACGGTATCATTGCATGGGGGGCCTGTACGAAACAAGTACTTGAACCACTGGTTAAAGCCCAGAAATTATTATTGAGGGTTACTTACAGAAAACATCCCCGCCATGACTCTGGCCTGCTGTTCAGTGAAGCAAGTGTTTTGGATATTCGTCAGTTGTTCGTGAAACAATGCCTAATACATTTTTACAAGACCTTAGAGAAACGTTCCCGAAGCCAGCAACAAAGACCAACTAGAATGGCTGAAGGGACGAACTATGTAATTCCTCACGTACATACAACCTTTGCCCAAAGACAGTTGTATTTCATCGCCCCAAAAATTTTTAATACTTTAGAAGAGTCAGTAAAAAATGTTCAAAATATACACCAATTTAAGATAAAAGTAAAAAAATGGCTCCTTTACGAAGTAGGTCGTACAAAGACTGAAAATAAATTGCTTCATACAATAATTTAAAATATGTGTGTGTATGTGTATTATTATATATGTATGTATATATGTTTGTATGTGTATATGTGTATATATGTATGTTACTAACCCTTTATCATATATATTTGTATTAATATGTTTACTATTTTATGCCATTTTATTTTTTAATTTTCTTTTTTCCAGTATTTTCTTATATTTTATTTCTTTATTCATTATCTTAGTGTTAGTATTGAAAGTAGTCTATTAGTCAGTACTACTCAAACGCCAGTACTACTCAAAAAACAAAGGCTATATATTTCGTATGCCCAGATACAGGCTGTTCGGTCTAGTTGGGCATTCGTCTAGAATGATCGTATGGGATGTATTCATTTTCTTATTACTTATATAAATAATTACAAATCATATCTGTACGATCTCACTGTTAACTCTATACCAAGTTGTAACAAATAAATAAATAAATAAAACTTCAATAACGAGCCTACACCCTAAAGAAATATCTACGGTGGACCGATTGCCTGTAAATAGTATGAGTCAGTTCTCGGCGCCAACACACCGCTGAAACCTATAAACGTGCCTTTAGGGCATTCTATCTCAAAATATAATAACAAATGAAGTTTTAAATCATAGCTTTTATGTACAGTAAAACCCGCTTATATCAAACCTGCATATATCGAATTCCCGCTTATATCAAACATTTTTTGCGGTCCCTTGAATTTTCCTATGCTGATAGTACTAATTTTCCCGCATATATCGAATTCCCGCCTATTTCGAACAAAATTTTCGATCCCATGATCCAAATTTTACCCAGATATATCAAAGCTCTTGGAAAAATGCCACAACATTCGGAATTGTTTGCAATATGTTGCAGGGAAAAGACAATGATTACAGGAAATTTCACATTTATACATGATAAACATATTTTTATTAAACGTTCCAAGTAAAAGAAAATATAAGCCTGACTAGATATCATTAGCTAAAAAATTAGAGTACAATTCACTCGGACATGACAGAAATTGAGTAATGTACTCATCACTTCTTGAAAATGTCATCAAGGGTTGATTGCTTAACCCGGTAACTCCCTAACATCCCTTGCGGGACCAACGGCCGACTCCCCCAATTTCCAGGTTATATTTTTTTATATGTCAAATTTCAATGCGATCATTTTACAGTAATTTTTTTTATGATCCTTATAGTGGTTTACAAGTTATGGTCGTTTGTATCAAGGTCGTCGACTCGCGTCGATTTTACGCGCGAAAAAGTCGCGGGCAAAAGTGATAGCTGAATTTTTACTTCGGGAGGGGTTAAGGTGTTGGGTAGCTGCAGAGATGGTCAGATCCTCTACTTTGTCCAGCATCCTGAATATCTCGTAAATTTGCAACTTCAAAATGATATGCGTCGGAAACTGAAAATGCAGTTCAACCATTATATTAGTGTCCTCTATTGAAAAACTGTGAGGCTAGTAGTGGAGACATTTATATCTAAGATCTTTGATTTTAACTAATTTTATGGCCTTTACAATCCAAAAATAGACGTTTCCCGCTTATAACTAATTCCCGCTTATATCGAATTTTTACTCCGACCCCCTAAAATTCGATATAAGCAGATTTTATTGTATTATGTTAATATTATTTACATAAATGTCAATTTTAAATTTGGTACACGGGTTTTAATATGTAATAATTACACACTTTAGTTCAGATAGACTAATAGATGGCATTCTACCTATCCAAATTATCTCTGTGATGCAATAAGCCTATATAAAATAATGCGATAGATGGAACTATTAATTCAATGTTATTATTGTTATCATTGGTAACATTGTTTTTATAACCAATCAGTCCTTTAAAAAAAACTATTCATTATCAATGTTATAGATGGCCAAATAAATTGCTATTAGTTTGGCTGTCAATGCTATCAGCGCCACCTGCATTTTGCCAAATTGCTTTATGGTGTTGCGCAATCTAGTACCACATATAATCAATGCCTAATGGCGATTTATGCTTGCCTCGGGCTGTCTCTTCTCCAGCTGTGCTCTATCCACTCCTCGGTTGTTACGCGAGTCGGGTTCTCGTTTACTGCTCTGCCAGTTACTGACTTTAAACACAAAACAAGTAAGTGCTGACCCAGTACTGCCATTGTGTAAGCCAGCACAGCTGTCGTTTTAGCGCTGTCTTCAATATTCCCACTATTTATTTTCATGTGCCCAGGGAAGCTACTGGGCCCACTGCAATTGCGCCAATATGACCCATGTGTTAGGATCGACCTAACTCACAGGTCAGCACCCATCCGAGGCCTGGTAGGACTCTGTGCACGCGGGACAGCTCCCCTGGGAATCCTCTTTCGGGCGCTCCTGGACGGTTTGTGCACCGTGCGGCGTCAGCCCATCACCTGCATTCCGACTGATAACTGGGGTAGACTGAAAATGACTTTGTTTCCCGTAGAGCGGGGGTGGTTGGCAACCTCTTTTGAAACGACCAATCTTTAGATTCCCACGCAAGCTACATTTCAAGAATTTAGGGCTATAATTGAAAAAAACAAAACAGTGACTTCACAAAAAATTACTTTATTGAAAACAAGTAATTGGATTTTCACAGATACATTTCGTAATATTAAATTTAAAGATATCGCTAAAGACTATGCTAAGTTATTGCGAACTATTTATAAAATACGTGATATAATTGAGGGAAAAACTTCCGATCTTTCTCTATCGGGTATATATCTACTGAAAAAACACAAAAGTAATGGATATAACCTTAAACGCAGACCAACTATGCTATTTTAATGTATGGCACAGAATATTCCAGTGGTTATTAAAAATATACAAAATGCCTTAAATGCCATGCCAATCACACTCAGTGAAATCAATTTGGAAGATATTTTAATAATACACACTGGGAAGAGCATAGTAATAATTATAAGTATGAAGTATTGATTACGGGCATACTTAAATATCGATAGATAGATGCTACGTATTACTCGTTACTTCTTACAAACATAATAACAACTTAACACATTACGAAACAACCTCTACGTCTTTCTCTACTCGGTTAGCCTTATATTATTATTCGGTTAATCACAATTTTATGTTATTAGTTTTATCATTGTTATAGATAGCATTATATTATTGGCAGTGGATTACGAGAAAATGTATCCATGTTCACAGTTGGTTTGTATCTTTTAGTAATAAGGCTAAACAAGAAAGTTGAGTTTATCTTGAATGTGTATACTGGTCGTTATGAGAAAAACCCATTGTCAAGCAATTAAAAATATAGAGCATAATATACATAGGTCTGCTGGAGATAATTTTCCATACACTACAAAGTACGCATACCGCAAATCGCTACGGTCATCGTTGCTCTGCACATAAACACTAATCACAAACCCATAACTTTTTCGCATTCAATTACCAACTTAAACTACAATCAGCTATCGTTCTTTTGAGCAACTTTATATATTTAAGCAAATTATATACACATTTATAAACGATTGTCCTTCTCTAGACCCATAAAACTAAATAGACTCGATTAAATAAAAAATATTGAAAGTTTATGTTAAAGGCCGAGAGATTCTCCAAAACGGACCTCATGAGATCGCCGACTTTGCACACATTTTCACAACACTGTTTTTATTGTAAAGCTAGAAGCGCAAGTGATCAACACAAATTAAACGATACAGTCTTTTTCAAGTGACTTTGAAAGTCGTAAGTTTAACATAAAACAATGCACGCAAAGATAAAAATAAACCTAAAACCGTTAAATACTGAACAGAAATAGAAGAAAGCATCGATTGCAGTAGAACTTTGCTTAATCTGATATGTAAACGGTATATTGTTAATATCTAAGAATAAATGCAAGTATGTTTTTGTACCATTGCTTAAACGTATTAATCTAATAAACATCGAATTGTGGTGTTCTCGTTTCGAAACGACCAGGCAAGACAGGGAAACAAATTCAGAAGGCACAAATCACAGAGTATATTTTTCAAATACATAGGTACAACCCTATTCTACCTAAAAGTTATTGCAATGTTACCTTGGATTTAAAATGTTTATTTAGCGTGAAAATTACATGGAATTATTACATTATTATAAATATTTCTATTATTTAACGCTACTTGTATATAATATATAATGTATTGTTTATAAAAAAAGTATGTAAATCAGCTCGTCGATTCCAAATATCATAGGAACGAATTAAGGGCTAGGCGGGCGTTCAGATCTCTCAGTCTTAATTTTATAATGACTGCTTTTGAATCACTGGTATTACTTTAATTCGAGTTGAAATAAATGCGTATAAGTAGCTAATGGTTCTACTGTCGCTGACAAGTTCTACTGCATGCTTGTAAAGGCAGAATATATACAAAAGTTCTTAATCTATATAATTTATCATACCGTCTAAGAACGAACATCACTAAATATATCTTTCAAACATTGGCAGACTCGGAAAAAATTATATTATATACAGCATTTTTTTATTATGATATTAGTGACTCTTTAAAGCTATCTTATATAACCGTAATAGGTGTGTATTTAGGACCCATTGTTGGGGTAATAAATATTCACTCGAATTCATTTATTTAATACAAATGTGTCATGTTAAAAAGTGTAGACGTTTGTTGCATGGATGAGATGATATGTAGAAATTTGCATTTTTTTAAATGAATGATTATTTAATATCATTTACATAGTACAAAGTTGTATCTATGGTAGAAAATGTTTTGTACAAATCTAGGGTCCTGCAATGCAAGCCTTCGCATCGGTTCAAAAACTGTCACGTTTGCATATTGAAATATATGAAAAGTTGATAGTAAAAAAACACAAATGTTTCATTTACAGTTTTACCTATTATTTTGTATCATTATTTTTTAGATAAATGAAAAAATACCTTTGACAAAATATTTCTTTGGAAATAAGCAGAAAAATAAATCATTCAAAGAGAAAAAAGGAGCAAATTTTCAACTAGAAATGAAGTTTTTAGTTTTCTAATATATATACTCGTATATTGTTTGGTAAATATTAGTGATGAAACAATTATCACTTAGCGATTATGATTAGGTATTGCAGATAAAAATCGACGATTACGATTATTTGGACTAGGACAAGACTTGCCCAAAAAGACACATTTTGTACATTACTGGCACAAACCGGTGCCGAAAAACACATTTTGTACATTAGTCAAAATAAAAATACTGATGACTTTTAAATAGGAAACATAACTTTTTAACTGTTTTGTCATGTAAGTAAGGCATTGGCATCCTTCACTAGTTTAGGGGTAAACCAGCAACTTTCCGCCGACCGCGGATCTTATAGCAAATGGTGAGGATGGGGATACCATCAAAGTAAGTTGATAGTTGCACTGCTAGCTAGGATTTCAAAACACTTCGAAATCTTCCTCAGGAAAAAAGTCATTTTGTAACGACGTTTTTGTATTGGTTCATTCTGACTAGTGTAGCAATGCACCACGATTTTTCGCATGTTCCGTGCCGTATCGGGGCGTGATTTTCGTGTGTTTCTGTGCAGCGTCGCAATAATTCGCGTTTCGGTACTGCTTTTAATCGCGTCGCTTTCTTTCGCGTATTTCGGTGCCGCATCGGGGCGCGATCTTTCGCGCGTTTTGGTGTTTTGCTCCACGTCGCGAACTTTCAGGTATTTTGGTGCAGCATCAGGACGCGATCTTTCGCGCGTTTTGGTGTTGCGCCACGTCGCGATTTTTCGCGTATTTCGGTGCCGCATCGAGGCGCGATTTTCGCGCGTTTCGGTGTTGCGACACGTCGCGAACTTCCGGGTATTTTGGTGCAGCATCAGGGCGTGATCTATCGCGCGTTTTTTTGTTGTGTCACGCCACTATCTTTCGTATATTTCGGTGCCGCATCGGGGCGCGATTTTTCGCACGTTTTGGTGTTGCGTCCCGTCGCGATCTTTCGCGTATTTCAGTACCGTATCGGGGCGCGATCTTTCGCGCGTTTTGGTGTTGAGTCACGTCGCGATCTTTCAGGTATTTTGGTGCAGCATCAGGACGCGATCTTTCGCACGTTTTGGTTTTGCGCCACGTCGCGATTTTTCGCGTATTTCGGTGCCGCATCGGGGCGAGATTTTCGCGCGTTTCGGTGTTGCGTCACGTCGCGAACTTCCGGGTATTTTGGTGCAGCATCAGGGCGTGATATTTCGCGCGTTTTTTTGTTGTGTCACGCCACTATCTTTCGTATATTTCGGTGCTGCGCCGGGGCGCGATCTTTCGTGCTTTTTGGTGTTGCGACCCGTCGCGATCTTTCGGGTATTTTGGTGCAGCATCGGGGCCCGATCTTTCGCGCGTTTTGGTGTTGCGTTACGCCGCGATCTTTCGCATATTTCGGTGCAACATCGAGGTGCGATATTTCACGCAGTTCGGTGCTTTCAAGGAACGCGATCTTTAGGGCATTTTAGTGCTATGTCCCATCGCGATCTTTCGCGCATTTTAGTGTTGCGTCCCGTCGCGATCGTTCGCGCGTTTTGGTGTTGCGTGACGTTGCGATTTTTTGCGGGTTTTGGTAACGCATCGAGTCGCGAACTTGAGCGTGTTTGGGTGTTTGCTTACCAGGCGAAAGATTCGATTATGCTTCGCTTATCGATCGCATTATTAATATTTGCCCAAAAATGGTAATCGTTAAATAATCGCGGTAATAATTGACGATTACGATTAATCGGTAATGCGAATAATCGCCGATGTCGAGTCGTAATGTTTTCATCGCGAATAAACAATATGAATATTTTTCAATATAAATCTAATGACCGTTAAAATTAGTCGGAAATTGCTTTATGATGGTTGCACGGGCTTTCATTTTTTTATTTTTTGCAGTTGGAACGTCTTTCGGTATTGTCTACGCGCGGAAATATAAAAAAGCTTCTCGGGATATTCTGTCCGGTCCGGAAGAAGTTAGACGCGGTTAGACGCGCACCTCTTCCTGCTCTTTCTCGCGCTGGCGCACGGCGACCGCCGTCTCGACGAGCAGGTAGAGGCACTTGAACTTGTCGCGGTCCGGCGCCGGCGGCGCGGCCTTCGCGCGGCGGCGCGGCGCGGGCGGCGCGGCGGCGGCCGGCGACGCGGGCCGCGCGGCCAGCACGCGCACGCGCGCGGCCGGGCGGCGCACCGCCGGGCGCGGCGGCGGCGCGGCGACCGCGGCGGCGGCGGCGGCGGGCGGCCTCGCGACGCGCGCCAGCGGGTGCGGCAGCTGCGGCAGGTGCGCGAGGTGCGGGTGCGGCGCGGCGGCCGGCCACAGCGGCGCCTCCGCCGCCGCGTCGCCGTCGCTGCCGCAGTCGCCGCCGTCGCCGAACTCGATCGCCACCTCCTCCGTGACCACCTCCTCGAGCGCCGCCGGCTCGGCCGCCGCGGCCGCTGCGGCTGCGGCTGCGGCCTCC
This sequence comes from Micropterix aruncella, assembly GCA_944548615.1. Classification (NCBI taxonomy): domain Eukaryota; kingdom Metazoa; phylum Arthropoda; class Insecta; order Lepidoptera; family Micropterigidae; genus Micropterix; species Micropterix aruncella. The sequence goes on from OX155966.1 coordinate 5,524,068, forward strand.
AGCAGCTCGGCGTCCGTGCGCGCCGCCGCCGCCGCGGCCGCCGCCGCCGCCTCCTCCGCCGCGCCGGCCGCCTCGCGCTCGCCCGGCCCGTACCGGATCACCGACTGCCACACGGACGGGTCGTACTTCACCTGCACCGAAGACGGAGCCATTCACTACCCGCATCTTTTGACCTTCGCGTCGACTGCGGAGATGATCTCGCGAAAAATTACACTTTCTCGCGCGCTCCTATCTGCTAAAGTCGCCCGCTCTCATGCTCGCACCTCGCATACTCTCTCCTGAATATACCCCGACATCCGCTCCTCGACACGCATTCGCGCCGTACCCGCAAACCTCTCCCGCGTATCCTTTCCGAAACCCTTTCTCTGTCCCGTACGAAACCCCCCGTAAATCGCCACTTCCCCCCTTCCCCGCGTTCCCTTCTTTCCCTGCATACCATACCTACTTCCTCCCGGCTTAACCTCTCTCGCGTATAACCCTCGCATACTCTTTCGAAAATACGACCGCATCTTATCTTCTGGACGCTCTTTCTCGAAAACATGCTTCTTCGCAATCCCTCTCCTTTGCATCCCATTTCATTTCATTTATTTGAATGCTCACATATCTTCTCTTCTACGCGTATCCTCCGAATATTCTATACTTCCTCCATCAACACACACCCAGCGCTTTATAAACACACTTTCGTCTTCACTTTCCTGTTATAAATAATTTATTTATATGTATATTTAAATAAAATATAATTTACAAAATTTAAATTTTCTTTCTAAATATACATTTGATTCGACTTTAACCTATTTCTCACACATACTACTCCACCATAAATCTCCACATCTTCCTCACTGAAACGCCCTATCCTAAACACACACTTTCACTTCTCCGCGTACTCTCCCCCCGTTTGCTTTCCAATGTAGGTTTCATGTTTATGTTCAAGCCGAGGATTTTGCACTTCGCTTTGGCACATTTGCAGTTTGATTATCTGGTTTATAGTTAGAACCCATGTTTGGCATTCGTAAGTCAGAATGCAAAATGGAGGTGCGAAATGAGCCCCGAAATTCTTAAGGACATAAAAGAGAGAACCTTGACTAACTGGCAGAGGGAATGGGACCAGTCTGGCAAAGGCCGCTGAACACACCGTCTCTATATTAAGACCTGGATTGAAAGAAAGCATGGAACGCTAACATGCAGGATGGTGCAATGCCTTACCGGCCATGGAGTATTCATGAATTATACCGCAGGCATCAAAAAAGGGACAGTGCAAGCTGTATGTGTTGCACTTGCACAAATGACAACGCCGAGCATGCCATATTTGTCAGCCCGAGATTAGAGATGGAAAGAAAAAAGTTGCAGGCAAAAGCAGGAAGAATCATTTGGGTGGACGGTGTAGCAGCAGTAATGCTGCAGTCAAAAGAGGGATGGAGGATGGTTCAAGAATTCATGGAAAACGTGATCAAAATAAATGAAAATGACGAGGACTTGGAGATGGAGCAAAAGCAATAAATGACGAAAAACGCCGATTGTAGGCCGAAAGGCAGGTACGTCGACGCCAGGAGGCAGGAGGGGTTTTAGTCGGTAAGGGTCCGTCACTACCCAGCCACAGGTGCCCATGAGGGTTTCCCCTCCTGCAACAATAATAAGATAAAAAAAGTCTGAATAGTATAAAGTATCTAACAATTCTCTCATCAGACGTCGAGGAGGTTTGCTTTTCAAGGCATGTTTAATCATCCGGAATCTCTTTGAAGTGTTATTTTCTCTTCTCTCGATTTCCTCTGTAGCGGTCTCTAAAAGAGATGGTCTGTCCTAAAAAGATATATTCATCGACATTAATTTCCTCCCCATTCAGATACATTCTCAGTGATCTCACCTATCTCAAATGTCCCTAAATACACTGTGCGGGAGGGTACCCTCTTTCCCGCGCATCCTTTGCACTCTGTCCGGCAGAGTCTAAAGATTACTTACTCTACGGGGTGATTTTAATTAAAAGGCATTCTCGAAGTGGGTAAATCAGTACGAGCAAAAAATAAACAACTTTTAGTAAAAAAATGTGGAAAAAAAACGAAAAACTTAATATTTCGAAAAAAAAGCTTGAGAAGCGTTGAGCGTGCTGCGCTGTCTAGCGGTAAGTAAAATATCGCGAATATTGTTTATACATGATATTTTACCTGTCGCTAGATGGCGCAGCGCGTTCAACGCTTCTTAAACTTATTAAAAACACACTTTTTTTTTCATAAATGTTGCTTATTTGCTCGTACTGATTTACTCACTTTAACGATGCCGATTAATTAAAACTGACCTGTATATCTCGATCGTCCGTTACTCACGCGCACCCTCTCGGTAATGCAATCTGCCACGAAATCGGCGGGGACAACTCACCTCCTCCTCGCTGGCCGGCTCGTCCGAGTACTCGTCGTCGCGCTCGTCGTCGTCGTCGCTCATGTAGACGAGCAGGCCGTCGCCGTAGTCGTGGTCGCGCGCGCCCGGCGCGGCGGGCGGCGCGTCGCGGTCGGCCGCGTCGCGCCACGCGTCGCCCGCCGCGCCGCCCGCCGCCGCGCCCGCCGCGGCCGCGCCGCCCGCGCCGCCCGCGCCCGTCAGCTTCTTGCCGCGCCGCGAGATCGTGTAGTGCAGCGGGTCGTGGCCCTCGCGCCGGATCATCTCGGGCAGGATGCGCCGACGCGCGTTTATGAACCAATTGCACACCTGCAACGCGACAACGAACGGTCCACCGGATGTTTTGCCAATTTTCGGCAACCCTCGAGCACCGATGGAGGTTTTACAGACTCCTATCGCAAACATAAACTGTTGCTGCCTCGCTCTGGTGCGCGAGAGAGCGTTGTACTTGTACGCTAGGCGGCTTCGAGTCGGTTAGTGCTAAAAGGGGCAAACATATTATCGGACGCGTCCGTCAGCCGCGGCTTATGGACGCGACTGAAAGGTTATCTGTGTAATGATTTTCTATGAGCCGTGCACATTATCGGACGTCAGTCGCCTTGAAGCTTCGGACGTCCGATAGAGATCTGGCAAGCCGCGTCCCAAACGACTGTGCATACTGCTCAGTCGCGTCCATAAGCCGCAGCTTACGGACGCGTCCGATAATATGATTGCCTCTTTACGAGCTGTCAAGTTGAGAGGCCGTATCGAGCGCTTTTCGGGTACGTATCGCGATCTTTGATATATTTTTCATAGGTCCGTCAGACCTCAGATCCAGTGGATATGAGTTTAATAACCAATTTGCATTTCGGTTTTAGGATGGATTCTGAGCAAACGGGTTGTTCCCGTTCACTGCGATCACGCGCAATAAGGTTGACCACGCGATATCGCGTGAACGGCAATGAATGTGTAAAGAAATAAAAAAATGTCTTTGACTGACTGTGTCACAAAACGTTTCCATAAATACCTAATTTTGTTTCTTTCATTTGTCTCCAAATTCATGAAACTATTAAACATCTTTATGTACTTAATTTGAGATAACACTATAACCACAGATTTTGTTAAAAAAATCGGTTGTCTGTAAAGTCAGTTTACTAACGATAGTTGAACGTGACAACGTCATAAGAAAATACTGATGGAATGGTTGCATTTTTCAAAAGAAAATTTTAAGACGAAAACATGTAAATGTATTATTGTATAGCAGCTGTCCACGCGGACGCATCGCTCACTCAAGTAGGAGAGAGATAGATGTCGAACGCTGCCGAACGCGGAGGCCGATTGTGCCTCTTTGTCGCTCGTTCCGCGCTCTCGCTTGCACTTCAAGCCTTAAATGGAACGCCTCAGAGCGAGGTAACGCCGCATGAGTCATGTTTTTTCGTGCGTGCAGTCGGCTCCATCGAATTATAAGACGTTGTCACGTCAAAAAAGTTTTGTGTATATTTTTATCTAGTTTTATCTTTGGGATCTGGGACATATATCAGTGGTAACGTTAAAAAATAAATCTCAGTGCTTAACACATTCACTGTCAAACTGAAAATTGGAATTTCGTGTGGTGGTGAAAGTTATTTATCCCGCATACAAACTCGTTAGCGACGCGGTCGTTTGATAAGGGCCGTATCACGCGACATCGCGTGGACGGCAATGAACGTGTTAAGGGTTAATAATAAGCGACGCCGCTTACCTGCAAGACGGTGAGGTTAGCCTCCTGCGAGAGCGTGAGCTTCTCGGCGTCGCTGGGGTAGGCGTTGTAGCGGTGGTCGTAGAGCCAGCGCTTGAGGATCTTGACGGAGTGCTTGGGCAGGTTGCCGCGCCGCTTGCGCACGGACGCGGCCGCGTTGGCGGCGGCGGCGGCGGCCGACGGCGACGCGCCGGCGCCCAGCGAGTCGCGGCCGCCGCTGCGCGCGTCGCCGTCGCCCTCGGACCCGCTGTCGTTCTCGTCCGTACTCGACGTCGACGGAAATCGCTCGTGAGCTGCCGACAAACAAAAAAACATAAGTAGCTATAGTCGACGAAATCTTATTTTTGCGAAGGTATCGTTTAAGAACGAGGCCTTACTAATCATGTTGGGACCGAAAGTTAATCAACTATTTCGCGCCTCCAATAGTCTGGATAAATCTACATCAACCACTAATGATATTTAATAATAACACGGGGGAATTGAGAATAACTGCAGTATAGGAACCTCTCTCAAAAAAAAATAGACTAATAGATTGTTTCATTTTAATGCTAAATCTGGAAGAAAATTGTGTCGGTCGCTATAAATAAGCGAGATATAGACATTCAAAGCTGATTCAGACTGACAGAAGATATCCTGAAATGTTTGTTTCAGGTTATCTTTACTCATCAATACACCAAAACATTTCATAAAAACTTCAAAAATTGTCCAATTGTTTTAGATGATCGCTAACACATGACACTAACACATGGTGTTAATTTGATATTGAAGAATAAATTTAGTTTGTTTCAGGTTACCTTTTGTCATCATCACCAAAGTCATTTTATAAAAACCTCGGAAAAAAATCAGAATAGTCGCTAAAAACATTATCATGTTAACATCAATAGCGCCGCAGCCAAAAATTGTTTTTCGAATTTCGCATGAAATTCGAAAAAAACTTTTTGCCTGCGGTGTTAATTTGATATTGAATGTTTGTCATTATCACCAGTCATTTTGTAAAAAACCTCGAAAAAAAAACGAAATATCGCTAACAGATTGTCATGTTAACATCAATAGCGCCGCGCTGCAATTTTTTTTTCGGATTTCAGGATACCTTTTGTTATCAAAACGCAGTCATTGAAAAAAACCTCGAAAATAGTCTCCTTTTTTTTTAATATCGCACATGTTTTTTCACGACCATGCCATCATTTTTGTAATATCGCGAATTGTTATCGATATTAGGGAACTCGCGATATATCGACTATTTTCCGACACTACTTCTGACACAATATGGCCGTTTTGTTGACGTTTAGTATGCAAATTTGAAATGCCTATATCTCGCTTATTTATTGAGAGCGACAAAAGATTATTGCAGATTCGGAATCTGCGTGACGAATATAGTCCGGTGACGTTTAAAAATCAATTATCGAGGAGAGGTTCCTATACTGCAGTTATACCAAATATTCTACTAAGGACCTATTCATTGGATGAAGGAATATTTCCGGATACTGAAATTAAAGCCAAATAAATACGATTTCTTGGACTTCGTGAAACAACACAATGCAAATAGATGTTTGAAAACAACAACTAGCGACATTATGGCGAAAGATTGGTGGCGAGTATCCTTTATTAACGGAAAAAAAACTTGTAAATACTGATCCCATTTGCCACAACTTAAAGGTGTGAAAATTGAATTTTCGACAATGGTGACAATGAAAACAAAAGCAAGGAACGGAAAAAATGCAATAGCGAATTTGTTTTGTTAATTAAACTTTTTTTTGGGGTATTTGCTAATATCTTACCCGCTTTATGGGTAATAGCCTCAAAAGGGTTGGAAACCGCTGATCTAGATGGACCGTGACCAAGATTAGTCACTTCCCTTACCTGTTCCAAAGAACGTTTCTAACCAATCTGTCATATGCACGAGTCAAGCAATACTCTCACAAACGGCGTCGCGTGAAATACGCGCGCGTCTTGGACTGTTCGTTTCATTCGAGCGTGCTGCCAATAGGCGCAGCGGCCAGCGCGCGAAAATTAGGCCACGTGACGTTTCCACTTGTCAAAGTGACAGCCAGCTGCCGACGGCGCGGCCGGCTCGCGGCGCCCGCGACGACTGACAGCGGCCGCGTCACGCAAACAATGCAACAAACCGCTTTGGCGCTATATTCGGATTCGGACGGCACGCGGCGAGAGGCACGCGGCAAACGGACTCGTTTTTAGTCAACGCGCTAACTAAACACAATAAAATTACTCTCTAAGGTAAAAAGCACTGCTAACTGCGAGAATATTGACAAGGGAGGGCAAAAAGATGGGTCGAGAAGTGGGAGCATTGGCTAGTCATTTTACTCTTTGACAATGAGTCAGTTGTCTTTAAAATTTATTAACACTTTTCGATCAGAAATGGACGTACCGAAGCATTTCCTATTAAAAGGAGAATGCCACTCTTTGGCTCACCCTTAAATAATAATAAATCATATGCCATAAGAAAGATCTTTTTTGTATTATAATCATTATATGACAGCCGTTATTACTTCGTTGTGGGCAAGTCATACGGCAATAGATGTCGATAGTGGTTGAGACGATGGGCTGCAATCGACTCACGCGGCGGGTGTCACGTAGGCCATCAGTTATTGTTTGGCCTTCGTTTCGTGCTGTATCTTATTTTTTTTGCCGTATATATTTTTGTGCAATAAAGTAGTAATAATAGTAATAATGAGATAAAAATAATATTTGTTAACAGATATTTCTCGTCAAAGACCTAATAATTAAAATATGTATTATATGTACATATATAAAACTCAAATACCACAGACATTAGAGGTGAGATTTAGTTTTTAATATACGTAAAATAAGCTTAAATATACAGGATGACTTTTTTATTAGTGGCATCCTTGTAGTGAGGGAATCAGTAAAGCAAATATACAACAAAAAAAACTCAAAATTGTTTATTTGCTCGCATTGATTCACCCACTACAAGGATGTCACTAATTTTTAAAAAAAATGTATGTCAACCCTAAATAGGTCTTGACGGCAGATAAAATTAGACTATCCGCGCTATATGAGCCGGCTACCGTAGTATCGGACTAACGAACGCATAAATAAGTACTTGCTTGAATTTTATTTTCGAGTTTAAAAAAAAAACATTGTTTTAGGTGCTTTCCCTCCATCATAGTTAAGGGCTCTCTAGACGACTAAGCATGCTTGTCAAGCATGGCGTCGCGGGCTGGGAGGGGATTGTAAACCGCATGAAAAATGCATTTTTTTTTATATTGACTAAAAATGTCTAATTTTGTAGTTTTATACCAGGGAGTCACGTCATTCACCAATCAATTACTTCTAATTAACGTGACTCCCTGGTATAAGTATACTACAAAATTAGGTATTTTTGGTAAATATTAAAAAAATATATTTGCATAATTCCTGCGGTTTACGATCCCCTCCCAGCCCGCGACGCGATGCTTGACAAGCATGCATGATCGTCTCTTGAGAGCCCCTTATATCTAACTAGGTCGAAGCAATATTGAAAAATACACGATGAAAAACACACGATTAAGAAGCATCGATACTCGTTATCGTGCACAGTGATATCTGGGCCATCCTTGGAAAAATAAAAAATATATTTTTTTCATCCGTACGGGAGATTGAGGCTGGTAGACACAATTTCAAATTTTGGGATTAAAATAAGATACTTATAGATCCAGTAATCCGTATAAATCCGGCTTATTATTTAATAATCGTATGTCAAAACCATTGTTGTATATTTAGTTGTAATTCGCATTTTTGTAAACCATGTCGAGTGAGTCAAATACCCCGTCACCGGGATTGTTTGTCGCAAGTTTATCGGGTAGGTAGACACAATAGTAGGTATTCAAGTTTTAACAACTTGTATATGATATTGACAAAAAAGAAACTAGGAAAATATCCAACTAAATTATCCAACTAATATTTTTATAATTTTAAACTTGGGAATAATACTTATTATCTATTTGTCAGAAACTAAAATTGGAAAAAATATAAACATTAAATTATTTCCTATCATCGATTCTGAGGGATCTTTAGCACTGTTGGACAAAATTTAGTCGACTAACGATTGACGATTGAATACGTTAATAGCGATTGACGACTAAACGATTGATTTGGTTAATCGCCAATCGGCAATTAACGATTGATTAGTCGTCAATAGTCACGATTGACGGTTAAACGTTTGCGATTGATATTCTCGACAGCGGTCAACTTCAGTTTTGCGTTTTTTTTTCGGTCGGTCGGTCGGCCGGTCGGTCGGCCGGCTGATCGACCGGCGAGAATGAATTGTCGGGTGGCATCTGAAGAGCAAGTTAGTCGCGATTGACGATTGACGTTGAGTTAGTCGCGATTACTTCAATCGTGATTAACGTTAGTCGCGACTAAATCAATCGTGAGTCGATTGAAATATTCAATCGATTGACCCAACACTGATCTTTATATTATAGCTCTGTTAAAATTGCAGCGCATCATTTTTACTTTCTCCCTTTGACCTTGTGATAGCGATATTTCCATTTTAGTATGCATGTAGTTACGTTTAGTATAGATAGTCGCCTGCGCCAATTAGCCCCGACAAGAATCTCACCAAGAATCAAAAATCTACCCCAAAGGTCCACTGTTATTTCTATCGACCATAGCACCATATTCCTAGTGGCATAGACAACAACACAATATACATCGCTTTAATTTCGGTCTGGTCGTTAAGAGCAGGTGATGTTCAAAATTGCAATAACAACATTTATTTCAACGTCGTAAAAAAACTAAATTGCCGATATCGTCGCAGGGACACAGCCGCAATCTATACCTGACACTAGCCAATAAACCGTAACTGGAGCCTCAGGAAGGTTTAACGATATTAGATCGTTCTGTCTCCCGTGGGGTGAGCGTATAAGACTTGGGACCATACTTGAAGATTTGAAGACTTGAAGCCACCGCGAGATAACCAGGTTAATCACCCAACTGGCCGACAGTCGCGACCTTACTTCCAGTTGCAACCAGATTACTCCGGTCTCCCGACTGGTCGCAGGTTCGAGGTCGCTTGCGCGGTTCTCTCCCTTACGTAGCGGTGATACGGTATCTACCGAATCTATCGCGGAGCACAGCATCCTGTGCCCGGCTGTTCATCCTTTGCCCGGTCGTTTCAAGAGCAGTTTTCGTATGATTAACAACCACCCCGGTCTATTGGGAACAATACTGTTTCAAGACTCCCCCGGCTATCAGTCGGAATGCACAATCGATTGGCTGACGCCGCACGTTGCGCAAACCATCCAGAAACGCCCAAAGGTTGATTGCTATGGGAAACTGGGACGCAAGCCGGAGTCCTACCCGGGCTCGCACTTCTGCGTGGAGGCTGCCGGATGGATGTTGACTCGTGACTCGTGAGTTTGGCCGACAGTTATACAACATGAGTCTTAGTGGCCGAACTGCAACAGGGTCCATTAGCTCCCCAGCCAATAAAGCATAGTCGGATGGTGCGATATGGACCAGGTACATCGCTATCAACAAGCTTAGCTCGTGAGATATTTGAGTCGCGCCAACATATCCATGCGCCTACCATCCTCGGTCTCCCCTGACCGACTTGTTTGTTTATCGAAACTGTGAGCTCACCGCGGCTCAATTGCTACCGAAAATAGAACTTCGGGACCCGGTAATAAAGCACATTGTCGCTGAACGCCGAACTGAACATGTATTTAACTAAGGCGACTCTTGCTGAAGCAGGTGTAAGTTCGAGAGGTTGTTGAGATTTCTTTTACCATTATTTTATTTATTTCGGAGGTGTTGTACCTACTTAACGTCGAGGTATGAGCAGTCTAACGCTGAAATTACGCACAGTTCGCGCTACGAGCTAAAAAAAAATGACGTCAAAGTCTTCGGTCTCGTTTTAAACAGGATGGATGAGTTTTTAGCGGGACTACTCCGGCATTCGTGGCGGCCGGACGTCGCCAAACGCCCAAGCGCAAAGTGAACCCACGATTTTCGGCACGTGTCCATAGAAACTAATTATTATTATTCGATCCGACTGAACCGAGCGTTGTTTTGAAGAGGAGCGTATGTGTTAACATCGATATATAAGGCCTAGATATGCCCTCAGGTACAAATATTACCTATATTTTGTGGGAAAAGCAAAAAGAAAAGTGTGTTTTTTTATATACTTTTTTTTAAATAGTATAAAAACGTTAATCCCGATGCGCCATCTAGCGGTATGCAAAATATAGGTAATATTTTTTATTAGCGATATTTTGCCTACAGTGCTAGATAGCGTAGTGCGCTCAAACGCTTGTCAAACTTTCTTTGCTCAAACGCTTGTCAAAAGTTCTTTTTCTTACAGTCAAGTCAAATTTTAAAATTTAAAAAATAAAATCAGATTTTTTTTTTAAATTTGCTTACTTGCTCGTACTGATTTACACCCTTCACTGTGCCAGTTAATTAAACTTCACCCTGTATATCGATGATGTGTTACAACTCATCCTGGGCTCCAAGAGTGTAGTATACGCTGTGAATGTTAAAAAGTTGTCTGCCAGTGAAACCGCCATCACACACCTGCCGGCATGCGTGCGTAGGGATTAATGGCAAGCCGTTCGATTTGGCGAAGTTCGTCCTCATTTTTTATCGTTTTTTTTCGCAGAATCCTTGATTCTATCTCGCGGAACCCCAGGATTTCCCGAAACCCCCTTTGGGAAACGCTGCTATACGCGATTGAAGTTTTTCAAAAATAACTGCGGCAGTGTCCGACATTGCCTAAACCTTTTTTCCGTCACCTTATTCACGGACACATTCCATGGCGAGAGGTGTTATTCAGCCTATGATGAGAATATCACGCCGGTGTCGCGTCGTGCCGAGCTTATTATAGAAAAGCCGTGCTCGCCGAGATCATTAACACCCAATTAGCCAGGCGCCAAGCAAATAAAACTGTACAATATTACATGGGTATTCAGATATTATTATATCGCTTGACCGTCACTTTATAGCTAGGGACATAGTAAATATATACCTAAAGCAGTATAGAAAATAGGCCCATTTGTTGAAATAAATGGGAGTTAATGGGCCCTTGCTGAGTTGGCGACGAAGACCCATTCTGTTCAGGGTTGGTCACACTCACGGGTCAACACCTATACGACGGCCTGCACGCATCAAGTGCGAGCCTGGGTAGGACTCCGACCTTATGGTTAGTTTCCCCTGGGAATCAACCTTCTGACGCTCCTGGACGGTCTGCGCACCGTGCGGCGTAAGCTAATCGACTGTGCACTCTGACTAACAGTCGGGAGAGTCTGGAAGCAGTACTGTTTCCTATAGAGCGGGGGTGGTTACGGACCTTACAGCGACTGCTCTTGAAACGACCATCGGCTACCCGATCCTGGGTGAACAGCCGGGCAAAGGATGCCATGGTCCGCGATAGATTCGGTATACACCGTTTCACCGCTTCGTAAGGGATAGGACCGCGCAAGCGACCTCGAACTCGGAACTAATCGAGAGACTGGAGTAATCTGGTCACAATTGGAAGTAAGGGCGCGAATGTAAGCCCGCCGGGTAACATGGCCTCTTACAGGTTTGTGGCGGAGCTAGACGGTGGACTGTTTTGTAGTCGACAACCCTAGTTGTTGAAATAAATACCGACTCTCAATTGGAGCACTATGGTTGTCTCTCTTTATTTTTTGTAAAAAAAAGTTATTTTTAATTATAATTTAAAACATTTAATTGGCTTCATATAATGATCAAATAATCGAATGAATTAAATAGTTAACAAATAAAATTAGGTAAATAGATCAACTTTTTAAGAGGTCTTTATTCCTCGTTATTATAAATTGACTTATTTTTAATTGCACATCAAAAAACTTATCACCCATCAATTTATACTTATCATTTAAATAATTGTATACATCAAAAATACTGATTGCACACCATATTACACTGCACTGACACATCAAATCATATTGTTCTCGAGGCGGCACTAGCGACTGACAGCATTGCGACAATCGCTTGGATTATTGTAGAGGCGTGCGTCTGTGTGAGTACGTTCGTTACGAACGTTTGTATGTAGCTTCCATACTTCTTGAGCTATATATTTAATAGTGGTCGATCATTCAAATTTATAGATTCGATCGGTAGCGACTGATTTGAAAAACGATTCGGTCAGTTCAATTGGATCGGTCGATTTAGTCAGACTAAAAAATCGGTTGTGTCACGCCAAAACTTTCACGACAAATAGCAAAGGACTGATTTTATCTGAATACTAATTTCATAAATAAAATCGATGAGTGCCCTCTCTCGACTGGCGGATGAAACCAGTTGGGATCCGTTGAAATTTCATGGGCGACGTGGTTCATTTCTTGGCCAAGAGCGGGGTTGGGTTGGCATAATTCAAATATTATTAGGGTAGTTAAACTTAAAACGAAAAATTTGCGTATAATTAATTATATTATTATATTATATAATTAATTATATTATATAAAAGCATATAATTATTTATAATTATATAGTAGTTAAACTTAAAATGCCAACACACATCCAAACAAGGCATCAGTATATCAAATTTCAAGCGTCAAAGTCCAATATTTCGAGACTAAAATTTGACTAGTGCGCCCTTTGGTGGACCGATTTCAACAACAACCTTTTCAACTCTTGCCATGACCAAATGGTGCCTGCATGCAAAATTTCAGCCCAATCGGTTTAAGCGTTTGGACGCTACCGTGGATACACACATACAATCGTCTTAGGGGGGCTCAAAAAGAATATTCGAAAAAAAATGCGCGTAATACTTTCCCTCCTCGTCGGTTGGTTGGCTGGGAAAGTAAAAATACACTTCGCTTTGCATAGGACGATTGTCCAAACGAACCAACGTCGACCGATCGTTCAGTCACTTTCATATCCTACCTACTTAGTCACACTTGCCCAAATTCACCTACAATCAAATGTAAATCTGAATCATAATTTAGTTTTAAGTATAGTGTAATTTAAGTATAGTATAGAAGAGAAGAAACTGGTAATATCTCTCCTTTCTCACCATACCCGCGGTAGCTCCCTTTTATGCGTGCCCCGAACAAGTCTGGCAAAAGTACAGAAAACTACTTATACCTTAGCATTAAATTCTACTATTTACTCCCTATCACTATCAAACCGCTGGATGACATACCATTTACCATGATATTCGAGGACCATGACTTTACAAATATTATACCAATTTAACCGCCCTACCTTTGGGTTATTGTTCAAAAAGTAGTTAAAAAATCGTTAGGTTTTTCTCATTAGAATTCTTAATAATAATACTTGTTTAAAATATACCAGACATTTTTTTATACACAAGAGATTAATTTATTACTTTTTTTTGTATTTAGAATCGTAGTAACGATTTCACGTATCACGTACGCTTTGTGGGTTTCGTTTTTTTTTTAATTGTACTCGAGCGTACTTGAACGTACGTGATACGGGTTGCTGCGATCGGGCTATATTACAGCGGCCGTAACACGGACGTTTGTATGGGTAGGGCGGTTAAATGCTAATTGTTATACACCAGTTTGACTAGTTATATTTTGACATATATCATGTATTTAATCACTAGTTATTATTCATACGATAAGTAAACGCATCCGGAATCGTAAACCCTATAAAGACAGTTGTCGATTATTCTAAACATCCGTGTCATAGGTTAAGAAAATATCGATAGTATAATATTCCACTCGTAGCATCTAAGCACAATTATTTTCATGTAGATATTAACTTGCTTATCGAATTGTATAAAGGCCGGTAGATACGCCCAGAGATTCATTCAATTACCAGCAAGACTCACGTCTAGTTCTCTGTATTATACCAAATAATAAATCATCAAGGGATTACAAGAGTTTAATTCGCTACCGCGTAACAAATTGGCGCAGTCGGTACGGATTCTGCTGGTGCAGTAAGTCAGGGAGAACGAGCCTGTCCAGGACAACATCGCCAGAAGACAGACACGGTACCCGAAGGGTTTTGAACTTCCCTGCCGAGCCAACCATGCGAATAACCCACACACTGTTACTGTGGTAAGTGGCTTAAAATCTTATGCTCTATCCCAGAAAAAATCCAATCTTCTAAATCCCATCTAATACTCCATTTCATTTCTATATTTGTGTACTCCTAATTATTACTCCTATTTCTCTTAATTATATTTCTACTCGTGATTATTTCTATCTCTTGTGCTACCATGACAAAACTCGAAGACTCAAAAGTAACCCAGAGCATGAGTGCTCCTCCTGAAGTAAACTTTAATATAGTACTACAATTAATCCCGGACTTTGACACATCCCACGATAGTCAAGTATATCGATTCATTAGGTCATGTGACTCTGCGTTCCGTCTAGCAAACCCATCACAACAGGAAATTTTACTAGTTTATGCCCTTAATAAAATATCAGGAACAGGTTCATCCGACACACATGCCAAACAATACGCTAATTGGGGGGAACTAAGAAGCTTTCTGATCCAAAAATATTCTCAAGCTAAAACACTGGCACACCTAAACTTGGAACTACAGTCCATGTTCCAGAAAACCACTGAATCTGTAAATGAGTACCTTCTCAGGGTCGATTTATGCCGAAGCAAAACAGTCGAAAAATTAATCACGGAAATTGCTGACAACACTATCACCGGACGTATAGCAACCACAGAGGAAATAGCGTTAAATGTATTTGTTAACGGGCTTAGATCAGATATAGGAATCATGCTTCGTACCAAAGAATTCTCTAAATTATCGGAAGCAGGTCGATTCGCCGTACAAGAAGACCAAATCCGTAACATGAATTTAGCAAGACAGAACTTATACAGGACCGAAGCGTCTAAACCACCCCCCCCAAACCCCAAACGTACTTTTCAGTCACCCATCGTACAACGTCCACCAGGCAATACAACAAAAATCTGCAATTACTGCAAAAATCCCGGGCACGTTATCTCTGAATGCCGGAAAAGAGCTTACAATAACGGAATGAAAAATCTAACGACTCCACCCCAAAGCAATATAACCCGCAACCATCAAACTTCTCTGCATCCGACCCAAGTCAATAATTTAAACTCCTTCGCGACCGACGAAATGAGCAGCTCGTCGGAAATCGCTTCAAACCCTTGCTCGAACTCATGAACCCGGATCTCGAATTTACAAAATCTCCAAAACCCACGGAAGTCAAAAATCCAAAAAAATCCGATTATGTACGAAATTTAGTCTATCAAGGACACACGCAAATCATTCTCACGACTGTAGGTAATAACGCCACGCAGATTAACCCCGTCTATCGTAGACGACTCTGCGACGTCAGCACTCAAACCTGCGAAAGCCTTTTTCTTCCTATATCCAGTACCAGTTCAAGGCAAATACAAGGCTCTTCCTCAAAGATGTGCGACAAACAGGCTAACCGGGCCCTACGTACCAATTCCCCTGAATCTACTAAATCAATTAATTCTAAGCTTACTAAATCTACTAATTTTACCAAATCTAATACCAAAACTCGTCCTAAAATTACCAGATCTAGGTTTAAATCTCGCTCTAAAAATACTAAGTCTATTACTAAATCTCTGTCGGGCAATCAGCCACAGCATCCTAAATCTACTACACCATTTTCAAAATCCAAGCCCTATGAATCGAAAGAAAACCCTAAGCCAGAAAAAGAATCACTCACATTTGCTATTTCTTCTCTAAATGAGATACCGCCCGAAAATCTTTTGCACTGCACTTTTCATGTCGAAGGAAATCCTTTAACTCTTCTAATTGACACCGGTGCCGGTATCTCCATTATCCATAGAAACAAAATTGGTTCTAGTAAACTTGACACGTCTAGCTTCGTATCTATAATAGGCATTTCCAGTAACCAATCTTCTATTCAAAGTCATGGCAAAGCAGCAATCGCACTGGACGACTTTCCTAATTTTTCATTTCACGTAGCAAACTTGAACATTAAATCGGACGGAATATTAGGAAACGATTTTATGACAAAATTCAACGCAAAAATTTACATTCAGTCAAAAGTCATGCAAATACGCGATAAAACTTATAAACTTCACTGCTTAGGCGATAAAGCGCCTCACAACCTTGAAACGAACGAACATATGTTAAATAGTCGATCCGAAACAGTGATAGTATGTAAAACGAATTCTTTAATATCCGGAATAGCGGTAGTAAACGGGCAAAAGATAGATAAAGATATTACCATTCCCAATGCTCTAGTCTGTGTCAAAGATCAAAAATTTATTATCACTTGTGTGAATGCCGCGGAGCATGACATATTGATAAAAACGCCCGTTATTCAAGTCGACCCTTTTGACTTCTGTTCTCAAACGATAAACGCTACAAATTATCAAATATCCGAAACCGTTAACGAAGGTGATAAAACGCAGCACCGGAAGGATGAAGTATTAAATTTAATTAGAGATAAACATCTAAATGAAGAAGAAACCATCTCCTTACGACGAATAATTTCAGACTATTCTGACATTTTCTATATGGAAGGAGACCGTCTAACATTTAGTAACCATACCAAGCACTGTATCCCTACGACTTCTGACGTTCCAATACGCGCTAAAACTTATCGCCTCCCGCAAGTACACGAACAAGAAGTGAAACATCAAATAAAAAAATGCTAGATCAGAATATCATACAACCTAGCTCATCCCCATGGAGCAGCCCAATCTGGATTGTCCCAAAAAAACTTGATGCATCTAATAAACAGAAGTGGCGAATTGTCATTGATTATAGGAAATTAAACGATCAGACAATCGGGGATTCCTACCCAATTCCAAATATTACAGACATCCTAGATAAATTAGGTCATTCCCAGTACTTTACTACCCTAGACCTAGCATCTGGGTTTTATCAAATTGAAGTAGAACCCAATGATCGGCCAAAAACTGCATTTAGTACCCCATACGGCCATTTTGAAATGACCCGAATGGCCATGGGATTACGCAACGCCCCAAATTCCTTTCAACGAACCATGGATTCTATATTACATGGACTACAAGGAGAACGTTGTTTCGTTTATTTAGACGATATTGTAATATTCGCTTCAAGCCTTCAAGAACACGAACAGAAATTACGAGAGGTATTTGACAGACTCCGGAAATACCAACTTAAGGTCCAGCCAGACAAATGCGAGTTTCTCAGGCATGAAGTAACGTATCTCGGCCACGTTATCTCAGATAAGGGAGTCCAACCTAACCCAGAGAAAACAAAAGCAGTACAGGAGTATCCGACCCCAAAAACGTGTAAAGACATCAAAGGCTTCTTAGGTCTCACGGGGTACTATCGTCGTTTTATTAAAGATTTCAGCAAAATAACCAAACCCTTAACTAACCTATTGAAAAAAGACGTCCCCTTTAATTGGGGTCAGCCCCAACAATTGGCATTCGAAGAATGCAAACGACTTCTTACTAACCCGCCTATTCTCCAATATCCCGATTTCAGTAAAGAATTCATTCTCACAACGGACGCGTCTATGTACGCTATCGGGTCTGTCTTATCTCAGGGAGAAATTGGTAAAGATCTACCAGTATCGTATGCATCGAGAACATTAAACAACGCAGAAACTCATTACTCGACGGTAGAGCGTGAACTTTTATCTATAGTTTGGTCCGTGAAACATTTTAGACCCTATCTGTATGGTAGGAAATTCAAAATAGTAACCGACCATAAACCACTCACCTATCTATTTTCAATTAAAGACCCCGGCAGCAAGCTTATCCGTTGGCGTCTAAAACTTGAAGAATTTGACTATGAGATAAGATATAAGGCCGGCAAACAAAACACCAACGCGGACGCACTTTCACGGCCGCCGATAATGCACACAAATGCAATCACGAGCAACAACCCCAAAGACCCATCGAAAAATCCCGATAACTACTTACAGATAAACTATAACTTTTTCTCCGAAAGAAATAGCGATTACAACTATGACACTCCTAAACTAAAACTCTCGACAAACCAGCTTTTAGACCTTTCCCATAAAAATATATATATACCTGTATCATGTCACCATTCTGACCAAAACAAACTGCTTAATGAAGCTATATTTGGTGCACAAGAACAACCGTTGAGTGCACAAATAAACTCCTACCTGAAAAAACAAAATAATATGTATGACGTAGAACTCATAACTTCCCGCGAAAACCAAAACCTATTCCTCTGCTGCACTAGAATAAATCACTTCGACCCATGGAACTCCGAAAACTATTTTAAATCACTACTGTCATGCCTACAAAAACACGATATAAAAACACTGCACATTCCTCATCTTAAAATTGACCGCACTTGCCTATCACAAGGAAACGAGCAACTTCACATCACCGCGTATTTAGCCGATACATATAACTGCGAGTTAACAATATGCGAAGATAAGGTTACATATCCAAACTTTGAAGAGAGGGCGAACATTTTAAAAATATATCACGACGAACCACTTGGCGGACATAGAGGTATAGGGGAAACCACTCGGAAAATCCGCGATATGTATTTCTGGAAAGGTATGACTAATGACATTAAAAATTACATTGACAATTGCATCACATGCCAGCGTAATAAAATACAGAGAAGGACATTCCAAGCTCCAATGGTCATCACTTCCCAAGCTACTGAACCCTTTGAACGAGTATCTATGGACTTAGTTTCATATTCTGATATTAGCGACAACAATAACAGATATATTCTCACTTTGCAAGACGAACTAACGAGATTCGTACAAGCCTATCCCATTACTGACAAAGAAGCTCTGACCGTAGCCAAACAACTATTGCACTTTTGCCAACATTACGGCGTTCCCAAGCGATTCCATTCAGATCAAGGCTCCGAATTCATGAATGCCACCGTAAGGGCGCCTTTTCACTGGCGGTTAGCCGCAAGGCGGCTAGCCGCGCGGCACGCCGCTCGCTCGCGTTCGTTCCGCGGCTAGCCGCCTGGCGCCGCGCCGCGCGGCTAGCCGCCTTGCCGCGCGGCCTGCCGCGTCGTTCTCTTGCAGCGAGCCAGGCGCCAGTTTCATTGAGAAAGCGGACGAAAATGGACGCCGTTGAAGCAGCTATAATTATATACGTGTATTGTAGAGAAATGGAGAGAAATAAAAAACGAATGGCGGGAGGCGGCGGAGGCGATGCAATGTGTAGCAGGGAGGGGGCCACGCGGCTCGCCGCGCGGCACGCCGCGCTGCGAGCCGCCAATACAAACATTGAACGCGCGGCTCGCCGCGCGATACGCCGCCAGTGAAAAGTGCCAGGGCGGTGCGGCGTGCCGCATTCAACCGCGTTGGATGATGACGGCCGCGCGGTCGAGTGCGGCGCGCCGCATAGTGAAAAGGATAGAAACGCGTTTCCATACATTCTCTTTGCAAGACCTTTCCTGCGGTACGCCGCCGCGGCTAGCCGCTTTGCGGCTAACCGCCAATGAAAAGGCACACTAATCAAACATTCAGTACCGCCTACCACCCTCAGAGTAATGGGGCTCTCGAACGATTCCACGCGTCTTTACGCGACCACATCCGAATGTACCATAGCCGCAGACAAAAAAATTGGGACCAGATTATTCCTTTTGCAATAATGTGTCACAACACTTCCGTAAATACCTCCACTGGCTATACTCCGTATGAACTACTCTTTGGTTATAAACCACGTCCCTTTCATTCTCTAAAACCTATATCGGAATACACGACTTGCGATTATGTCAAAGATTTAAGTGAGCGTCTTAAAATCGCCAGAGAAACCGCTTTGCGCAATATCGAGTCAATGAAAGAAAAATCCAAAAATCGACACGACAGTCAAATCAAAAATATAGCCAAATTCCGCATCGGTAGTAAAGTCATGTTAAGGGTTCAAAACCCCAATAATTTAGACGCAAAATGGGAAGGCCCTTACGAGGTTATTCGCGCCGGATTTAATGAAAACTATATCATTAGAAAATCAGGGAGAAATAATTTAGTTCACGCCAATCGCCTCCGACCGTTCGTTTCGCAATCCCCCAACTAAATACTATTTAATCAAATTTAACAAATTAAACCTTTTTCTTTTACCTTATAAATAAGTATACTAATTAATTATCACTAGAATAAAACCTAACAAACTAAAGCCATTTCCTTTTATCTTATAAATTAAGAATTTAACTAAATATCATTACACAGAAATTAACAAATTAAAACTATTTCCTTTTATCTCACAAATCAAGATACCTAAACGACGTTAATGATTGCTTTTCTAGCATATTATTCGCGAAATCCAATACAGTACACCCATCAATCATAACAGTAAAAAAAAATATATCAGGAACTATTATTGTCCAACCACATTAGAACTAATAAACGGCTGATCGTGCCAGTTACTCCCGATAATATACATACGCTATTAGATTCATCTACTTTATCAGCTTACGTCTACTCTAACCGTCTAATGTATATACTAGAATTTCCACTCATCCAAAACGATCAATTTACATTATATCATCTCTATTCTATCCCTATCCGACACCCGAATTCAACCTACTACACTACCATAATACCAGAGCATAGTTACCTAGCCACGAACCCCAATGGACAACAGTACATCTCAACCAGCTCACTAGATGACTGCAAAACCTATGCAACACGGAAGAAAGTTTGCACGGGGCTCACAGTCTACGACTCGACGGCACGACCTACATGCGAAACCCAAATACTATCCAGTATCTCTACGACTATACCAAAAATATGCACTGCTACAACATTTCCGGCTGTAATCAACACGTTTCAACCATTAACTGGCAACATATGGCTGTACATATTAAGCAACGAAGTCCAAAGCGTACTGCAATGCGACAACGAAGTATCGCATCACAAAATTCAAGGGACAGGAATTATAACATTACCTCCCACCTGCAAGCTTCATACCGGATACAGCACTCTCTCAGCATTCCAGACGAGTGAAGAAAACGTCACATACCCCATTATCATCCCTGACATTAGAACAGAGGACTGTTTTGAAGACATCAAGAATATGGAACCTCCATTGTTAATTCCAATTCCAATTAACGATCTACCACTTTGTTGAATTCGTTGCTGGATTCGTTGAATAAAATTAAAGAGCACATAAACAAATTTCACGAAGAATTACAAGAATCTCAATCAAAATCATTTACACAACGATACCAACCGACGATTACATGGACCTATCTCAGCATAGGATTATTATTGCTATTTTATATTCTCCTGAAATGCTGCAATATCAATCCCATCAGGATCTTCAAACGGAACCGTAGAGCATCCGAGCACCCAAATAGATGCATCCAAATCTTCAACAATTGTTTCGACTCCTCAACCAGACAGCACGCAACACGTGTAGCAATACCACTGCCAGATCGAGCACAACCGACAACTACAGGTATCTCGGAGGACGAAGACGACGAAACAACATCTCCATCCTATCAAAGATCCAGCAACACCACCTCATCTTTATTCTAAGGGGGAAGGTGTTATACACCAGTTTGACTAGTTATATTTTGACATATATCATGTATTTAATCACTAGTTATTATTCATACGATAAGTAAACGCATCCGGAATCGTAAACCCTATAAAGACAGTTGTCGATTATTCTAAACATCCGTGTCATAGGTTAAGAAAATATCGATAGTATAATATTCCACTCGTAGCATCTAAGCACAATTATTTTCATGTAGATATTAACTTGCTTATCGAATTGTATAAAGGCCGGTAGATACGCCCAGAGATTCATTCAATTACCAGCAAGACTCACGTCTAGTTCTCTGTATTATACCAAATAATAAATCATCAAGGGATTACAAGAGTTTAATTCGCTACCGCGTAACATAATGATATTTGTAATTTTAGTTTTTAAATGTATGATTTAGCTTTATTTTGATTATTTAACACCTTACTGACTAGGTACTTTGGATATTACGATAAACAACTTTAAGTACGTATCTATTCAAATTATTGACTATTTCAATTATTATGCTTCTATTTTGATTATTTAACTTTTTACTCACTATTTTAGTTATTATGATGAGTAACTTTTAGTAGGTGCCCATTCAAATTATTGTCTATTTTAATTAATAGGCCTTTATTTTGTTTTGTAATAAGATTTTACAATGAATAACTTACAATGAATAACTTTTAGTAGGTTCCAAAGTTTCTTAAATACTATTTTTTTTTCTTCAATCTAATAGCTAAAGTCTTGACAACCTATGCAGGTAAACTATAGATTAGAGTAGTAATGAGACTTACTACCTAATACCAATATGTAGACACGTCCGAGAGGGGTTTTAGGCTATCAATTAGACAAGACGTAAATGTAAATGAAATAAAAAATGCCTTTAAAAAAACAATAAAAAAGAAAACTAAATTTAAGAGGCTAATATATTGGTAAGTAAATAATAATTATTGCTATCAATATTATCTTATTTATTTATTTTATTTTTATCATGGTTAACTTATTGACATGTCATCCCTTGTATTTATTATCATCATTATTATTATTACTGCTGTCGGTATTTTTGATATTTGCTTTTATTGAATTTATTAATTTTTCATATATATTTTAACTATATATGCAGTAATACGTTAGTACAATGCTATTTCATTATTAATACCTATATATTAATAATATTACTTTTATATTACTCTTATATTACTCTTATATTACTGTTATATTATATATATATTATATATTTTAAAGACACGGCTGCTATTGGACAAACATTACTAGACTATTGCCTCGACACAAGCCCAGGCCCAGTGAGTCAGCCTTTTTATAGATTAGTTAGGCACTCTACTTATTCATACCTACTACTGGTTTTAATGAATAGTTAGTAATTAAATAATTATAATAATGTGTTATGGATAAACAAAAAAAACAAAAAAATGCTTTCCAGCTCCCAACCTGACCACTATTGTTTTATTCGTTTCAACTGATTTACCTCGCAGCGATTTTAATTATGTACCTTATAAAGGAACTAAATCAGTCGGTACTTAAGTAATATAGGGCCCGATTGCGTTTCTTTGTGAACTAAAACTAAAATTAGTCCAAGCGAACGAGACAGAGCAATACTTTAGAGCGGAATATGAAACGAACGATTGTCGATAAATACTACCTGTCGAACTTATACTCGTCCGAAAAAAATCGAGCATATTTCGTGCGGTGTAAGATTAGACCTTGGCGGGAAATTTTAATGCGAAAAAGTGACAACCGGTCATCTCACATTCCGCTCTAGCGTATTGCCCTGTCTCCGTTCACACGGACTAATTTCCGATTTTAGTTGACGAAGAAACGCAATCGAGCCCATTGAGCAGTCATTACTAAGGTGTCCGCTTCCGGGTTAATTTGCATGAATTATGAATGCATTTTCGGCGTGGCTGCGGTTGCAGTAAAACACGCGATAAAAGATTGTTGTGGAATAACGTTTTAATTTCTAAGTCGTGGTAACAATGAATGTTAATTAACAATTGGTTTACAATTTACAAAAAAATAGGTTTCGTTTTTGTTTCAATAACTTGTTATTACATTATGGAACAATACACCATTGAAGAGTAAACTAGGAGGGTCTACACGTATTGTTCTAAATCCGCTTATGACAGCGCAGAAGGCGCTTCTTCGGGTTATTGCCAAAAAGCCCCGAAGGTACCCCTCAAACGACTTGTTTGCAGAGCTGAATATATTAGACGTCAGGCAGGTATATGCAAAAACAGTCTTTCTTAACTACTTAAAAAGTAAAGATATTCACGTTAAAGCTGAGCATAAAATTTCAACGAGGAGCGCCACAACCTGTAAACACAATGCACAGAAAACCCGAACATCCTTCGCCCAAAGACACTTTAGCTTTATAGGGCCAAAAATTTATAACCATCTAAAAGAATCTATAAAAACATGCCAACATACTAAGTCAATTCAATTAAAATCTAAAATTACACAACATTTACTTCAACTTGGTAGAAATGAGGTGGAAAAGGCAATAAGCCATATTTTAAAGTAAAGGTCTGCATTATTATTATTGTCATACATTGCACTACACTTTATATTTAAATACTATTTATTTGTTTGTTCTACAAACTTCATATTACGACATTTTGTATTAATATTTATTTCCATGACCATGCTATATCAACATTTTAAATATAATTATAAGTTTAATTTGAATTCGCTTATCTATTTTATATTTTATCATATTTTGTATTTTTGATTTTAATATTATGTACACATGAATAAATCTTCGCCATACATAGAGTTTTCCTTGGTACGGCCTATGGCCTAGTTAGGCAGATTCTGCAACTAATAAAATTGTAAATTTATGTTTTGAATGAATAAAATTATTATTATTATTATTAAACTCAAAATATCAACTAAGAACCAACCCTCCCCTCCCCCCCCCCCCCCCCTTCCCCTTTCCGTTGGGTTGTTGATTGGATACACTCATAAGAACTTTGTAATATCTATAATTTTATATAAGTAGGTATTTTTATTTATCTGTAGTTCCTATGTATCTATTATTATAATATATATTATATTATTATAAATTATATTTTTTTATGTATGTATGTATGGATGTATGTAAATGTATATTTATGTGTATATGTTTATGTATGTGAGCTGTATTGTTACTTTTATTTAATATTACAACGGCTGTAAGAAATCGCAAAACGATAAGCCCGCCGTTTGTGCTAAGTTAAAATAGAATTTAAGTTTTCTTTACCAATGTAATTATTTTTTAGTACAATAAAGGTATTTTTCATTTCTTTTTTTTTCATTTCATTTCATTTTCATTTCAGTAAACGAAAGTAGGCATACTATTTTCCTTAGTACTGTATTTCATCGAGAATGCTGCAGGTGCAAGCGTTACCTTCAATGGAGATCGCTACCACAGTCGCTATAGAGCAATGCTTCAGGACTCCCCCTTTCTATTCTCGCGAGCGGAGAACAATAATAAGATATGGTTTCAGCAAGATGATGCTGCGGCCCACAACCGCTCGTGAGACAGTGATCTTGTTGGGGGAACAATTTTCGAATCGCGCCATGTTCGAATCAAATATAAAAAACATATGAATTAAACTTTAATTCGCTATAAATTTTATAAAGTTTTTATCACTTCGTTATTAAATCTATAAATCGTAAAGTTCCCCCTGCATTTTGAAATATCATTCCTAAAAAGGACATTTTTATAAAATAATTTCTATTAAGACGTATCTTTCATAATATCGAACCACGATCGTCATTGTTAAATTATAAAAAATATCGGTTGTCGCCCCAAGACTTTCCCGGCAATTAGCCAAGGACGTCAATTCATTCAATTTAGAAATCGTCCTCAATTGAACCCCCCCCCCCCCCTCAAACACTACCCCTAAACTCCCTTTTGCATCCTAAACACTTGGGTATCTATTAAAGAACTCTATATAAGACGGGATAGGAACCCACGAGAGAAGAAGAATATCGGAAGAAGAAGAATATTATCGTCCGGAACTTTATACATCCTGAGTACTTGGTCTATTTTCTTTGGAGTTAAAGCATTCTAGATAAGGCGAGATAGGAACCCACGGAAGAAGAATATCGGAGAAGAATATTATCGTCCGGAACTGTATCCATCCGACGGAATAAGAATATCGGAAGAAAAATATTTTTGACCCACCCGATAGTGATTGATGACAGCAAATCTGGTGCATTCATATTATTTTTGTAGTACATATTTCCGTGGTATTGAATGGTTATTTTTCAATATCGTTCGTTTCTCGGCTAGCCTCGGGCGGTTCGATTTGATTAAAATGTATGTCGGTTTTTTTTGTATCGCTTGTATAAGAGATATAGCAACTAAAATGTAACAATGTGGTTTCGACCCTACGAGGCATCTGTGTATCAAATATCAAGTCTCTAATTTCATATTTCGAGATTGAAGTATGACTAGCATGTAGCAAGGTGGACCGATTTCAACCACACTTTTCAACTCTTGCCATGACCAAATGATGCCTGCATGCCAAATTTCAGCTCAATCGAATAAAGCGTGTGGGCGCTGTCGTGGAGGAATACACACACACAGGCACACAGAAGTGCGTTCACAATACTTTTCTTTGCCAGGAAAGTAAAAGAAAATATTGTATTGTTTAAAACAGAGGTACCCAAACTTTTTTGTCCCGTAGACCACTTTTTTTTTTGTTTACTGTAGACCCCTGCCTGCCTATTATTGAATTTTCCTAAAGTTTAAATGTGTTTTTGACAGCTGGACAGATTTACATAGGGTTTTTGAGTTGTAAAAAATATAAATATGGAAATTCTTATTCGGAGCTTTATTGGAAAAAAAATGCAAATTTATTTCTAAGCGTCCACGGCCCTGAAGTACGAAGCATTTGTGAAAGCCACACATACCACTATACCGCTGGCTCATTCATGTGACAAGTCTATTCCACTCGCTCGCACAGATACCCATTGAAGCGCAATTTATTCACATATCTCGCTCGCACCTTCCCTCGTTCGTCATGTGCGTTGGCCTCCCCAATCGACTAGTGATGCAATTCGAGTTGAGTGTTCATTTCATTCTATGGCAGGCGCGTTTGTGTATGCGATCAAAAAACTATGCTGGACACAAAAACTGTTTGAAGTGTAATAAGACATTTACTGATTGCCTGAAATGTTTATGATGACCTGCCTTATTGGGGTCCGCTAATGTGAACCCCCATTTACAACTCATGCAACCCCATTTTTTCTCACTGACATGGACCCCCTACAATTCGAAATCGACCCCTGGGGGTCCATATAGACCACTTTGGGAATCACTGGTTTAAAACATGTGTGTATATATATAAGTGCTTTTGCTCTTTTTCAAAGACGCTTTACTTTTGTTTTGTTAGCCCTTCTCCCTTACTCCCCCCCCCCTCCCCTCCCCGTCTCGCATCTATAAACAAAGGAGCCTCCTCAATGGGGGTGCGAACGACAGCAACCCGTTGAATCAAACCCGTTGAACTGACGACGAGACAGGATAATTTCGCGTTGTCCACGCTGTAGGCATATTCGCTTGCCAACAACTCGAATTAATTCATACCAAAAATGACAATGTGTAAAACCATAGTGATTAATATATTGCGCGCTTCACGAGTGTCTCGTCGCAACGGGGATTTTAAAACCCCGCGTTGTTTTAAGACCAGTAATTTCCTATATGTATATAACTAGGTTTCAACATATTTTATATATATTAATTAATTCAATCATTCTGCTTGTATACCAGAATTATCACAGGATGGGTTTAAATTAAAGTCATACTTGAAATAGGTAAATCAGTATAAGCAAAACTTCGACAATTACATTTTTTTAAAGTACAAAAGGCGTTAAGCTTGGTGAGCCATCTAGCGGTAGGATATTTTAGCTAATGCTAGATGGCGCAGCGCGCTTAACGCTTCTCAGTTCAAAAGTTAATTTTTTTAAATTTTCAAAACACTTTTTCTCCACATTTTTTTAATCAAAAGTTGTATATTTGCTCGTACTGATTTACCCATTTCAAAGATGCCGGTTAATTAAAACTCACATTGTATAGATCCATAGAAAATGCATACATAGTTATTTTTTGTATGTATTTATATGTATATAAATACAGACCATTCCGCTTCAATCCCTACTTCTCCCGATCCTGCACTGTTAGATAACTTAAATTAATTAAATTCAATTAAAATTTCTGAAAAAATATTTTAAACGATGAAAACAAGTAAACGGCCTTGCATTTGTAGTAACGATCACTTATGTAAAACTGTTTAAAATAACACTGTATGTTTCCCTAAAAAATAAAGAAATACATATAAAGTTACGATAGGTTTTGCGCTAATCAAAACAGTTTGAAATTAAAGTGAACTTGAAGTGTGGAGTCAAAACGACTCCACCGTGAAATGCTACTGTTTAAATTGGCAGTTCACTGAAAGGAGCTATGTCGTGCGTGTTTACGCATTGAAACATTGCAACCAGTTGATTCGGTTGTCGCGTCGTCGTGGTGCAGTTAATGAAAATATCTCTCATCTCTTTCGTGCGTACGAAATTCAGATGACGCCGAGCGGGTCGGCGAAATCCCCGGCGTATTCTTGGCAAACGGAGGACCTTCTGCTGCTGGAGGACGACCACGGAATGTCGCCGCGCTGGATACGCCCATGTGAAATTGCACACGATTGATGGAAACAACAGCAACGAAACCTCTTTGGATAGCAACCAAAACGATCGTCATGGAATCCCGTGTCAGTGACGACCTTCTTCCGACATTTGAAAGTTAACGGCAGAAAGAAAACGTTTCACTTTGTTGCAATGTTTTTTATTATTGTTCTTTACTAGCGGTTCCTGGCAGCTTACGGTTCCTGTGCGGTTGGGCCATTATGACCTACTCGCCATCTTGGGTCGACCCAACTCACGGTTTAACTCTTAGCCGGTATTATTCCCGATGAGGGTTGAACCTAGAAAGGACTCTGTTTCCTCTGTCACGGCAGGTGGATCAGATCCTCTGGGGGATGTCCTTCAAGCACTGCTGGGCGGTTTGCGCATTGTGTTGTGCGTCAGCAAATCGACTATGGCGAATAACCGAAGGGTCTGGAAATAATGTTATACGTATCCTATGCAGCGAGGGTGGTTTTTGACCTGATGTCAGCTACTCTCGAAACGACTCGTCGGCCACCCGATACCGTGTGAAAGACGGGCAAAGGGCGCTACGTTCCGCGGTATATTTTACCTGAATTACCGGCCAACAACAGGTAGAGGCCACTAGCAGTAGCAGATACTGTACGTAACTAAATGCAAATTATGAAGATATCTGCTAATGTCCCTACCAACATTTTACCCTACTTTTAATGTCCCTATGTACTTTAATGCATGCTTTTAATGTCCCTACCACAATGCATGCGTTTAAATATTATTCATGGCGCCGCTGCGGAACATACTTACAGAAATATTTACAGAAATTTAACAGACGAAATTGACAGTTGCAGAGAAGCAGCGAAGCTACAGAGAAGATGACACTGGAAAATCCAGAAATTTAAGGATTTGAAAATGAAAAACGCAGCTAGGTCATTAAATAATTATAAAATTAATTTATAACTGCACAAAAGTGTACGAAATATTGATATTTTAAAAACTTAATAGGATAGGATAGAAACGAATTTACCGCGTGAAATGTGTAGCATCCGACGTTTCGGTGACGTTGCAGCCGCCGTTATCCAGGGTAGACTGAAAGAGCTGACAATCCGTTGTTTTGCGGGTAGGCCGCTGCCGCCACTGCGTAGGTTATAACGGTGGTGGGGGGGGGGGGGGCGGAGTCGGAGCGCGCGAATTTCGAAAATCCGTCTTGCACTCAACACTCACTGTATCCTGTCTTACGTCCTTGCGTTCGGCGTTCAGGTGCTACAAATTTCACGCGGTAAATTCGTTTCTATCGTATTTATAATGTCAGACAACCGCGATAGTCCTCGATTTTATACAACTACAGTTCGTCTTCAATAATTTAATGCTATAAAAATACATCGATAAGCAATAACTAGAATAAGTTATTGAGTAAGAATTTAGGGAAATAAGTGCCTACCTCGAGTTTTTATGTTCAATAAAAGCCTGGTTTTTAATTACTTGATAGGTTGAAGTTTTGAATAAATTATTGAGTGTTTGAAATTGCGTTTATTTAACACTAAATTTGCTGTAAATGTATTCGGGCTCAGCCTCACAAATCTCAGCCAGATGTTATCCTAAGCTATCGTTATAATGTTAAGTATCATCTGAACAATTTTCAGGTCTGGGAAAAAGTACTACCATTTTGCTAGGTTTTTCAGGAGCGAGACACCTTTGCCATAACTATAGATCAGCCAGATTATTTTTTTTCTAATCAATGTTGCGACTTGACAGTAAAACGATTTTCGTTAGTGCTAAAAAAGTGTAGTACATTTGAATTTTCAAAAGCATTTTTCAAAAGCATCAATCCACCGTAAAACCCTCTACAAAATTCATGTCCACTATTATAAATGCGGCTGCAACGTCACCGAAACGTCGGGTGCTACAGATTTCACGCGGTAAATTCGTTTTCTATCCTATTTATAATGTCAAACAACCGCGATAGTCTTCGATTTTATACATGTCCACTACTTAGAATTAGTCATTGAATAATCCTATCTAGGTTTGGTGACTGGGAAAATAGGCACCGACTAAAATCACTACCTCCGCAACTATAAAGCAAAAACAGGCTTTTTTGCTTTTTTTCTTATTCTATATATATGCTGCCTTAACCAGCCCACAAAAAGGAAGCTTGAAAGTTATAACGATCTTCTGTATCTCTATCCTGTCTGTATATTTGTTTGTGCGTTGGTTTGCACAGCAGTGAGACTCGGAAAAAACAATTCGCCGGGTTTGCGTTACAGAATATCAGTTATTATGCAAGAACCGTCGCTGCTGCTGTTACTCGTCGCGTAAAATAACATTATGATGAATGCAAATTAAATGACAGCCGTGTGGCGGGAGCTTCGTCTGTGAATGGGAGAAAACGCATAACCGCGTCGATGTAAACATTACGGGCTTTTGACAGACACTCGTTAACGTTTAAAATGCACTTGCTTTGTTGCAAAAGCGTGGGCAGGGAGGCCTCGACCGCGTTCAGTTGTTCTTTCAGCAGTAGCAGCACAAGACGACATACATTTTCATCGCAGTTCAATGAAAATTCATTTAATAACTTTTTCATTCGAAGAAGTTTTTACCTAATTGCCGCAGTTGTAATGAGGATGTGCGCAACACTTTCAAGGTGGAGCGAGCGGCGACTTCCGTACAATGCTCGATGTTGTGAGTGAGGGAGAATATAGATATATGATCCCCTAGATTGGGCCTAGATGGGCCTTCGCGCTCGAAAATAAACCCTTAAAAACTTCTACTGAAAGCCGGCCAGTAGTACTGCCGTCGTAAATGAAAACACAGTAACTTCATTTACTGTGTTTATACAAGTTTGGTTCTTTAAAATCACGAGTTGGAGTACTATAAGGAAAATTTTTCGGTTTGTCTGTCGATGGATAGTTACCGAGATACCTTAGATAAAAACACAGTATTTCTTAAAAAGTCAGAATATTTTTAATAAAAAACACAGTATGTATAACTTTTTAAGTTAAAATACAGTAACCTATTATTTACTGTTATCTTTTTTAATACTTATAAGCATTAAAGAAATATTTTTGTTTGGTTACAACACGGCTTCTTCAGATACTTTGGTTTAGGTAAAATTTTGTTAAAATTTAATTTATTAATAGACGATTTAATCACAGTATCTGAATTACTGTGTTTAAGGTGCATGCAGTTTTTTTATTTATTTAAAAATATATATATTTATTTTACATGGTTAGAACACAGTAATGGGTAAAATTTACCTACAACACAGTAACCACTCAATTACGGTGTTATAGCTTAAAAATATAAAATTTATCAAATTATTTTCCTAATTTAAAACACAATATCTACTTTAATTAATTAAACAATTATAATTTAATATATATTTTTATGCAGAATTGAAGTTCTAACCATTTTTTAACATTAAAGATTAAAAGAAATAATCTATATTGATTACTTTGTTCATAAAAACAAATATTTAACAACTGAACTTTGACCGCGTTTTTCTCAAAACGTCTTTTTTCAAGTTACTGTGTTTTCATTTACGACGGCAGAGTAGTTTGGTCCGCTGGCAGTTTCCGGTGTGAGAGAGAGCTGATGAAAAGAATATTACCGCGCTTTCCTCTCGCATACTTTTCAATTTAGTGCTCTCTCTGTGACATGATTTACGAGAAAAGGGTCTGTGGGGCCAAATTATTTGTATGTGAGGGCATATCTAGCTAATATATCGATGTTGTTCCGCTTAGAAGATGTGGCTAGGCGGCAAATACACTATAAAAATGTGAGTCCTGTGGAACCCGCCTTGTTGCCTATTGGCACCATCTTCTGGGTGGGCATTTGTAGCATCACGCAGTCAAACAAACACTCAGGCAGTCACCCATCCCAGTATTGACCGCGCCCAGAGCTGCTTAACTTCGGTAACAAGGAGGAGACAACGGGTCAACGTGGCTATGGACGCTAATGTTATATTATGGTATATTATAGATTGGTATGTTATGTGTGCGATTTGGTTTGTACAGCAGCAAGATTCGAAAAAAGCAATTCACCTGTTTTACCTTACAGAAAGCCAGAAAAAACGTATGGCGCTTTTCGCAGCACATTTTATAAGAATACGTCAATCTGACGTTATCTTTTGGACAGGATATAAGTTAGAGACGTTCGAAAAGGGACGGAGCGTAGTCGTCAGAGCTAACAGAGCACCCTTCCATAGGCCGGGCGTTGAACTCAAGCTGATAAGGAGACAACTTTATCAAATCAAGTAAATACATAAATGCACCATCGACAAGACAAGGCGCCTCAGCGTCGCGTGACAATCCTGGAACGATAGATCGCAACTTGCTGCGATTGTCACCTTTTGATCGGGAATAGAATTCTAACATTTTTGACCGCGAAATAATGTAATTTAATGAAGCTAGGAAATTTGTAAATATGATTGCAAGAAATCACGACACAGGCAGACTTCCACCTGTAAATGGTTGTAATCGTCTCAGGGGGGCTCAAAATGGATATTTCCGTCTTAATCTCGGAAAATTCTTTCGCGCGTTCACAATTCTTTCCCTTCTCGTCGCTTGTGGGCCGGGAAAGACAATATGTCATATCAAATCAAATCATATTTATTGTCTTCAAAAACTTTTACATAGTTGTTTAGACACTTTATATAGCTGCTTAATGTTAAAATAACTTTTAAATGGATACTAAATATTTCATACGAGACTCACCACACAATTAATAATAGTTGTATTAGAAATAGGAAAGAAACGAATTTACCGCGTGAAATTTGTAGCACCCGACGTTTCGGTGACGTTGCATCCACCGTTGACCAGGGTAGACTGCTACCCTGGACAACGCAGTCTACCCTGGACAACGGCGGCTGCAACGTCACCACGTCGGGTGCTACAAATTTCACGCGGTAAATTCGTTTCTATCCTATATATAATGTCAAACAACCGCGATAGTCTTCGATTTTATAGTTGTATTAAATACTTAAAACTACAGTTTGAGTTGGCATGAGATATAATATTAAATGGTCCTACAAATAAGAAAAATACAATTGATTATCGGAGACAATTAGAAATAATGATAATAATTATATAATAATCAATAAAATGGTACAAATGTCAACTTAAATAAATAAAATCGAGATGGAAATTGTCAGTCATCTAATCATAATTCGTTGATATTAAATAATTCTCTCGCGATAAGGTAGCCTTTTAATTTCGTTTTAAACTGGGCTATTTTCCTGTTTCTTCTAAATATAATTTTAATATTTTCAGGCTATATATTGTAAAACACCATTCCAACGTAATTTGGATTCCTATTGAATAATTCCAAAGACGGACGGGGTAGTGCTAAATTGTGCCTACCTCTGGTGAAATGCGAGTGAATTTATTTTTAAGTCTTCAACTTTCCTATATTTTTTATTATTAACTTTATGCATTCAAATTTATATAGTGATGGTATGCGTGAGAATCCGACGAACTTGCTAAGACGGGAGCAAAGGGAACGTTATACGGCCCTGAACCTTGCTGTGGCGTGACAAAAAGCCTTGCAAACCTAATGCTCAAACAAATATGTTTAGAACAATCCGTCAACCACTGGAACAACACGCCAGGGTTGAATCAATCCAAAGCGCTAATTAAGGCCTACGACCCTAAGACGGCCCGTGAAGCCTTATCGCTAAATAGGAACAATCTACGCATACTGGTGAGGGCGCTCACGGGGCATTGTGGCCTGAACAAACACATGTTCAACCTCAAGCTCCGAGACACAAAAATGTGCAGGTTCTGCCAAGGGGCAGAGGAAACTCCCCTGCACCTCATGTGCGAGTGTGGCCCGCTGACGCGTAAAAGATACACCCACTTGGGTGGTCATTACCTCCAACCTGAGGAGGTAAAACAATCT
This sequence comes from Micropterix aruncella, assembly GCA_944548615.1. NCBI lineage: Eukaryota > Metazoa > Arthropoda > Insecta > Lepidoptera > Micropterigidae > Micropterix > Micropterix aruncella. Next base: position 5,558,134 of record OX155966.1, read on the forward strand.
GGCGCCAAAAGCCTGTTGCGGTTCTTAAATGACACGAGGGTTAGCGCAGAATTATAGTAGGTGGCGAACACAATAGATCAGCAATGGTCGCAGTGTTACAAGGCTCATAAAGACCTTAGAAAAGCCCCACACAACAAATAAAAAATATATAAAAATGCGTGAGAATACTGAGATTTTTTAAAGTGACCACGACATGATTTTAATATGGTTAAGGTTTATTTATCAAAATTCTTATGGCTCGTTTTTGGAGAGAGAAAATATGTTGCCTTAAAACATCATAAGTACTTGTATTGAGTTTTTGTTTATTTCTAAGGGAAAGGAATGATAGGGCGAAATTGACAAAGACTTAGTAAGTGGGGTCGCGCCTGTGCCGATATAAACAAGACTCATTTACTTAAATATAAATATGCATAAGGCCGACTCGAAATGCGCGCGAAATGCGGTGCGACTGCTTCCGACAAATATGCGGTTTTATCACCTAACCGCGATAACATTTCGTAATTAAATAGTAGCTATAAGCTCGACGTTTTGCCCACGATACAAAAATTTTCATAGTTTTTCATTTTAATTTCACACGAAATTATGATATTCAAGGCATATTCAATTTTTATTCAATGCATATTTAATGTTTCATTTACTTTCCCGGCCCACCAATCGGCGAGGAGGGAACGTGTTAGTCTGTTTGTGTGTATTCCTCCACGATAGTGTCCAAACGCTTAATCCGATTGAGCTAAAATTTGGTATGCGGGCATCATTTGGTCATGGCAAGAATTGAAAAGGTGGTGCTTAAAATCGGTGCACCAGGGGGCGCACTAGTCATATTTCAATATCAAAATATTGGACTTAGAGAATTGAAATGAAATTAGGTATACAGATGCCTTTATGGGCCGAAATAACATCGTGAAATTTCGGTTGGAATATCTAATATACATATAACACTGAAAATATATTTTAAAAAAACAAAAAAAAAAAAAGAAAGAATATACTCGTATAAATTCCGTCATACATTTTATTCAAATATTGACGCCATCCGACGCTTGTCCGAAACTCGCCCTTAGCTGAGGAACGAACCGCACCGCCCAAGGCGGTTGCGTTGTCCGCCGGCCGAGACGGCGCTCGTCGATTTCATTTATAAAGTTAATATTTAGATGAAATCAGTCCTTGGCTACTTGGCGGGAAAGTCTTGGGGAGACACAATCGTTTTTTTTTAAATCTGCTTCTTGTTGAATAAATGGCTTGTTCCAAGGCATTGAAAATATTACGCACCTACATAACCGCCCTACCGCAATGTACGTGATACAGCCGCTATTTTATCGCCCGAACGCATCAACCCGTATCATGTACGTTCGAGTACACTCAAGTACAAAAACAAACAAAAAAATGATATGTCAAATTGTTCATACGATTCTAAATACAAAAATGGGTCTCTTGTGTAAAAGAAATGTCTGGTATATCGTAAACAAGTATTGTTATTAAGAAATCTAATGAAAAAACCCCAACGATTTTTTACCTACTTTTTGAACAATAACCCAAAGAGCGTTTAAAATTTGCGAGATTTAATTATTATTATAAATATTTTTGTCATCCCACTGTGCGACGGCGTCATGCGTCGTCGCGCTTGACGCCAAATCGAAGAAAAAGTGTCAAATGTGACAGCTGGCGGAGTGACGCTCCCCCTCTACATCCGTCCCTCTCGCACGCTAACGGGAGGGAGAAGGACGGCAGCGGGTCAATACACAAACTTCAAACCGCTAAATACGCCTCGCGCGCGGAGGTTGAAATGGACAAATCTTATCTATTTTTAGAGAAAAAAAACCGTCATTTTTATCGTTTCTCGTCATGTGACAAATAATATTCTTTTAAATTCCCGCCGAAGCCGGCGGATTCAACATGGCGGCGCGGCAGCGAAACAAAAAAAAAACGATTTGACAGCCGCAGGACGAGGCAAGGAGGCAACTTGACAACGGAAGTCGCCGTTATAGGGTTGTGTTTAATACTATACTTATACGTAGATACGATAATTTTTTGAGTGATTTGGAGGAAATGGTTTGCTAGGTTTGTTTTAACCCTACCTATACGAACGTACGTTATATTATCGCCCGTACGCAACAAGCCGTATCATGTACGTTAGAGTACAAAAAAAAAAAAAACGAAACCACAAAGCGCACGTGATAAGTGAAATTGTTCCTACGATTCTAAATACAAAAAAGGGTAATAAATTGGTCTATTGTGTAAAAAAAACTGGTAAAAAAAAGTTTGGTATATTGTAAACAAGTACATATTGTTATCAAAAAATCTAATTAAAACCCAAGGAATTTTGACCTACTTTTTGAATAATAGCCCAAAGGCCCTAATATGTATTTATAGCATGGTGAGACAGACGTAGCAAATTATTTATAGTCAAGAGGGGTATACTTGAAAATTGAGACTTGCAAACATGATACGGTCGCAGCTAATACTTATAAGCAAAGTACAACCCCCTGCCCCTCTAGTGTTTGAGCGGCAACCGCAAAGATTGCACTTGTAGCCTGTTTAAAAAATAAAGTTAGACGACGGTTCCTGGGGCAACTATCCCACTTTTACCCTATAGATGTTTTGGTGGCTTATTATACTATCGAAAAACGGAAATATATTAAACGTAGGAAAATTCCGTGTTATAATACTTTAAAAAATATTTTTAGAAACGCCTACTTCAAAACCGTACGCGCGCCGATATTAAAAATAAAACAAAACGAAAAGGAACAAAACCGTAACTGTAAAAACAAGAAGAGCTATCTGTAAGAAATCAATAGCCGAACAAAACGAAACCAACAAAAAAACGTGACAATGTTACCGTTTTCGAGTTATAGAAATCAAAAAAATGCATTTCACCACAAAATAATTGTCAGTAAACCTAAAATCTAACAGAAAATATGGATTTTCCGCATTTTCTGTCAAAATGATTTCGCTCTCGCGCTCATCACCATCATAATAGGATATAAGCATGACGATAGCGGCAACTGTCAAATCGCATACAAATCGTCACGGTATGCGAACTTGATTATATATTTTTTGAAATTATAAAACGTAATTTTCTCACGTGAAATTCAACTTAAAATGTTGTAGAGCTGCTATAATATACACGACTAAAAATATTAACGGAATAACTGCAGTATAGGAACCTCTCACGAAAAAAAAAAAAAAAAATATACACTAATAGATTGTCCCATTTTAATGCTAAATCTGGAAGAAAATTGTGTCGGACTCAATAAATAAGCGAGATATAGGCATTCAAAGTTTTAATTTTACGTGTAAAAAGACCGGCCAAAACAAAAAAAAAGAAATACACACAAATAGATACGATCATTCTAATGCTAAATCTGAAAGAAGATAGATTCGTTCTCAATAAATAAGCGAGATATAGGCATTTAAAGTTTGAATATACAATGTAAACAAAAGGGTTGCCATTTTGTTTTTACATACCTTGTGTGTGATAATACACGATCCTGACAAAACACAACACAAATTACTCAATATTCACTCAACAGCACATTAGGCGACACAATAACATAATATTAATATGAACCGGGCGGTAAACGTATAGATATCACGTTTAAATCGATTTTTTCTAATAAAATAACGCGTGTCCAAGGAAAGTCATTGGCTACTGCGTATGTGTGCGTGTATCCTCCATTTTGCATTCAAATGTCCCGGTGTGTGCGTGGGTCGCCATTTTGGATGTCGCTGTGTGTGTGTATCGCCATTTTGAATCAGGTGAGTGTGGCAGCGTTTCCCAAACTGTTGGGATAGAAATACCATTAGGTACAATTATTGAAAGGGTTATGAAATTGAAAATGTAAAGATACCTACATACGCATCGTTGTGGTTTTTGGTGGCATTTTGTCTGTGGCATGCTCAGGTCCAGATTAGCTTGTTTAAAACTGTGAAAAATACTATTGTTATTAAATAATTCTAACATTTTAGTTTTATTTTATAATGTGGGTTTTACATACAATCATTGACAAGTGGCGTCATTTCAGTGGCCGGCCCAAGTCCAGGGGCGGAGTTCTAGTCCAAAACTGAAAATGTATAAAAATATATATACATACATACATACATACAAACATACATACATACATAGTCAATAAATGCAACTGTTTTTAATGTGATTTTTACGTACGATCATCTTCGTCGTCGCTTGACATCGACGGTGCAGCTGGCCGAAACCATGCACATGCATTTGCCGACCTACCCGTCGAGGTACTTGGGCCGTTCTCTGCATGCACTGCATTGCATGCAGAGCAGTCTTGCCGTAGTGGTGCGGTACCGAGGTCAGGGGTGTCTACCCATAGATCTGGTTCGGACGGTGGTGGTGTTAATGGCTCCATGTCTGTGATGTTTTCCGCTAGTAGTTGCATTTGTATAAGTAATTCTTCGTATTCGGTCATACGATCATTATTTCGTTCTCCAGTATGATGACCTGTATACAATGCTGAGGCCATTTTACTAAATTCTACTAGCGCATCTTTTCCACTAGCGTTGCAGGACTTCCAAAACATATATCGGGCAAGATTGCCCTGCAAATGTCTGCTACTCCGGCCCTCCGTTCTGATGCTTTCTTTAGCGTGGCGCCATGAGGACTCAATGGAGTTACTATGAGCACCTGTAATGGGGTCCTTATAATGCTTGCTGTGGTTCACAGTTAGATGATGGTATCCATATTCCTCAAGTTTGTCGTAGGCTCTCCAGCAGTCACTTATGATGGTCGTGCCAGGCAGAATCCAAAATTTGATCACTGATATCAAAATTACTGCGCTGCGGAAAGGTACTACTATCAAGAATATACGGCCTGTCCGTCTCTCAATGCCGCCGAATACCCATGCGCCTTCGACAAGGTGTCCCCGGTGATACTTTCTTTTACCGAATTTAGACTCGTCGATTTCGACGATTCGCCCGGGGCCACCCAACCTTGTGCTATTTTTAATCATTCCATCTATGACCACTTCTCGGCAGTAAGATGACCAATCTACTGCTGTATGTATTGCGATTCCGAGCTCTGTAATCATTTTTAACTGGAGCGTAGTTCGGTCAGTCCACAACTTGATAAGATATAAAATTTGCCAAATATTTAATTTTGACGCCTCAAAGAAAGTGTATTTACGCAGTGATTGTCTAGATGTGCATTTGGTTTTTTTCTTTCTATTCTGTTTATCAATGACGCCATTGCAACGCCAATATGCACCATCAACTTTGTATGTAGACGCGCATAAGGTCATTTTTGGATGATTACAATATTCATTCGCGCAATATGGACCATTATCTGCAGCCGGTAACAACCCCAACGTCCGAGCCATTTCTACAGTGTAAGACACAGGCCGGTCTTCTAGTTTCGCCAGAGCCCGCAAGGTGTATTTGTCCATCTTAATTAACACAATGTCCATTACATTAATATTTATAATGAAAAGTTTGAGAAACAGTGGTATTGTAAAGTCATGCATTTCGGAAGCTTTCTTAGAGAAAACAATTTAAAAGTACTAGATTTGATAATTGTAATGCTAAATGCAATAAAAAATCCTTGGACGCACTATTTAAGTATTATTAAACTATTTAAGTATTATTATTTAACTAAGTATTTATTAAAACACTGTCTCGTAAAACGAGCGTCCAATAGACCTTAATGTGGAATACCCTCATGCTATTAATATGCAAATTACTCACTTTTATGGTGGTTTAAGATGAAACACGTTTTTTTGTCGACTTCTCCGTTACGAGTTCGAAAAAAAGAGGGTGCCATGAGTGATGTCTCTCAACGATAATTAATGTCATCGATGTTTTCGATAAATAAATACCATTATTTAAGAAAACATCGAAAAACTGAAATTTCTTTGCAATAACGGTGACATTGTTACTCGAATGTGCAGCTTTCCTTTTTAAACGTTTATTTCCGTAATATTTTATGTCGTCAATACCTACACAAAGTGTTTGTGTAAATCGGAAATAAATTTGCCTGCGGTGTTAGTTTCATATTTAACTAATTTCGTTTGTTTCAGTCAACCTTTTGACATCAATACGCAAAGTCATCGATAAAAACCTCACAAAAAGTCCAACTATTTTGTATTACCGCCAAGACATGGTCACATTGATAGCGCCGCAGGCGACTTTTTTTTTCGAATTTCGCGCGAAATTCTTAAAAAAAAAGTCGCCTGCGGTGTTACTGTCATATTTAAGAAATGTCGTTGGTTTCAGTCAACCGTTTGACATCAATACGCAAAGTCATTGTTAAAAACATTGTTTTTTTTCGAATTTCGCGCGAAATTCTTAAAAAAAAAAGTCGCCTGCGGTGTTTACTTTTATATTTAATAAATGTCGTTGGTTTCAGTCAACCGTTTGACATGAATACGCAAAGTCATTGTTAAAAACCTCCAAATAAAGGCCTATTGTTTCGTAATATTGTTAAGACATGCTCTCATTAATAGCGCCGCAGGCGAATTTTTTTTTCGAATTTCGCGCGAAATTCTTTAAAAAAATTCACCTGCGGTGTTACTGTCATATTTAAGAAATGTCGTTGGTTTCAGTCAACCGTTTGACATGAATACGCAAAGTCATTGTTAAAAACCTCCAAATAAAGGCCTATTGTTTTGTATTATTGTTAAGACATGCTATCATTAATAGCGCCGCAGGCGATTTTTTTTTTTCGAATTTCGCGCGAAATTCTTAAAAAAAAAATCGCCTGCGGTGTTACTGTCATATTTAAGAAATGTCGTTGGTTTCAGTCAACCGTTTGACATGAATACGCAAAGTCATTGTTAAAAACCTCCAAATAAAGGCCTATTGTTTTGTATTATTGTTAAGACATGCTATCATTAATAGCGCCGCAGGCGATTTTTTTTTTTCGAATTTCGCGCGAAATTCTTAAAAAAAAAATCGCCTGCGGTGTTACTGTCATATTTAAGAAATGTCGTTGGTTTCAGTCAACCGTTTGACATCAATACGCAAAGTCATTGTTAAAAACCTCCAAATAAAGGCCTATTGTTTCGTATTATTGTTAAGACATGCTATCATTAATAGCGCCGCAGGCGATTTTTTTTTTTCGAATTTCGCGCGAAATTCTTAAAAAAAAAATCGCCTGCGGTGTTACTGTCATATTTAAGAAATGTCGTTTGTTTCAGTCAACCGTTTGACATCAATTGATGACATCAAATGACGCAATGACTGCGGTGTTAGTTTTATATTTAAAAAAGTGACGTTCGTTTGTGTCAACTTTTTGTCATCAAATAACAGTTATTGATAAAAACCTCAAAAATAGTTTTTTGAATATCGCAGATACCTTTTTCACCGCCCATTTCTCCAACTTATTGCGTCATTGCAAAAACTTCGCAAAATGTCATCTGTTTTGTAATGTAGCTAATTGTTATCGATAAGAAAGACCGCGCATAATATTTTTTTTTAATTGGCAACATTTTGCTTTTGACATGACTGTGTGTTGTCCCTATATACGTATATTGGCCCTGCATACGCATACACGCATATGTCCGTGTATCCGTGTAGCGGCCTTGCATCGTACGGCCGCGCCGCGCTAGTTTGTTGACATAAAACTTTGAAACTTAAAGTGCCTATATCTCGCTTATTTATTGAGAGCGACAAAAGATTATTGCAGATTCGGAATCAGCGTAGTGAATATAGTCGAGTGAAGTTTAAAAATCAAGAATCCAGGAGAGGTTCCTATACTGCAGTTATACCATATTAACGACTAGGTAACAAGAGAAAACTCATAAAAAAATTAAAACGATATCGTTAGTATTATTAATTACAAAATCGACCAAAAAGTTGCGGCGCAGTTTTTCGCGCGTAGGCTGGCTTCCGACCGGTCAAACCGATAATTCACATACAAATATTAATCTTTGATTTATCCTATTTTTATTTATCTTTGACTACCCTTTATCCCATATGCGTGGGAGATTGTAAACTTGTTTAAAATAATATGCTCCTTGGCTTTTTCGCAGTCTTAAAACACCGTAGATACGATTGATTGCTTATTTGAAATGCCGCGCTATTACTGTCTGACGTTCGAAATCGTTCGGCCTTGAACCGCAAGAGCGCGGGCAAAACGAAACTGAAACCATCGATTCACCTCTCGCAGTATTGCACGATTAAATAGCGGAAAATAACAAAATTATTATATGTTAAGGCGTTGCAGTTGATTTTTAAAGTGTATTATGTAAGAACGTGGAAAATGGCTCGTTATAAAACCAGACTACGGCCGCCATTTTGTGAGCGGCGTCTCGAGCTGTCAACCTGACGTTAAATCAAAAGCGGTTGTTGATACACAGATAAATGTCATAATATTGACAAATGCATTCATTAATGAGGTGTTCTAATGCATACAATTGAGGCGGATGATCGTTTTGAAGGATATTGTAGAGGGGCATTCGTTTGTGTTTGAGGCCCCGATCGAAATGACAGCTATGGCTGGTATAAGTATGTACGCACGTGGTGATTGGTAAACAACTGAATATAGGTAGAAATAAAGAATAAAGTCCTGGTTTCTGATGGAGTTATGGGTAATTCGAGTAGCTGTTTACGATTCTAGGATCTATTAATAGCAGGGAGGGCGCAAGAGACGCGATCGCGCGAGGCGAGCCAAGCGTGCCTTGGCGCCATTTTTCTTTTCGTGAGCGTTGCTTCACAAACACAAAAGCGGCGATCCGCTCGCCCAAAACGAGTTCGCGGCGCAATAATATCGGCATTCACATTGATGAAAGTCGATCGTAAGAAGCGGTTTTTAATTGTTTTGAGGCGAAATGTCAATTTGACGTATGTCATTTTGACACAAGCGCGAATGGCGGAAACGTGGCCTACCTGGCGATCCCTGCTGCGGCCTATGAGGAAATTGAGCGTCCCTGGCCATGTCTCGCACGTCCCTTCTCTGATAGGGCATCTCCATTTTGTCTCTTCGATCCTGCACCAGCCCGGCCGCCGGTGGCAACATCACAGCGTCACCGCAGAATCCATACAAGACCCGCGCAGCACAAAACAAAACAACACTAGAAACAGAGCACCGGTGTCAGGGCGACGTTTGTATCGTCGCAGGGGTCCGAAATATCGCGTTCACAGCGAGAAATTCACACCGATCGCAACAATTATCTGTAAATAGCTATGCCAAGACGGGCCCGAACGGCGGCGAAACGTCGCGGCTAGGAGCAACCGAGGATAACTGTCTGCAACAGCGTTGCCAAGCGACATAATAATAAAAAATCTTCTTCTTAAAGTGCCATCGCCCACATTATTTTTCCTCCAAAGCAACCATTTCAGCATAATCCAAACTTGACTATCTTGATAGTTCAAGCACGTCATAAATTTTCAATGAATACTGGAAAAAAAACGGTGATGATTCTAGCGTAACATAAAACGTTAATCGCACTTTTATTTTTTACGTGATAACCGGGTGTAATTTAATTTCAGCCTAAAAACAGTAAATAGCGCAAAAAAAACAATGCCAAAATCAACAATTATATATAAAAAAATAAACAATTATATACACAAAAATACAAAGATAAACAAACATTGAGCGAACAAGTCATCGCCAGAATGTATTCTTAAATTTCTCATCCTTCGGATCCCACGGCACTGTATAATTTCTGTACTCCTAGGTTAGAGCTAGACATTTCTCTTTGGCCCACTCCATAGCGATGGATTCGCGGTTACTGAACGCCGAACGTGATGCGCGAGACGTACCCACTAACGTCTCACTTTGCTCGCGTCCATGAACACATTGCGCATCACTTTGTGTTCGCGAATTTACCGCCACCGCTTGGAGAGCTCGCCGAGGAGCGTGCAACGTTACACGCTCCAGGAGCGCCAACGTATCCACTACTGGAGCAGTTACAGGTGAGCGGATCAGAGTTGGTGCGCGAACCTAATGGATACCCATCTTAACACTATATTAAAGTTCATGGCACTTCATTTTTTTTTATTATGGGGCGATACGGCCAAGTGGCATAGCGCCTGATCTTATTTTTAAGGTCCGGGTTCGATTCCCAGTTGGGTTACCATTTTATGTTGAGATAAAATTAACGGAATTGCATTTCAATTTTGTCGATCGAATGCAATAACAAGACACACACTTACACTCATGTTAGTCGCATACTTACATATAACCACTTCATAGTAGGGTTGGTTGGAAGAGATTGTCGATAATAAACCCGTCCATTGTAAAATTTCGCAATAAGAGTATAAACAAACAAATACACAAATTAGCACCCTGTACGATAATGTGATCTAATGTTATGCTAAGGCTAATGACACTGTAATTTTTATTCGAGAGTAAATTGCATTGCCATTTTGTATAAAGAACTGTTTTTTTACCGGACCATTAGTAATAGATTAAGTTAAAACATTATAAAAACAACTAATGACACAGAGAAAAGGGCTATGGGCAACGCCGTCCGCAACTGCCAAGGCGGGAAGTGAGAGCGACGCCATAGTCCCACTCTTGCCAACCCACTCGCACGTTATAAGCGCCTATATTGCGGTCCCGCTCGCACGCACGCCGCGACCGCGCCTCCCCGCCGCGCCCCCCGGCACTAACTGACAGATGTACGAATGCCAAAACAAGCCGGCTGCCTGCCATGCGAAATTCAATTCAAAATGTCAAATTTTTGGACGTCGCATCGATGTCGCGGCCTGATCCGCATCCGCGATCCACTTCCCCAGCCAGAAGCGGCCCCGTCCGTTGACAGTTGAAAGCAACTGTCAAACTCAAAACTGGAGTCCGTTTATTTACGTTCTATTGACAGTTCGAGTTTGGCCAATGGCGGCGTAGCGTTTGACGGCCGTGATTGGCGGGAAGACGTTCCATACTTGTAATTAATTACGTATGCATGCGTTCAATACTGAAATTTGTTATTGAGATTCTGCGATATTGATTCTTTCGGGTCACTGAACGAATCTCGATCAATAAATAATGTGGCTGAAGTGGAAAATATAGGAAAGGATTTACAGAAAAGGAAATAGGCGATTTCGTCTAATTTAATATTTGAAGGGTCACGGGGAATAACGGCCAGTCATTTTTTATTGGAAATAAGATACTAATGCCGTCTTGTGGCTTGTTCCCAAACGAATCGAAGTAAGAATCGATTTTAGGAAGAAAGATCATAGTCCGTCCTCAACCGGTCGGAAGCCAGCCTTCGCGCGAAAAAAATTGCGCCGCAACTTTTTGGTCGATTTTGTAAATAAATACTAACAATATCGTCTTTTCATGAATTCCCTCTTGTTACCTAATAATTAATCTTGTTAATCATGTATATTGTATATTTATATAATTACCAGCTCTTTGGTAGCGAATGATTTCGAGCAGTTTGGGCCATAAAATCCACTGTGTTTTCGGGCCGGCACAACTCACGATTCAGTATCCTCCTCGTTAGAGGGACTACGTCTCAGGCCTCACGGCTGGTGAATCGCTTTCCCATGGAGGATTTTTGCTCAGATGTTTGCGCAGCGTGCGGCGTGAGCCAATCGGCTGTGCACTCTAATTACTAAAGGAGTGTGGAGTATTTATTTTATTTTATTTATTTAGGTACATAGGATTAGGTATACAGTTCATTCATAGGTCATGTAATCTTATAATAATTATATAAATGATTTAATAATTAATATAGGGAGGTTTAACACATCTTACATGACCTTTACTGCCAATAGCACATCTAACTAGGCGATAATTTGGCCCGTCTCTAGATGTGCATATTTTTATGCAATTTTAAGAAATGAAGTGTTTTTTTTTTAAATAAATTATTTGGACCCATCACCTGTATATACACATAAATATACCAATTTTATAAAACATATAGCTATGTAATAAATATATATATTTATAGTTGTAATTTAATAAAATTTAATTAAGAAAAATAGATAAGTGATACTAAATAAATTGTCGTGCGTTGCAAAGAAGTTGATCAGATTTTACATATCCCTTGTTAAGTAGCCATCTATTAAGGTTTGCTTTAAATATTTTTATGTTAGGATAATTTTTCATGTCTTCACTAAGGGAATTATATAATTTTAAGGCTATGTAGAATATATGTCTCTGGGCAAATGTTGTCCTGACTGACGGAATTATATAATTGATACTCGCGGACATTCTTGTGTTCAGATTGTTTTGAGTTCGGGCGTGGTCATCTCTAGATTTGTAGAATGCAAGAAGCGCTTGCTTAATGAATAACTGTTTAGCTGATAGCACATAGGATTGGGAAAATAACAAGGCAGATGGATGACGCCGGTTTTTCCTGTGAATTACTCTCAATAATAATTTCTGCGCTTTTGTCAATCTATCCAGATTATCATTAGTAGTAGCGTATGTATATCATAAGTATGGAAATATAAGTATGGAAATATAATTATAATTATTAAATATAATTATCATAAGTATGGAAATATAATGTCTTCTAAGCAACGGGGGTGGACGTTGACCGGTCGTAAACCACCAAATTGGCTACCTGATACTGAATTCAGAGCCGGCAAAAGATGCAAATGGTCCGCGATAGATTCAAAATGAATCACCGCGAATATACAGCAGGTAGAGGCCGCGCAAGCGACTTCGGACCCATAACCAGTCGGGAGGTCGGATGTATCCTAATGGTTAGTTCTTGAAGGAGATATCCAGCCAAAACTGGGCCAGGCTATATCCTGCCAAAACTGGGTCAGGAGATATCCTGCCAAAACGAGGCTACTCGCTTGTCACCTACCCGGTGCCTCGCCGTAAGACGTTGGCCTCTGACCGGTTTGTTTGTTGGCTTTGCTGGACGGTAGATTTGTATCGTCCCCAAGTCCGCTAGGATCACCTCACGAGAGACAGAACGATCCATGGGGTGACGGGTTCGCCCGCTGTAGTCGACACCTCCAAGTGCCAGCTCTACACGATGGTCAATATATGTGCCATCGCCTAGGTCTCTCTTGCTCTTTCCCCGACACTCTTCACACGTCACAGTGGTGCCAACTCGCTTCCAATTTAACCATGTGGTCCAACATTGGCCAACGTGTAGAGCAGGCATATTCCACAATGGTAACTGTAAGGTTTAGGTAATCTACTGTGGTAGTGGTTCGTGTACATTACGGCGAAACGAGTCTGTGCCAGTGGTCAAATAAATATCTTTCTCAACACCGCTGCAGGCGTGGGATAGGACGACTATTTTTACTCTGAAAAAATATATGACGCCGGCGGGAAATGGGAATTAGGCGCCCCGTATAAAAGCGAGCGCAGTTTTCATCAAAATGCAGCAGCGGCAGCGGTAGCGGTCGCAGGGAGCTATGAAACATTTCACACCATAAAACGAATCCGGCCATAACATTTTTATTTTATCTATATATAAACCTTCGAAGGGCGTTCAAAAAATGTGATAAAATCAGTTATAAACTCTTCGGAACCATATAAAAAAAATACTGAGAGGCACAGCTAATACATCCGTTATTTATTTATTTTATTTTCTTAAGGATAACTTACAGCCAATAATTTTTTAGTGAACAAAAATAGGAATCTTAGAGCCATTTACAAGTTACCACTGATAATGACAATAATAATAACGTGAATGCATAAAGAAGATATTAAACAAGAAGATACTAAATTGTACAGTAGAAAACATGTCGACAACTGTAATAAAAGAAGAAAATGCTAAGCCTGGCTCATCACGAAATCGTCCTACAACCTGCTTCCTTATAGTATCTATATTAGTGAAAAAGGGGTCAATATCAAGTCAGCATTCAGGGTGTTGAAAGTTTCGCATACCCTTATAAAATAAGAATTACGCCTGTATTTGGTTTTAAAGCCAGGTATAAGAAGGAGTGCTCTATTTTTAAGTGCCCGGCTAGGAGTGCGGAGAGATATTTTAAATAGTAGTTCAGGACAATAAATCGAGCCATTTAAAATTCGTAGTAAAAATGAGATGTCAGCTATGTTTCTTCGCAAAGCCAATGGCAGCAAATGATGGTGGATACAACGAGAATAGTAGTCTGGATCACGTATACCTACGACATTTATATTCTATGTAGTGCAGAAATTTTCAATAATGTTGATGATGATTCAGTAATGATTTCAATAATGTTGATGATTTTCAATAATAATTTCAATGATGTTCAAATAAATAAAAACTGATTTTCTTTTGTTTTTTTTTCAAATAAGAGTCATTTGTTTGCATCTTGTCGAAGCGTTTTGGCGAATTCGCTTGGTAATTAAATACCCTTGTTGAAAAAAATGTGTACAGAGCGAGTAAACGGATACTTACGAGACATACTAGGGGTTGATGCTCCCCCATATTCTAAAGCCTTGCGTTGGTGAGCTGAGTTTAGGCGTGGAACAACTAACGATGACCCTCGCTCGGGCCTCCCTACGACAGCAGTCACTGAAGAAATGGTTATAAAGTTGTAAAAAAGTGTTTTGGCGGATCGTCGTGCCATGATACGTTTTATTGCTGAAGAAGTGACGGTTTCGATAGGTCATGCGCATAGTATTTCACACGATCGCTTGAGGGGCAAACATATTATCGGACGCGTCCGTCAGCCGCGGCTTATGGACGCGACTAAAAAGTTATGTGTGTAATGAATTTCTATTGAGCCGTGCACATTATCAAACGTCAGTCGCGGACGACTGTGCATACGTTCGTAAGCCGCAGCTTACGGACGCGTCCGATAATTTGTTAGCCCCTTTGGGGATGAAAATGGTACCCGCACGCCGGGTACCTATATAGAATGCTTACCGACGTGCAGAAAAACCTAGAAAATTTCGCAACGCTCTTTGCATTTCTTACAACGGGATCCTGACCGTTTTTAGCTCGATTTACAACTATGGACAAAAACATGGCTTCATTAGTACGATCCTGAAACGAAACAACAGTCCATGACCTGGAAACGACAATCACCTCCAACTGCGGTAGTGCAGTTTTTTATGTGTTCGGGATGAAGAGTTTTTTAGACGGGTATTTTATGTTAAGGAAAATGATATATCAAGTGTACAAACCCAAATGGTGACTATCTGCTGCGCTATATTATATTCTAACCAACTTGTATCGTCACTTAAGGCAGTGTAAACAGGGTAAAAAAGGTAGGCAAAATGGAAAGCTTTACTTTAAAAAAGAAAAAAATATATATTAAGTAAGTAGTAATGGAAACGGTTTTAATTACAAAATAATAGTGATATCTTTAATATTATAGAATTAAACATACACACACAAAATACAAAATATAAAAATGAGGTAATATAATGAGTAAAAAGTGGATTTATTTGTTTTGTTCTCTTATACACATGTGGGCAAAAGGAAAAGCTATGAAGAGCTATATAAAAAAAAACATATTTACGTAACATAATGGTAACGGATAATAAAAATTGGCAAACGATATAAACAAAACTTTTGTAAAGTATGTACTCCTAGATCTTAGGCCTATCCCTTCAATTGTTACTTTTTATTCATACATATTATTATTTGTATATGTCCTCACATAAAAGTTTCCGTTTTGCCCGACGAGTACCCGATATAAAACGTATATATCACTCAAAATATGGCTATATTATCCTTGTGGATCTTTCGCCATATAATTTGGAAGTTGTACGTTGCGTGGTTTGGTGAGATAGGCTTAATACTGACGTGATCCGTTTAAAAACTACTTTTATAATATAAAAAAAACCGCTATAGTCTTCGATTTCATATTACTGAAAATCAGTATGCCTATTATATTATGATGAATGCTGTAAATTACGTTTCGGTATTATTGCAGTATAGGAACCTCTTCTAGATTGTTAATTTTTTAACGTCACCAGACTATATTCACCACGCTGATTCCGAATCTGCAATAATATTCATTCGGTCTCAATAAATAAGCGAGATATAGGCATTCAAAAAAGCGCCAAACCCATACATTTCGGTAGGTTAAGTTCTTTTTTATTTTAAATAACACATAAACACCTATTTGGCGGTACGTTAGATTAGTTTTTTTTAAACAACCTTAAAAACTGAGTTAAAAAAAACTTTTTTTTTTTTTGTATGTAAATTTGGTCTCGAAATTTTACGCGCCCGAAGCTTTTTTCTTTCACATTTAGCATTACAATGATCGAATCTAGTAGTATTTCCTTAGTTTTTCGATTTCTGAGAAAGGTTCCTATACTGCAATAATTCCGTTTTTTTTCAAAAACAATCTTTCTACTCTGAACAATATCTTTATATGCACCAATTCCTGAAATATCGAAACGAAAAACGACTCGCATGCGAAGTAGCTCATAAATATCACAATCTTGCAGACGCTTGCTTTAGTTGAATACATTCAGCTTTGTTCGGGCCACGCCACACCTGTTTTCGGGTAAATTCAACGAGCGGGCCAATTGGCCCACCGCTTAACCCGGATAAGTGTCCACTGTTCGCTAAGAATACTCGCCTCTGATCATAACGCTCAGAATACAGTTTTATTTTTATACTCATTTTATTTTAAGGCAGAGGTCCTTCGATTCAATTGAATAATGGAGGGGTATAAATAGTGATGCAGCGGTTATAGATTTACCGATTATGATTCCGATTATATCGAAAAATAATCGACGACTAATATTTCAATTCCGATTTATTTATTTAATTATTCAGTAAATTAAAAAAAATAATAGCTTAACAATACACTACACCGTGGAATTTAAATTGCGCACTACTTCAATAGCTTATTAAAGGGGCAATCATATTATCGGACGCATCCGCAAGCCGCGACTTATGGACGCGACTGCACAGTATGTACAGTCGTTTGAAACGCGGCTTGCCAGATCTCTATCGGACGTCCGAAGCCTCAAGGTGACGTCCGCGACTGATGTCCGATAATGTGCACGGCTCAATAGAAATTCATTACACAGATAACCTTTCAGTCGCGTTCATAAGCCGTGGCTTACGGACGCGTCCGATAATATGATTGCCCCTTTACACTCTCGCGCGAGGCGTGAGGCGTGGCGCGGGACGAAGCGCGAGACGAGAGTGTGAACGGGCACTCGCGTCGGAGCGGTTTTTTGGGCACGAGTGAAAGGACCTCGCGACGAATAGTCGGGGAGCTAACAACAAAAAAGCTCAAGACTTTTGGAAAAGCTGATACTTTCAGATCAGACAGTATTTTGGCCGTAGAATGCCGGATTACAGTAAACAGGCAATATTTCGGGACACCTGGTGCTGGCGTGCTAGGAAATACTTAATTTTAATTAGTACCCCCAAAGTGTTTTTGAAAAGCTGAAAATTAATCAGTAGACAGTGGATGCAATAAAGAACTCGAAACAAATGGTCAAATTGATTCATAATCGAACGCGTGGCGTCATTTTGAGAATTTCCTTGAAATCATTTGAAGAAAGTCCCACCGTGCGACAGCAGCATAATTCTCTGAAGGTTCATTCTCTTTTATGATGGATATTGTTTGCGTTGGTGTTAGAGAGCTTATAGCTGCGAAACTGCTTGGCTATTTGCTTGGGGGTACGCCGGTGGTCACGGGCATGGACAAGGCAACGTCCGCAGCACTCGCATGTGGGTCAATCAATGCGCCACCCATCGGAAAACCACCCTTTTCCAGTCGCCCCATCCGTGCAGCTGCGGGTCGTCGAACCCCACAACACCTCACACTAGAGACCGAACAAATGAAGACGTTGCACACCTTTTCTGCCGTCGGAAATGAAAACACAGTAATTTCATTTACTGTGTTTTTACAAGTTTGGTTCTTTAAAATCACAAGTTGGAGTACTATAAGGCAAAGTTTTCGGTTTGTCTGTCGATGGATAGTTACCGAGATACCTTAGATAAAAACACAGTATTTTTTTAAAAATCTGAATATTTTTAATAAAAAACACAGTATGTATAATTTTTTAAGTTAAAATACAGTAACCTATTATTTACGTTGATCTTTTTTATTACCTATAAGCATTTAAGAAATATTTTTGTTTGGTTACAACACGGCTTCTTCAGATACTGTGGTTTTAGGTAAAATTTTGTTAAAATTTAATTTATTAAGTTTGGTAAGGTTTAGGTAAAATTTTAATAAAAGTTAATTTATTAATACACGAATTAATCACAGTATCTCAATTACTGTGTTTAAAGTGCCTGCAGTTTTTTATTTATTCAAAAAAAATATATTTATTTTACATCGTTAGAACACAGTAACGGGTAAAATTTACCTATAACACAGTATTCACTCAGTTACGGTGTTATAGCTTAAAAATATACAATTTATCAAATTATTTTCCTAATTTAAAACACAATACCTAATTAAACATATCTAATTAAACACAATATCTAAATAAACATAATTTAAAACACAAATCATTAAACAATTATAATTTAATATATATTTTTATGCAGAATTGAAGCTTTAACAATTTTTCAATATTAAAGATTAAAAGAAATAATCTATATTGATTACTTTGTTCATGAAAACAAATATTTAACAACTGAACTTTGACCGCATTTTTCTCAAAACGTCTTTTTTCAAGTTACTGTGTTTTCATTTACGACGGCAGTTTTAGGGTTCCATATGAAAACCTCAACGGAAGATCTCAAAGGTAGTCAGAAAATCATTATTTCGTGATGAATGCATTTTAAAACAAAAACGCAAATAGCTGCAAGTAGTTTTGCGTTCCACTATAAAAAAAAACAATTATTTTTAGACTTATGGGGTAGATACATGTAGTGACTCATGATGATGAACAATGCAACATTAAATTCAACAAACGTTTCTAATTCCAAAATGCAGTTGACGTAATTTAACAGGCAAGACTGTCGAATCACCTGATGACTAATAGTGTTTAAAGAAATAATAATTTAATTTTTAAACGAGTCTTTCACGCGTTGCAATTTATCAATGTATGGAAAACTGTGTCTTTCACAGTTACAAATATAATTTCACACGAAAAATACCCCACTTAATATCAGATCTACCGATATGTAAGCACGTACATTTAGCTTATTTAAACACTCTCGATTGACGTATCAATGGTAAACCATCTTCTATTAGCTTCTTTTTGAATTATTAAATGGTCTAAGTATTAAACATTGTGTTTATCCTACCGCATGTACTACGCCGAGGAAACAAATCACAACGTTGGGCTCTGATAATATCGACAACACACGACATCAGAAAAACCCAAAATGCAAAAAACAAAATAATGTTTTAACGCATAAAGAAGTTGTTACTATCGGCGATATTACAATTGCCCATGTTACAACCAATGTTATTACTTTACCGACCTACTAACTGACGAAAAGGTAAATTATTGTCGCGCATTTTTTTCGTTATGAAGACGAATATACGGGTTGAGTTTTAATTAACTGGCATCCTTCAAGGGTGTGAATCAGTACGAGCCGGTAAACAACTTTTAGTAAATAAAAATGAGAAAAAAAAAGTTTTTTAGTTTTTTTTTAGTTTTTTTTGAAAGTTTGAAGAACTTGACTGTTAAATAAAATTTTGACAGGCGTTTGAGCGCGCTACGCCATCTAGCGGTAGGTAAAATATTGCTAATAAATAATATTAGCGATATTTTACTTACCGCTAGTGGGCGCATCGTGCTTAACGTTTTTTTATGATAAGTCTCAAAAAAGTAGAAAAAAAATATTTTTTCCATTTTTTCCACACTTTTTTATTAAATTTGCTTACTTGCTCGTACTGATTTACCCCCTTTAAGGATGCCGGTTAATTAAAACTCATCCTGTATACATTTTGCCCCCCTCCTCCTTCCCCCGAGATTTTAGGGCATTTCCAGTCTGTATGTCTGTATGTGTGTGTGTGTGTGTGTATGTGTGTGTGTGTGTGTGTGTTTGTGTGTGTGTGTGCGTGTGTGTGTGTGCGTGTGCGTGTGTGTGTGTGTGTGTGTGTGTGTGTGTGTGCGCGCTGTGTGCGCGCGCGCGCGCGTGCGCGTGTATATTCCTCCACTATAGCACCCAAACGATTCATACGCTTGAGATGAAATTTGGCATGCAGGTATCATTTGGTCTTGGCAAGAGTTGAAAGATTGTGGTTGAAATTGGTTTACCAGAGAGCGCGCTACTCATACTTCAATTTTGACATATTAGACTTAGAAACCTGAAATTCGGTACACAGGTGCGCCTTGTTGGGCCGAAATCACATTGTGAAATATCGGTTGACGTATCTGAAATACAAGCAACAGAAATATATTTAAAGTCCGTCATACATTAATTAAACATCAAGGCCCCTAAAAACGGCGACGCTTGCGATGTGTGGCTGTTTCGAAATTCGAATTTGAAGGCTGACGGCGACCTGCGTTTGCAATTTCTTATTAAATTGAATTAGTTGACGCGTCTTCAAAATTCAAATTTTCAACTTTCAACGACTTTATTTATGAAATGAATATTCAGATGAAATAAGTCCCTGGCTTCTCGCCGGGAAAGTCTTAGGGTGACACAACCGAATTTTTAAAATAATAGAATTACTGTCAAAGTCGGTTTCCACCAAATGGTAACAATACTTCACTTCAAACTTGCCTTCGGGTCGGATACGTAATTATTTGCCTACCTTCATTATGCTGGGCTTACAATAATAAAAACGAAGTTCGTAGGAATGCGAACGGCAGCCGTCGGAACGGCAAAATGACGGTATCGCATTATGTTTGATATGATCTGCGGTTAAAATTATTAGGTAATATATATAAAATTTAATTTGTTATTTTTACTGACACAACCGTGGCACTCCAATAAGACTCAGGAAGTGAGCTCGCCTTATCACAGGAGTGCCTAGCAAGGCGGGCTCGGTTTCACTTTACTTGGCACATTAGGAATAATTTTATGCACTTTAACATATAATTTATGCACAATTTGGCCTGGGCACAGACAGATGTATGCCTAAATTTAGAAGCATATAGCGGTATTTTCTGGATTGTACAGTACAATTTCTGTAATCCGGCATCTCAGCTCTCCGGCAATCCCACTAATCCGGCATTCTTTTTCGCGGTGTTGACGCATCTAAATAAATCTGGCAACGTCGGCCACTGAACAGCTCGTGGATTCACCAGCTAACACACTGACGGCAGACGACGTAAGGGTGTGGCTTAATGGAGAAGAAGACGAGAATGATCAATGCATGACAGAAGATGAGATAATTGAGGAGGTCACACAAGAGGAAAAGGACGAAGAGGACGGTGGGGGAGACAACATGACATCTGCTTCAAAGATAAGCCATAATGCGGCTATCATCTCGTTCGCCACATCGATAGCGTGGGCAAAAGAAAATGGCGCCTGTGCACATGACGTTTTAGTGTTAAAACGGTTACAACGTTCAGAAATAAAAAACAAAAGACAATAGACAATTATTTCAAGCCTTCCACGTCAATGGAATAACGTAAGTTACACTACAGTAACACCTTTGTATATTTTATATTTTTAATGTAGCCTACATTAAAACGAAAGTTTCTGTTAGTTTTATTTTATTTTTTTCCAATAATCCGGCGTTTTCGGTAATCCGGCAGTGCACTGGTCTTTTTTTTTTTTTTTTTTTTTTTTTAATAAGCCAGTTGGTAGGAATCCCTACTCTTGGTATAGTCAAGTTGAGTAACTGGTATTATACCTTATGTGGTATAATATATTTTTTAAATATCGACCATTATTTTTTAATTGTAAAACAATTAATATTTCAGTTTAAAATAAAGATTTAAGATCTTTTAAAAATAATTGGAACTGCTTAAATACTGCAGTTAGTCAAAGTATAAAAACGAAGAGTCGGTTATAAAACAGTAAAATTAAGATTATAAAAAATATAAAATTAAATCAATAACAATGTCGCAATAGAAATGGTCAATATATTTTTTTATATTATAATCCATCTTTGATAATCAATGCTTGTAATGTAAATAGTAATGTAAATAATCAAATTTATAAAATTTAAAAAAAAAAATCAAAATAAGAAAATAAGAAAAGATTGTAATATAGATAATTATAGAAGATTAGGAAAATCAATACTCTCAAAGTCCTTAACAGAATACATTGGGTTCTTAATAAGTGATATCTGTCGGATTACAGAGGTTGTACTGTACATTATATTTCTTTTGTGCTATTACGTTTGAATGTTTATGTAACGAATAAATAAAATAAATAAATAGTTTTGGGGGTGTTTAACCCATATATGCCCGGAACTATTTTGAGATTTCGATTTTGTTTATTTTCAGATATGTTTATGTTTTTAGGTTCCTATAACCGTATTGACTAGTTTTAGTATATATTTTTTTGTTAACTACATAGATTTTAGAGGTGTTTGAAAATGAAACAATGGGCAAATATGCTACATTCGTTATAGGTAGTTCAAACAAAGATGTTATAATGAGTTTATTTATTATTTATTATTATTGTCACATGCAATCTACTAATTTTAAATCTACAATCAACTAATTTTAAAAACACAAATAAGTCCATAATTTACCCAAATTTACTACAAAAGTATGATTTTTTTAACAAAGCTTCACTCAACTGAATAATTACTTACTTTTTTCGGGAGACGACATGATTTTTGCACGATGCAAACACGACACAACTGGCACTGCTTAGAGCCCCCGCACACTTGACCACTAGTGGCGGCCACTAGACGCGACCACTAGTGGTCGCGTCTAGCCACTAGACGCGGCTACCAATCGCAGCCACTAGTGGCTGAGTTTCGACCACCAGTCGCCGCGCTCGGTCATCACTGTTGGCTAGAGTCTGTTCATTTCGTTAAGTGTATTCACAGAGGTCGAACGCATTTGTAAAATGGAAACTCTCTTGATGTCGTTATTGTCAATTATTATACGACGTAGGAAACGTCGCCGAACTGAAAACCATCGACGTCAAATTAATCGCCGTTACTGGGTTCATCCAATTCTTACTACTCGCAATGAACATGGACAACACAAATTGCTTTTTGAAGAATTAAAATGTCATCCAGATAAATTCTTCAACTATTTTAGAATGAGCGTGAACTCATTCAATGAACTACTTAGCGTGCTGCACGACGACCTCAAACATAAAGATACAAAACTGAGAAAAAGTATCTCCCCAGCAGAAAGGCTGGCTATTACTTTAAGGTAAGCTATGATTGTTTTGTTTCGTTTATGTGTTTAGTGTGTATGGGAAGATCATGTTTACCTAGGATATACTGTGCAGTCTGTGCACTGAAGGAATGAAATCAAAATGAAAATTGTTTTTACTTATATTTAATTATTACTCAATCCTCAAAAAGATTTACAATAATAGAATCTTCTGACATAACAGAATTAATGCTATCAGATGCAGATGGTGAGTTTTCGGTAAACTCATTTTGATAAATTGTTTGAAATCCCATAGTAGTTGGACGCGGAGTTGATTGATTTCCTGAAGTAGATGGTTGCAGAGTATGATATGAGCGAGGTTCTTGAAATGATGGCGTAAAATATCCATGGTGTTGATTCTGCGGTGTGCGCATGTACTGTTTATATTTTTTTAGTACCATCAGTACATCCGTTTGGGCATCCAATTTGAACTCACTGGGTATTTGTTTAAAGTGCGGCACTAAAGACAAGGCAAAGTTACGATCGGAGTCTTCTTCCTGCTTTTCAGAATTGCGAGATTGTAATTGTTCTGAAATACTATGAAGTATATCAGTTTCTGCCTGACTTCCTTCATTGTATTTGTTGATCTTTTTTGCCCTTTTTCTCCCAGTCGCATCTTGTCCTTCATTCGTTATTGGACTTAATGGACTACGTCCACGTCGTGTGTCAGCTACATTTATTAAAAAAGATAGTTGTTGATAATAAATATATGGCTTGCGGTTTGATGATGCTGATCCACTTTTGGTACTGGTTTGTTTTGAGTGTTTTCTTTTAAAACAGTCACGAAGACTTTTCCATTTACACTGCAACTGGGCAGCTGAAACATTAAAAAACACATTAAAGATTTGAAATCTCAACAGCTGTTCTTGTCTTGTTTCAGGTATCTAGCTACTGGGTGTTCATTTGGTGACTTTGAATTCGTGTATCGTTGTGGCGCGTCAACCGCGAGAACGATTGTAAAAGAAACATGTAAAATAATCTATGAATCACTGAAAAATATCTGCGTACCACAGCCAACTGAAGAAATGTGGAGTAAAATAGCCAAGGGATTTCAAGAATATGCTAACTTTCCGAATTGCTGTGGTGCAATTGATGGTAAACATATAAGGATTATTAAGCCTCTAGATAGCGGATCCTTATATTATAATTATAAACATTATTTTTCCATCGTACTACTAGCTGTATGTGACGTGGATTATAAGTTTACTTTTATTGACGTCGGCTCTTATGGGAAAGCTTCAGATTCCACTATCTACAAAGAATCGACATTATTCAAAAGAATGCAAGACCGATCCTTGAACATTCCTGCTCCAAAACCGATCTCTAATAGTTCTGGTCCTGTAAACTACTGCTTTGTTGGTGATGAAGCTTTTGGGCTTTCAGAACATATGTTGAGACCGTATTCAGGAAAACATTTAAATACTGAAAAAAGAATTTTTAACTATAGGCTTTCTCGTGCTAGGCGTCACATTGAGTGTGCCTTTGGTATATTAGTAAATAAGTGGAGAATACTACATCGACCATTGAATGTGTCGATAGATTTCGCCGAAGACATCGTGAAGGCCTGTTGTATTCTACACAACTTTGTTCGTCAGAGAGATGGATTTAATTTTCATCATACACTGATAGTACCAGGACTTCACGATATCGATAACTTCCACTTGCGAACTTATCGATCAGTAAACACTAGAGATATATTGAAAGATTATTTTATTAGCGACGAGGGCGCTGTACCTTGGCAAAATAGTAAAATATAATTTTTTTAAATAAGTCCTAAAATAAAAGTATACATTTACCTGCTTTGTTTTTTTCCGCTACATTTTTTTCACTAAAATTCGGAATGTATTTATGGCACAAATCTTCCCAAGCTTCGATTTTTTTCCCTCTGTCGCTATATAATTCGGACCTTAAGTCCCAAATTGCGGGGCGCTCTTCAATGTCGGAGAAAAAAAAATATAAATCTAAATGCGGATCCATCGACATCGCGTACGTCCGTCCGGTGCGCTGCTGGCAGCAAGACTGGAACGCGGCGGCCGGGGAGAAGCCGGCGACTGTGGTCGAGTGTGCGCGGGAGTCGAGCGACTAAACGCGACCACAAGTAGCGAGCGCTCACCACTCCCGCAGCTTGTGGCTCGGACGCGGCCACTCGAACGCTCAGTCTGCGCCGATGCCATACAACATGTATGAAAAATCTCATCCGCAACTTGTGGTCGCGTTTAGTGGTCGCCACTAGTGGCCTAGTGTGCGGCAGTACCTGTTTCAATCAAAAGTGTCAATTCTGCTAAAATTTCGTTGCTAGTAGGAGATAGCTCCATGCTCTTGCGATAGATGGCAGTTTTTTGGATTTTACTGAGCTCACAAAGGATTTCCGATGCTTTTACAAAAGTACTACTTCTTGTTTCGTTTTCGAATCACTGGGCATATATGGGTTAAAAAAATGCACTTTGAATTTTTGACGAAAAAAGAAGGTAAAGATCGTGTCGGTCGGTCTCTACCCGCATTCGAGACCGCGTGGCGGCGCGCGACCACCGGCCATTGTCACCGGCGCGGCGGCGGCGGCCCCGGCACAGGCTCCGGCCCCGGGTCAACTGCACTTTTGACCTCGCAACTCACGCCGCGTTCACACATTCGGCTGAGCGGCCGAATGTTTCCAGAAAGACACCTGTGAGATAAAAACCTATTCGTTTACCTGTTTCACATGGTGTACAGCAGTGATTTCAACCAGTGGGTCACGACCCCCTGGGGGGTCACAGGCTATCTAAAATAGAAATAGAAAATGTTACAGTATTTTTATTTATGTAAACATTTACGGCTTCGGAAGAGAAACTTATATATATTATGTATTATGTGTTTTGGATATTGCTTTTTAAAAACGTTGTTTTGATCAAAGATGGAAACAGTTAGGTACAGCTTCGAAAGTGAAAAACAGTTTAAATTAATTTGGTTTTCGCTGTTGTTTTTACAAAAACTTTATTGGTATAACTGCAGTATAGGAACCTCTCCTGGATTTTTGATTTTTAAACGTCACCGGACTATATTCGCCACGCAGATTCCGAATCTGCAATAATCTTTTGTCGCTCTCAATAAATAAGCGAGATATAGGCATTTAAAATTTGCATACTAAACGTCAAAAAGACGGCCATATTGCTTCAGAAGTAGTGTCGGAATATACTTAGTCGATATACCGCGAGTTCTCTAATATCGATAACAATTCGCGATTTTAGAAAAATGATGGCATGGTCGTGAAAAAACATGTGCGATATTAAAAAATAATAGTCTATTTTCGAGGGTTTTTTCAATGACTTTGCGTTTTGATAACAAAAGGTATCCTGAAACAATAGAAAATTCCTAAATATCTGAATATCCCCGCAAGCAAAAATTTTTTTTCGAATTTCGCGCGAAATTCGAAAAAAAATTTTTGCCTGCGGCGCTATTGAAGTTAACATGACAATAGAAAATTCCTAAATATCTGAATATCCCCGCAAGCAAAAATTTTTTTTCGAATTTCGCGCGAAATTCGAAAAAAAATTTTTGCCTGCGGCGCTATTGAAGTTAACATGAGAATGTGTTAGCGATATTTCGTTTTTTTCCGAGGTTTTTACTAAATGACTTTGGTGATAATGACAAAAGGTAACCTTAAACAAACGAAATGTCTTCAATATCAAATTAACACCGCAGACAAAAGAAATTCGAAAAAAAATTTTTGCCTGCGGCGCTATTGATATTAACATAAGAATGACAAAAGGTAAACTGAAACAAACTAAATTTCTTCAATATCAAATTAACACCATGTGTTAGCGATCATCTAAAACAATTGCACAATTTTCGTAGATTTTACGAACATTTGAAATTTGGTGTATTGATGACTAAAGGTAACCTGAAACAAACGACATTTCAGTATATCTTCTGTCATCAATACGCAAAGTCATTGAAAAGACATCGAAAATAGTGCCCTTTTTTAATTTGCGCGAAAATATGTATTTTTCCAATCGCTTTTGTTCAACATATTTCAATTAATCTTAAAACTCTCCAAATTGTCATAATTTCTGTAATATCGCTAATTGTTATCGATATTACGATATACTCGAAAGTGTCAACACGGTAAGTACAAACAAAATGGCCGCAACTTTGTTGACATTGGGATAACAAATTTGAACGCCTATATCTCGCTTATTTATTGAGATCGAATAAAAATTATGGAAGATTCGGAATCAGCGTGGTGAATATAGCGGGGTGAATTTTATTTTGGGCCATTTTAGGCTATTTGTTTACATATAAAATTTAAAGTTTGAATGCCTATATCTCGCTTATTTATAGCGACCGACACAATTTTCTTCCAGATTTAGCATTAAAATGCTACAATCTATTAGTGTATATTTTTTTTTTTTTTTTTGGTGAGAGGTTCCTATACTGCAGTTATTCCATAATTTTAACCGCAGATCATATCAAACATAATGCGATACCGTCATTTTGCCGTTCCGACGGCTGCCGTGCGCATTCCTACGAACTTCGTTTTTATTATTGTAAGCCAAGCATAATGAAGGTAGGCAAATAATTACGTATCCGACCCGAAGGCAAGTTTGAAGTGAAGTATTGTTACCATTTGGTGGAAACCGACTTTTGTTTTTTATTTCTGAACGTTGTAACCGTTTTAACACTAAAACGTCATGTGCACAGGCGCCATTTTCTTTTGCCCACGCTATCGATGTGGCGAACGAGATGATAGCCGCATTATGGCTTATCTTTGAAGCAGATGTCATGTTGTCTCCCCCACCGTCCTCTTCGTCCTTTTCCTCCCGTGTGACCTCCTCAATTATCTCATCTTCTGTCATGCATTGATCATTCTCGTCTTCTTCTCCATTAAGCCACACCCTTACGTCGTCTGCCGTCAGTGTGTTAGCTGGTGAATCCACGAGCTGTTCAGTGGCCGACGTTGCCAGATTTATTTAGATGCGTCAACACCGCGAAAAAGAATGCCGGATTAGTGGGATTGCCGGAGAGCTGAGATGCCGGATTACAGAAATTGTACTGTACAATCCAGAAAATACCGCTATATGCTTCTAAATTTAGGCATACATCTGTCTGTGCCCAGGCCAAATTGTGCATAAATTATATGTTAAAGTGCATAAAATTATTCCTAATGTGCCAAGTAAAGTGAAACCGAGCCCGCCTTGCTAGGCACTCCTGTGATAAGGCGAGCTCACTTCCTGAGTCTTATTGGAGTGCCACGGTTGTGTCAGTAAAAATAACAAATTAAATTTTATATATATTACCTAATAATTTTAACCGCAGATCATATCAAACATAATGCGATACCGCCATTTTGCCGTTTCGACGGCTGTCGTGCGCATTCCTACGAACTTCGTTTTTATTATTTTAAGTAATATTGCCCAGCATAATGAAGGAAGGCAAATAATTACGTATCCGACCCGAAGTCTTCACAGATTGATGAGTTTCAGTATTTTTTTTCCTATAAAAGTAGTTTTCTAAGTACCTATAAATTAACCTAAAAATTATGTAAACATGTACCTACTTTATTTCAATTAAATTATTTTACAAGAGATTAAATAAAGTTTATATTACTATTGGATATATAATATATATTACAGAAAATTAAATTAAACTTTATTACTTTGTATACCAGAAATTTTGGAAATAAATATATACACACTCATACATACATTACTCAGACACGCTTATTGAGATTACAAATTGCGAGTGCACTTCTAACTCACTCACGTTAATTAAAATATGTACAAAAATAAAATAAAAATAGAAATAGGAGTCTAATACTTTGCAATTTCTTATTCTTTAAAATGGAAGAAGAGCTTTTTTACCCTCTCTATACCCATATTTAGAAGCCATGTATGAATTTCGTTCTTTAAAATAAGAAGTTGGTATAGAAGTTGATTTCCTGCGGCGCCATCTAGTGGCGAGTTACAACAAAGCGGATAGCATAAAAAGCTTCTCCATGAAAAAATACACACGAGTCAACTTTCACGGTGATCGGTAAACGGTGTCGAATTCTATTAAGTTGAGACAGACATATATAACTAACATCTATTTTAATATACATAGATTAGATTGCTCAACTCCATAGGTGTTTTTGGCGTCATTTCTGAACCGGTGAAATGCACGTGGCGCTGATAGCAATGATGGCGAAACTAATAGAAATTTATTTGGCGAGCTATAATAACTTTGATAATGAATGGTTCTTTAAATAAAGGACTAATTGATTATCAAAACCCAATAATGAAACCAATAATAGCAATAATAATATTCATGATTAGTCACATCTACCGCATTCTTGATTAGGATCACAAAAATAATACGGGGAGACATCATGACATCTATCAGTCTACCTGAACATTAAATACGTATTGAAACCTGTATATCAAATTAAAAGTCAGACATCTTTATGTAAATATTATTAAAATAAAAATACCCATTATTTAAAATTCGTTTGTTAGTATATTATTATTTTATTTCGAGACTAGCTGACCCGTGCCCACTTCGTTGGGCGTTAAAACTTTTTACTTGTGATGAAATTATGAGTGTGGTTCGGTTAATACTGAGTGCTATGATTTATTTCCTTACTACCAAAAGAAGGGTTATATTTTTACTGCATATGTATGTATGTATTTGCATGCCAATTTGACTATATTACCGTTATGTGTGAGTGTCTTCTTGTAAGTGTCTTATTTGTGAGTGTCTTTCTCTTTAACCATTTATGCAGTAAAAGGGAAAAGTCTTTTGTTTTAAACACTTGAGATGATATATTTACTTATTTTGATATGAATTCATAATTGTTGATAATATGACCAATAAACATGACCTAACGATTTAAATTATTTTTTTAATATAAAAAACTACTTTTTGTGACTTATATATCAAAGTTGGACATTGCTGTCGGTGACTTTTTAGTAGGCATTATAAAGCTCTACAACTTTTCTCTAGAACTTAATCATCTCATCGATGATTAGTTATATATAGAAACGTTTTCGTTCGACCGTTTTTTCTCCGACTTACTTTGCAAATCCGACTACCACGAAAAAGTCTTTTAAATTTTCGGATTATTATATAGCCTATGACACTCACAAATAACGTGGCTTTCTATTGGTAAAAGAAAGTTCAAAATCGGTTCAGTAGATCCAGAGATTACTTCCTACAACCTCACAAACTTTACCTCTTTATAATATTAGTATAGATAGGATACTGTGCAGGCGTGTTTAGAGCGCCACCTAAAGTACGCCGCCATACTGTTATACGACGAACGCCGCCATAGAGAATAAATCAACTTTTGAAACTATGCATGTTAACACGTTGCTTTTCTTAGTAAAATCTAAGCTGCACATCTTAGTACGGCATTGATCAATCTAATAAGCTACATATTCAATGATACTATGTAATAAGGTGTTTTCATTACTTTTAACAATGATGTTCGTCTATTCGGCCGAATCAGACTCATACTTTGTTATATCATTTATTTGGCGTGTAACCAATTATTTGATTGTTTTATGGCTCGAATTAAAAGAATTATAAGAAAGTAGATAGACGTTTTAACGATATTTGATCGCTCTGTCTCCTGTGAGGTGAGCGTAGAAGACTTAGGACGAAACAGTCCACTGCATTGTTACGCTACTCGCCCGTTGGAAGCCAGCACCTTATTGTGAGAAACCGGGTTTGCACCCAGTGGGCCGACACTCGCGCACTTACGCTGTTATCACCCGGTATCGGGTAGCCGAATGGCCGTTTCAAAAGCGGCTGCCACAAGGTTAACAGCCACCATCGCTCTATAGAAAACAAAGCCGTTTCCAGACGCCCCCGGTTATCAATCGGAAAGCACAGTCGATTGGCTGACGCCGCACGGTGCGCTAACCGTCTAAAAGTGCCCGAATTACGATTCTCAGGGGAACTGGCCCGCAGGCACAGAGCCCTACCCGGGCTCGCACTTCTGCTTGGAGGCTACCGAATGGGTGTTGATCTGTGAGTTGGGTCCACCCTAACACATGGGTCTTAGTGGTCCAACTGCACTGGGCCCATTAGCTGCATTAGGAGTAGCAAGGAGATAAAAATTGGACCAAAAGCCCTGCTGACCCGCGGGCGGAGGCACCGTGTTTTATCTTAAGCCCCCTGTTACTCCTAAAGTATTGGTCCTGTAGTAAAAGGATTATAACCTTATTTAAAGGAAATTTTAGGTAAAACTATCTTCTTACAAGTATTCATAACAGTAATCCTAAAGGTTTTGGAGATATCATCGAAAAACTCAACAAAGGAGTATTTTACCCCCCCCCCCCCCCCCCAGCCCCGGCTTTCCCCACCCTAGGGAACTGTCAGTATGTTCATCGGGACATCTTGAGGAATAACTTGGATTTAACTGCCGAATTTTGAGTGTTGGTAATTTCGTAAGTTTTGAAAAAACTACTTATTTTTGATGGTGCCTATTATTAATATTTTGATGGAATCACAATTTCATTTAGGCATTATTATAAAATCCAAGTAAAATGATGATTACTATTGCCTACATCTATAGGCAATATAAACAGTTGGCTCATTTCAAATTCAATTATAAAACTATTATTAAACACATTCGATGAAGAGAATTATGTTGATAGATGGTATCTACATACAAACATTTCTTCTAAATTACAACTTAAAATAATAACTCAAAATTACACGAATAGGTATATGAAATATTTTTGCTGAATAAAATTATTCTTTACTAAAGTTTGTAATCGTTGTGTCCGTCAAGAACATGGTTTCGCGATACTATTTCGTTCTGTGGATGTGTTTTATCCCTCTTATTTATGCTGGGAAGAAAATATTCAACAGTAAAGGGGGTAACAAGACATATGCGGTTGAACATGTTAAAAATAAGACGCAAGAGCAGACCATAACTAGCGTATTAAAATCTTCATTGTTGCACATCCCCGAAGACGCCGATTTGGCGATTACTGATTTGGTGCCCAAATATGGTTATCCGTTGGAGGTGCATAAAGTACTTACTGCTGATGGGTGAGTTTCTTTTCGCTATAAAGAATGATTCTTTGCACCCGAAACCTATTTTTTTTCATTCCTCAATATACCAAAGCGCCATTTATATATACTATGTTGATAATCCTAGCATGCTAGCGAAGGTTTGTCTCTTTGTCCCGGACAATTATAATCGTGCTCGCATTCATAATCTATTTGCGGAGCCGTCCTCGCGCACCAACCTAAGTCGATGGAGTCTGCTTACACGAGCTTTGCGGCACATAAATGCGCTATGTTCGACAGCGCCAGATTTTGATATTTTTACAGCGAGCCCGCATCTCTTCAAGGTGTGGGCATTGCGCTACTTGTTTATGGCAGAATAATATAAACTGTTTTCACTCTTATGTACTGTAAGTTTGTAAGTTTGTAAGTTTTTCTATTCTTAATGCCGGTATTTGTATTTAACGCTTATTTAAACATGTTATGTATGTATTTGTAAGAATTCTATTATTTTTTTTTATATTTATGTGTATATTGCATATCAACGGATTGGTAGAAACTGTAATGTTGATTTGTTATGAAAATAAATAAATAAATAAATAAATAAATAAATAAATATTGCTATACTACGAACGCCGCTATATTGAACACTAGCTGACCCGTGCCCACTTCGTTGGGCGGTAAAACTTTTACCTGTGATGAAATTATGAGTGTGGTTCGGTTAGTACTGAGTGCTATAATGTATTTCCTGACTGCCAAAAGAAGGGTTATATTTTTACTACATATGTATGTATGTATTTGCATGCCAATTTGACTATAATACCGTTATTTGTGAGTGTCTTCTTGTGAGTGTCTTCTTTGTGTGCGTATTATCTCTTTAACTATTTATGAAGTAAAAGGGAAATTATATGCAGTAAAAGGGAAAAGTCTTTAGTTTTAAACATTTGAGACGATAAATTTACTTATTTTGATATGAATTCATAATTGTTGATAATATGACCAATAAACATGACCTAACGATTTAAATTATTTTTTTAATATAAAAAACCACTTTTTGTGACTTAAATATAAAATTTAGACATATGCTGTCGCTGACTTTTTTGTAGGCATTATCAAGCGCTACAATTTTTCTCTAGATTTTAATCATATATCTCTCTCGTTAGAAACGTTTTCGTTCGACCGTTTTTTCCGACTTACTTTGGAAATCCGACTACCACGAAAAAGCTTTTTCATTTTTCGGATTAATATATAGCCTATGGCACTCACAAATAACGTGGTTTTCTATTGGTAAAAGAATTTTCAAAATCAGTTCAGTAGATCCAGAGATTACTTCCTACAACCTCACAAACTTTACCTCTTTATAATATTAGTATAGATGAGAAGATTAATCAATATTTGGAACTATAAGTGATACCGACACGTTGCGTTTCGTTGCAAAATCTTAGTTGCTAAAACGTACTATGGAATTTATCAATATAATACCCTATATTATCAATGGTAACATCAAAATCAAACCAAATTTTTAAGAATGTTGAATCTTACATGATAAGTATTTATCAGGCTATTACAATTTCAGGTATATTCTGACAATCCACCGTATCCCCAATAAAAGAGGTCAACCGGTTTTAGTTTTCCATGGACTACTATCATCCTCTGAAGACTGGATCATAACGGGGCCTAAGCACGCCTTGGGGTATACGCTGGCAGACGCTGGTTACGACGTGTGGCTCACAAACGCCAGAGGAAATAAGTACAGCTCCCACCATACCAACTACACCACGGATGAATACCGGTATTGGAATTTCAGCTTCCACGAGATAGGACTGTACGACCTACCGGCGACGATCGATTACATTCTAGGAATGAGGTATGTATAGTGCAATGGGGCGCCACAATAACTACAAACTAGATATTTTGTATGTTAGGTTACGCAGCTCTCACACATTGGTCAAACAAGCCGAATGTTCTCTGATAAAGTCTGCGCGCGCGCACTCACGCTCGCACATACACAATACAAATGATGTGCAAGCAATGGGATGGCCTGCTATGAGCTGAAATTTACATCTGATCGATCACGTATGGTATCACGACAGGCAGAGGGCTTTCGTTGTCCAGTCCGCACAATAGCGCGCGTGGCGCTTGATACGCCAGCTAGGCCTCTGTTTAGAGATCTCTGCATCATGACGCTGCTATCCATTTATATAATGGAAGTAGCGCTGTTCGTTCGCAGAAATCTAGCCGATTTCGAAGTGAATGGTGTGCATCACCACTATTCAACAAGATCCCGTAGCATGCTACGTTCGGTAAGTCATGCATTATCCAAGTCGGAGAGGCTAGCCTATATCGCCGGCCCAGCGGTTTACAACAAACTCAGCGAGCACATTAGGCAGGCGCAATCTCTTGACATGTTTAAGAGACGCCTTAAGAGGTACCTCACAGATAAGGCGTTCTACTCACTGGAGGAATATTACTCGAGTGAAGTCTAAAATGCTTTGGTGGCTAAAGTGTTTATTGATTTCTTTGCATTTTGTCTTGTATTTCCTCTTTTTACATTATTCTTGTACTTTTTTGTTTTTTTTTTGTTTATTGTTATTTTTTCTTTACGATAAAAAAATAATTTGTTTGCTAATATGTATGGATGTTTGCCAATCTGTATCTGACTTGTATACCAGTATACTAATAAAATGAATATGAATATGAATATAAATATGAATATCACAAATAGACGAGTGAGAATTCGACGGTTTGCTCCATACAGAAATTAAATAAAAAATCCCCCGACTAATAAAAAAAAAGTAGTGTACCTATGTGCCTTTTTATTTGATTTTTCCTTTAATTTACTCTGTACACTGACGTTTACGATTTTGTTAAAAACAGTTTGTTCACGTCTTTCGGGAAAACTGGTTGACAAATGCTAGGCATTGTATTTTTCTTTGCTTAAGCTCTGTTAAAATAAATGGCACCATCAAAAATATACATATCTGTTTTTATTAAACAATTAGAATTTTGCAGGTGGTCCGTTTTTGCACGTCAGTGTATATATTGTCTTGTTTTTGTTTGGGATTTTCTTGTGTCGTTGATCGATTTTGTATATTCCTCTTCGCTAGTATCCGTATTCGTTTCAGCCGTGGGTTGATCCCTATGCTATACCCCTGACCTAGAAATATTACTCACGAGCAAATTTTGAAATTTTCATGTTTCAACATAGTCCCATTTCAGATCAACACTTTTTACCCATCGGCGTTCCAACATTCCAATAGCTTCCTAGAAGTAATTTTCTCAGACTGTGTCAAACCACCCATTTAGGGTCCACATCACCATAATTGGTTGTCTTTTCCCCCTGATGTCCTCTTTGAGTTTTGGGAACAGTCTGTAGTCTCTTGGGGCCAAATCTGGAGAATATGGGGTGTGCTACACAATTTCGAACCTCGCATCACGAATGGCAGCCATTGCAACCAAGGACTTGTGTGCTGGTGGGTTGTCCTGATAGAAAAACACAACTTTCTTAAACTTTCTCCCTCTCTTTTCTTCTATGGTTTCACGCAACTTTGGTATTAGTTGCGCATAGTAAGGGCCCGTTTTAGTAGCTCCTTTTTCGAGATAATCAATCAATAATACACCTTGAGCATCCCAGAATACAGAGGCCATAACCTTGTTGGCTGACGCCACAGTTCTGAACTTGCGAGGAGGGGGTGGACCCACATGTTTCCACTGTTTGCTCTGAATGTGTGTCTCTAGCTCATGATAGTGTACCCATGTTTCATCCATTGTCACGTATCGATCAATAAAGTCCTTCTTATCGCAGTGAAACGTGTCCAAACACCGTTGACAAATGTTCTCTCTGGCACGCTTCTGATCAGTTCAAAGCATTAGGAGAACCAATCTTGTCGTTGGTTTTTTCATAGCTAAAACGTTGGATGTAATGTTTTGAACTACATGAAATGAAAAGCATGTTTTCTCCACAATTTGTTGCAATAACACCCTTTGATCTTTTAGAATGATATAGTGAACTTTTCTGTCATTTTCTTCGGTTGTGACGGTGATCAAGGGACCTCCGCCATGTTCATCTTCACAGGTTTCTCTTCCACACTCAAACTGGCGATACTACCTCTTTATTACGCCATAAGACAGAGCACACTCCCCTAATGTCACTGTTAAATCCGCATGGATTTCTATTAGCGATAACTGCTTTTCAGGAAATATTTAATTACGCACCTTTGCTCTTTCGCGTTCGTTTCGGCACTAAAGCATACATCGGCTGATGCGCTTACGCGCTGTGACGTCACTAATGCGAGTTGGAACTTGCAAATCCAGGGATGGCTAACATATGATTGTAGCTTTTTATGAAACATACATTTAAAGTTCTACTTAAATTGAAACTAGGTCAGGGGTGGAGCATAGGGATCAACCCTATACATAAATTATCCCTGCACTATATTCCACATTTTTGCTTTGAGCTGTGCCAATTCTTCCCATTCCAGTTTTGTTTTGTCAATTTCGGAAGTATTTTTTTCCAATGTCCACTATAAAGTTATCATTTCCAACACCAAAAATATTTATTTTCCAACAATATTCATAACCAGCTAAAATATTTTATTCACAATATTAACAAAAATATATTTCTTTGTTTCAGGAATCTTTCCAGTCTCTATTACATAGGACACTCGCAAGGATGTGCAGTGTTCTTTGTACTGTGCTCTTTGAGACCAGAATATAATTCGAAGGTAAAGGTCATGTACGCGCTAGCACCAGCCGCCTTTGTAGGCCACATGACTAGTCCAGGGGCAAGCGCCCTGTTGTCTCAAGTGCTCATTTTGGATTATTTCCAAAGTTATCTATCGATAGGCGAATTGCCTCTCTTTAAGAACACCGGACTCCAAGCGCAAGGGATGCAAATGTTGTGCAATGAACGCATACCCACTCAAGCGCTATGTGTTTACCTTTTAGAGGTAGCGAGCGGCTATGACAGAGATGAAATGAACGACACGACACTGCCCGTCGTCCTGGCGCATTTTCCATCTGGATCGTCAATGAAGCAGGTTAGTAGCAACACAATAGTACATGCGGCCTATTGACGACCCAACCCGATAGCCCGATCTGATCTCGGTCGGATTGAATCGCTTTGTCCCTTTTTGCTCGTCCCATTTTTATCGGGCGACCCGATTGTCCACCCTTAATAATATGTTTTAGAATATTATTTATACAGTTTACTTACCAATCTCATTTTCAATCTCCATTTCAAACTTTTATTGACTCTCTGTTTTATCTATACATTTTTTTACTACGTTATTTTTCTTAAAAGATTCATTGTATTGACTCTCTTGAAAAATCATGAAAGTACATGTGCCATTTCTGCAATTAGCGATTCGACTATTCCTTAGATTCTAAGAAAGAAAAGCGTTTAAAAAATACTTCATGATGAGATTACAAGTGATGCTATCGGGGATATTCTCAAGTCATGTCTTGTTGTATGATTGATTACGTTACAGAATTTAACTAAAAAAACATACAAAAAATCATTGGCCATCGCGCGTAACATTTCTAATCATCATCATCATCAGCCAGTAGACATCCACTGTTGGACATAGGCCTCCCCCATAGAATGCCATGACGAACGGTCTTAAGCCGCCTACTTCCTGCGACCGTGGCAACGTCATCGGATAATCTTGTGAGGGGCATCCGACACCGCATATGCCGGTTCGTGGTCCCTTTTCGAGAACCTTTTTCCCCCAATGGTTGCCGGTTCTGCGGGCTATATGGCCTGCCCATCGCCATTTTAAGTTGTTAATTTTACGAGCTATGTCAGTGACATCGGGTCTTCGGAAAGTGTCTCAGGTAGTGAAACTTCAAGCATAGATCTCTCCATGGCGCGACTTTGAGTTTTTGTATGAGGCTAATAATTAGCTACAACGTCTCAGTGCCGTATGCCATCATTGGCAATATGCACTGATTACAGACTTTCGTTTTGAGAATCTGCGGTTTTTGTGACGAGAAGATATGGCGTAGTTTCCCGAATGCTGCCCATCCGAGTTTGATTCGTCGGCAGACCTCCTTGTCAAAGTTAAGTCTGCCTAGTTGGATCGTCTGACCCAAACAAACATACTGGTCGAGAGATTCAATAATACCGTTCCCAACATGTACCGATTTGCGTGAATCATGTGAATTTGAGATGGTTTTTGTCTAACCCATGTATATTTTGTTAGACCAATCTATTGGGAGATGGTATTGAGGTCTCTGAACATTGTTTTAAGGTCGTCCATCGGATTCAGCCATGATAACTACATATATCATGGGCTAATCGGAGGTGAGTGATGAATTCTATATTGATGTTGATGCCATATCCGCCCTAGTTCAAAAGATTGAAAACATAATGTTTCCCTGTCTCACCCCCTTTTGCAATGGGATCGGATTTGTGATCTGATTCTGAAATCGGGTACTCGTGGTGGCCTTGGTATACAAACACTTTAACACTTCGATGTACCTGTATTCTATTTGGCACCGCTGTAACGACGGTAGCACTGCCCAGGTCTCGACTAAATCAAAGGCTTTCTCGTAGTCCACAAACTCTGTACAAGGCGGCCGATTATACTCTTTAGTCTTCTGTATGATCAGCTGTAGTGTGTGGTCTATGGCACTAAAGCCGTTACGGACTCTGGCTTGGATTGTCTCTTGGGAGCTAATGGGCCCTGTTGCAGTTTGGCCACTAAGGCTTATGCGTAGGGTCGGCCATACGAACGGGTCAACACCCATCCGGCGGCCTCCACGCAGAAGAGCGAACCCGGGTAGGAATCTGGCCTGCGGAGACCGAAGTAATCTGGTTGCAACTGGAAGTAAGGGCGCGTGTTGGCCGAGTGTCGGCTGGTTATCTCGCGGTAAGGCGTTGGCTTCTTATAGGCGAGTGGCGTAGACAGTGGATTGTTTTCGTCCCAAGTATTATACGCTCACCTCATGGGAGATGGAACGATCTAATATCGTTAAAACTTTCTGAGGTGGCGGGTTTGCCCGTTGTAGTTGACAGCTCTAGTTGTCTTGTTTCTTAAATAAACATAAGGAAGTTGACCGCAATTCCGTTCCCAGCTGATTCGTTATAATCGATAAATAGCAGAATAAAGCTGGGCATTGACGGTCAGTTTTTCGCGTCAGTCTAGACGTAAAACTGTGGCGTCACTCCAAATGGTTTTATGCCAACTAGATTTGCCCATTGACTGGCGTCACTCCGGCTCTTCAGTTTTCGACCGGCCCGGCCGCATGAAGGACGTGTCTCTTTGCGGACATCCACGAATAAAAATGGATTCCGATTCCGAAAAAGAAACATTCCTTGTTACTACGGCTACTGTTTGTTTTATTTTATTTTATAGCAAACTTACAGATAGTAAATATATAATACTAGTATTTTAAATACATATACAAACCAAACAAATTTACTATCCTATGAACAGTTTGCAATG
This sequence comes from Micropterix aruncella, assembly GCA_944548615.1. Taxonomy (NCBI): domain Eukaryota; kingdom Metazoa; phylum Arthropoda; class Insecta; order Lepidoptera; family Micropterigidae; genus Micropterix; species Micropterix aruncella. The sequence goes on from OX155966.1 coordinate 5,597,587, forward strand.
CTTGCATTACAAATTAACAGAAATAACATGAACACGTTGATAGTAGAAAAAAATATAATAAAGCTAATAATAATATAAGGGTAAGAAAATTAATAATTAAATAAGTTGTTAATAAGGTTATTTGGATAGAGCAAAATAGAAGTATGAGTAATTGGATAGTAATATTTATTATACATAATATGATATAATATTGTATTATATCATATTATACATAATATGATATAATACAATAGTCTGTTATAATATACCTAGTAATCATATAATACAGTACATTAGGATGGCAGTTAGGAAGTAGGAGATAGGCTAAGTATGATCGAGTCTTTTATTAAATTAATGGAATCATAAAATATATCTAATCCTTTACACGATTTATCAAAAACGCGACACATTGTTAAACAAGATACGATATGAGACAAGCTATAAACCCTCATGAGAGATTCACTGCCACTCTTCGTTTCTTAGCATCGGGAATGAAATCTGACTTCTAGAATATCTAATTCAATTTTATAAATAATATCTAAATAAAATTGGAATATTTTATCTAAATAAAATCTTCTACAGCTTTTTGTCGATACTGTTTATTTTTTTAATTTTTGTCGGTTATTTTCCATAAACATTCTGAATTTCTATATTTTTCGATGAAATCTATCATTATGACAAGTCCGACACCGCCATGATGACGACGACGACACCCCGCCATGACAAAAACAAAAACGCAGCACGCGCTGTCACCGCGGTCCGCGAGCGCTGAGAGCAAACTGACGCGTTGGATTGCCGATTCACTCACGGACACACAGACTCACGGTCAGTTTAGCGCGACGCGCCAGTTGGATTATGGTAGCCACGGAAAATATTCTTGGCGCGTCGTCAGTTAAAACTCTGGAGCGACGATTCGACATTCACGATCAAATTTTGGATGCACGCCAGTTCAACTGACGCGAAAAACTGACCGTCATTGCCCAGCTTAAGACACCCCTAAAACTAGTGGCCTTATATTTAGGGATCATGGCTAAATAAATAGTGTCGAGCTCGCGCGGAATATGATATGCATAACAACTAAGAAACTAGGCTATTAATGAGGACAAATAGCTCAATATACATTGTATAGTACCTACAGGGTAGCTACATAAATGATGTTGCCTCCGATGCCTCAAATTTCGTCATATATAGGATGAGTTTTAAATTAGTGTCATTCTTACCGTAGGTGAATCAGTAGGTACGAGTAAATAAGCAACTTAAAAAAAAAATGAGAACATACAACAAAAAAATTTTTTTTGGTAATTTTTAAAAATTTCACTAATAAATAAAAGTTTGACAAGCGTTGATTGCGCTGCGCCATCTAGCAATAGGCGAAATATTGTGAATAAACAAAATTCCCGATATTTTACATACCGCTAGATGGCGCAACGTGCTCGAATCTTTTTATACTATTTTTCAAAACATACAATTTTTAAAAGCATGATATATTTTTTTAAATTTCGAAACCTTTTTTTCGATTTTTCTATTCAAAGTTGCTTATTTGCTCGTACTGATTTACCCATTTCAAGGATGTCACTAATTAAAAACTCACCTGTATATCGCGTTTTTTGCTAACCTTTATATTTTATAGAAATAATGCAACATATATGCCTACTTTAGTTAAAATAAACGTACATTTTACAGGGTAATAACAGCAGTAAGGGCTTAATTATTATAGACTACAATTATTAAGAAAAACTTAAATATCTCTGCCAACTACAACAGTCATTTTTAATTCGATATCATTACTATGTCGTTTCTATATCCATGTGTTATATAATTTTGACTCTAAAAAATAAAATAAAATAAAATTAGAAGGATTTAAAGCGAATCTATTATTTTAATCATCAAATCAATATTTTGTTTGACCCCCTTTGGAACGGAAGACACTGAATGGCATTGATTTATAAAGATTGCGTATGTATTCCATTGTTATTTCTTCATACCACACGCGTTATATAGTGTTTTTCAATTCCATAATAGTTTTGGGCGTTTTTTTGCGAATATTTTTACCCATTCCGGATCACAGATTTTCTATGATATTTAAATCGGGACTGTTTCCTGGCCATGAAAGTGATTTCAATCCCAATGATTCTTTGAACTGCGATACCTGAGAAAAAAATGAATTTAGTGTTGATAATATCCACAAAGTAAAAAAAAAAAAATCTTGAAAATTATCTCTCAGATCGGCTCGATGGCAAGGAGCAGAATCGTCCTGAAATACTGGTTCATCAATTTTTTGAGTCAAATTCTCAGATGTTAGCAAAACACCTTCAAGAATTATGTTTTTTGTATTTCTCAGCATTCACTGACCCTTCTAGCATAATCAAACTGCCAACACCAAGTGATGTGATGCATCCCCACACCATGACATATGGAGAATGCTTTACTGTGGATACAATGTATTCATCGCTGTACCTCTCTCCAGATCTCCGGCGCACTGTCTGTAAACCGTCTGGACCAATCAAATTAAATTTGGACTCGTCAGAAAAAATAACCCTCACCCAATCACTCACAGACTATTTTTTAATCTTTGGCCCATTGCAGTCGTTTTTTTTTTCATTTCCTTGGTCAGTAGAGGTTTTTTGCAGGTCTTCTTGCGCGTAAACCTATACCGTTGAGCCTATTTTGAACAGTTCTGACTAACGTTTGCATCGGTGGTGTCTTGGAGTTCCACTCTTAGGTCTGAAGCAGAAGCAAAACGATTTTTCAAAATGCGCTTCGAAGTATTCATATTCATTTTATTAGTATACTGGTATACAAGTCCGATACAGATTAGCAAACATTCATACATATTAGCAAACAAACATTTTTTTTATCGTAAAGAAAAGATAAAATAAACAAAAACAAAACGAAGAAAAAAACACAAGAATAATGTAAAAAGAATAAATACAAGACAAAATGCAAAGAGATCATTAAATACTTGTCATTAGCCACCAAAGCATTTTAGACTTTACTCGAGTAATATTCCTCCAGTGAGTAAAACGCCTTATCTATAAGTTACCTCTTAAGGCGTCTCTTAAACATGTCAAGAGATTGCGCCTGCCTAATGTGCTCGCTGAGTTTGTTGTAAACCGCTGGGCCGGCGATATAGGCTAGCCTCTCTGACTTGGATAATGCATGACTTACCGAACGTAGCATGCTACGGGATCTTGTTGGATAGTGATGATGTACACATTCACTTCAAAATCGGCTAGATTTCTGCGAACGAACAGCGCTACTTCCATTATATAAATGGACGGCAGCGTCATGATGCAGAGATCTCTAAACAGAGGCCTAGCTGGCGTATCAAGCGCCACACGCACTATTGTGCGAACTGCACGCTTCTGCATAACGAAAGCCCTCTGCCTGTCGGCTGCTCGCCCCCATAACTCCGCGCCGTACTTTAGCAGTGTATGAACGTATGCAAAGTAACAGATGCGCAGCGTGGATAAATCGAGAAATGAAGTGATGCGATAGAGTGCATAGCACGCTCTTCCCAATTTATCACATTACTGCGCATTAAGCCAGTTCCCTTTTTCTTGTTTTAAGTCCCATTTTCTTAGTATTTCTGGAGAAATCTTCTCACCGATAACTCATCAAACTGAATTTGCCTTGCACGATTGGAAAAAAATTGTTTCGATAACGCAACTATCATTGTGTTTTTTTTGCTCACTTAGTTGAAGTCTCGTAGACATTGCGATTCGGTAAAACTAATAACACACTTATAAATCGAGTACTCACTGTAAAAACAGGCACTAAAGTTAAGAAATTTAGGGTTTTTCAGGTACCTGATAAGCTAATTAACCTTCCTGGAAGAGAACCGGTTTTTCTCGTTAACTGCTTTAAGTTGTATTGACTATTTACGGGAATGTTGTACCTACATAATTAGGGGGTGGGGCTATTTATGTTGCGCGGGGTGTATAACCTTTCCAAGTGAAAACCGAATGTTTGAAAAAGTTAGATGTCGTTTTCAATCACCAACTCTCATTGCCTCGCCTACAGGTTCTCCACTACGGCCAGCTCTATAAGTCGGGGTATTTCCGGCGCTACGACTACGGAAGGCGGGAAAACTACGAGCGGTACGAGCGAGCAACTCCGCCGTCTTACAACCTATCCAGAGTGACCGCTCCAGTCTATGTCATGTACGCCAGCGAAGACTCCTTAACTACGCCTGTCGACGTGGAGAAGCTGTACAAACGGCTGCCTAATGTCGCAAAGGTCTACCTAGTGCCCAAGCCGAAATTCGACCATGTCGATTTTATGTGGGCTAATTCTGCGAAGGCTGTTGTATATGATGTCATTTTGATGTCAATGAAGAGTAATTCGTAATTCAAATTGTCTCGGTTCCATTAAATCATTATTATTATATCCATATTCTATAAATCATGTCTTAAGAATAATATGCCTGCATAAGTTCACTATAATTCTACATATTATAATATAAGATAATAAACATTATGTAATATAATCTAATATATATATATATATATATATATATATATATATATATATATATATATATATATATATATATATATATATATATATATATATATATATATATATATATATATATATATATATATATATATATATATATATATATATATATATATATATATATATATATATATATATATATATATATATATATATATATATATATATATATATATATATATATATATATATATATATATATATATATATATATATATATATATATATATATATATATATATATATATATATATATATATATATATATATATATATATATATAAATATATATAAATATATATAAATATAAATATATATATATATATATATATATATATATATAAAGTAAATAATTATAAAAGCCACTTACATCGTGACGAAGGATTCCCTTGATCGGATTCGGGAATGCTTTAGGTGTTAACGAGAATGATGAATGCCTCTCACTTGCGGAAAGAGGAGTAGGTTTAAGTTGGGCCCATTTTTCAACTAGTAAACGCGTTTACTAGTTGAAAAATGGGCCCAACTTAAACCTTAGTGGAAATTAAATTTACAAATATAAAAAGTTATATTGATCGATTAGACGTTCGTAAAGCGATAGGGCCGACGGTCTACCACCGCTTTTTATTAAGGCGACGTACTACTTAAAAAATAAACCGTATCTGAGTTTTTAAGCCCCGCCTACTTACCCCCTCCCCTCGCGACGGGGCAGGTGTTTATTATGTTGACTCATCTCGCAGCGATATTCACTCGCTATCGATGTCTGGACTAAACACACTAGGTATACACTATTCCAATGGGATTTATATTTTGGGATTATGCAAGTGTCATGTACCTACGCTGGTGAAGAAGGCTACGCTTTATCATCATCTAAACTTGAACATTATATTACTTTCCCGGCTGCCACTGGTAGGGAAGGTGTTGTGATCGTGCGGAAAAAAATGTTTAGATAACGATAGAGATGTCCATTTTGAGGTCCACCAAGATGATTAAGACCATTTTCAGAGAAATGTATGTCTGTTTGCCTGTATGTAATCTCTCACGATAACTGCCGAGCCGTTGAACCGACCGATTGAGTTGAAATTTGGAACATAGGGATAGTATCACCCTGGAATGCGCCCATTAGATTTTGGCTGTCAACTGTTAAACCAAACTATCACTGTCAAAAATTGACAGAAGCCATATCTTACAGAATTTCATTTGCGATATGTCATTTGAAAGCCCCTGAAAAACTGTATTAAGAACAGTCACCTGTAACTAATTAATTTTCGACATTTTAAAATTATTTTAAATGGTGATAGATGACAATTGGAGAAATGCCGTTAACTGTTTTGGATACAGTTTTCCAAGGGCTTTTAAATGACATAAATCGCAATTCATGTTCCGTGAGATACAGCTTTAGTATTTCTTTTATAGTTGTAGTGACAGTTTTTGATAGTATTTTTTGGCAGAAAAAACATTTAGCATCGAATTAAAAAAAAACATTGTGTATCGAACTATTTATTCGCGGTATAATAGTTCTTTGAGGAGGACATAACGACACCCATCGCCTTGTACATTATCATTAAATAATTATTTAATTAAAAAGTAATATAATTTATTTTTAGATACTGTAAGCACATCATTATAAACTTTAAAGAAATACACATCATTAAAAATAAATAATTAATTAATGAAAATATAAAATCATTAAGACAAAAAATCATGAAGACATTTCTGGTTGGCAAAGTAGTCTGTTATTTCTGAGTAGATACATACATATTAAATGTAAAGAGACGAATAAATACATTTAAAATTGCGCAGTACATTTGAGACTTCCTTTTTGTAGCCTTGACAGTGTCGCTTTGTAGTGGTGCGCCGACTTTTGTAATTAAAATTCATCAAATGGTAATACATTTTCAAAAGCCTGTTCATCATTATTAATTAGATCTGTACTCAGCACAGATTTGGAATATCGTGTACTTTTCGGTGGCTCTATATTGCTTGTGCTTTGCTTTGGAGTGTTATTGGCAAGTACATTCTCTGCGAGTTCTTTGCTCACTTTGTGATGGAATCACTGAAAACTAACTACCGCTTAAGCGTTGGACAAGGGAGAGGAACCGATTTCTTTCGTTTTATCGTGTCGTTTCTTTTATTTGCTTCTTTCAAAGTGTATTCAGGCTCCCTTAAATCTATATTCCTTCATACTCCTGGATCGATAATTTCAGGTAATACACAGTCCATATAAAAACAAACAAGTTTTTTCCATGACATTTGTCCAAATCAAATCATCCGTCTGTATATATTCGGTTTTGAGGAGATCGTTTTAACCAGACCAAAATGTAAATAGGCACACTTCCTTTCCAGTTATATCTATCGTTCCAGTTACAGTTTCTTTCCAGCACACTTTCTTTAAAGTTATCCACAATACCACAGATAGTTCATACCTTGTTGAAAACTTACGTTTTTTCGTTCCTCAGCGATTAATTCGCAATTCACGCACGTTTGAGGTCTCTCGTGCCAATACCAACTACGGGAAACATTCCATCGCTTATGGGCTGATATGCACGTACGACTCTTGTTTCTCCACCATCGACATTTTCAACCTCAACCAACCGACGTTCGTTAAAGAATTATTCAAATCAATTGCACCTAACGAGCTTGTTAATACCTATAGTAATTAGTTATATACTTTCTATACAACATATCAGTAGCTACCACAAATATTTATAAATATCTATAAATATTTATTATATATCTGTAAATACCTATAAACATCAATAAATATCTGTATCTATATATCCACTATACGACCTATCTATATCTTTATTTATATCTATATACATATACACATACCATCATCGTCTAACTCCTTCTTCCTAATCACTTCCAATTCCCTACCTCTCCCATCGGTTTTCTATATATTTTTTATATTTAATATGAACTTTGTTTATTTTATAATTATTTTTTAAGTGTAATATGCTGAAATCCAAATGTGTAATAAACGATTATAGGCGTAATGTTTTTCTTTTTTTTCTACATTTATGCACACGTATGTATATTGTATGCGCTGTATTTTTCCAGAAATAAAATAAAATAAAAATAAATAAAAAGAAATTATATATGGACCTGTCCTTGAACTTGAACGTACCAGTGATGTTTGATGCTGATTTCAAGTTTTCCATCTTTCTGTTTCCAAAATGTCACTTTTCTTTTTCTTGTCGCTTCCATTAACCAGATTCTATGCGCTGTAATGGGAAATTTGACTTCAAAAATATAATCATCAGATATTCCATCTGGAGAAGCTCCCAAAAATGGAAATTTAGGGTCAATGAATAATCCACATTGCTGAATTTCCACTTTTTCTAGACATATTTTTCATTCTAGTGCAGTTGTTTCATTTCCTTTTCCATGGCAAATTGATGCTACGTTGCTCAAATCCCATTTTCAGTCATGGATTTAACTAAATTGGCGCATTTTGTGTGTTGTTAACTATTGACAATTTTGCCAAAGTTAGACGCAGTTACCATTTTTCTTCGTAATTCCAACCACTCGCTGCTTTCACCTTGAATAACCGTAAGTTTTTCAATTCGCAATCGATCATTTTTCTATTTTCCAATTCTTGAAATAACAGATCTTTGCTTTTTTCGAATATTTCTGATGGAACATCGGGTTGGTTGCAATGTTCTCCATAATGCGAATTATTGTTTTTTTTTCAAAAAAACTTTCTGCTTTTATTTCTTTTATAAAGAATGGATTTACTTAAATGCCTCTGTCTTCTTTATTCCACTTTTGATATCCTGCCATAGGGACTTTTGCCTATATATTTTTTATGTAATCTTGACAGTGGCTGTTTAGTATTAAATGATATAACTGCCGCATTACATCGCGCTTGGTAAGACTGCTTTTGGATGTAATTTGTCCTCTTACCACCAATAAATTTTGCAATGATGCCGTTAAACCTTTCGAGAACATTACTATCTACATCATGAATTAGGCTTCTTGCATGTATTGCTACCTACGTTGTTATGTAACGTATTCTTTCCCAAATAATGACACCCATCAAACAACTCATTGCATCCAGTGTTTCATTTTCCGACAAACAATTTTAAAAACTTCTACATTTATCATGGTTTCCAAATGCATCTATCGGGGCGTTCAAAATGTCATTATACAGGCAATCAATTTTCTCATCAATTGAAAAGTTTTGACATTTATTGTAAGCTACTGCTGATGTAATATTTCTTCGCATTTTTAGATTTTTTTTCACAGACATTACAAGTTGAATAAAAGCTTTTAAAAAGTAGATACCTACGTTTTGTTTTTTAAATTACAATTCTGCCTATCTGACGGTTTTCTATATTAGAACGGTCAGAATCGTAGCCTAATTGTATATTATATTTATACATGGTGTATAGCTCTGTCATATGGCTCTAACGCAAATGTATTGGCATTATTTACTGTCCCCTTATATACACACATTTTGACTCGCAGGAAGCAAGCTGAAGTGGCGCACTTGTTTTAAACTCGCATAAGATCACACCGGTCGTAGGTTCAAAACCTACCGATATGTATATATTTTTTTTGTTTTTATACATAAAGAAACATTGTTATCAAATAAATGAACACTTTTTATTAAAAAAAAGTAATATTGTAAATTAAAAAAAAATATTAATAAATAAATAAATATTATTTTAGTTATTATTGTTTCTATTTTTCAACATATGATTTATCATGTTTTTAAACCTCTTTCATTTACACGGTGAAATAGCCATCTAAAACCGATATTTTTTTACTTTCACTCTCCGATCCATCGAAATGTCAATTTGGTAATAATAAGTCATGAAACAGAGCGTCGCGAACGCAACCGCATATGTCGGCCTTCGAAGCCGAAATGAACCACGGTTTCTAAGAGCCAATAACATTTCACTATTAAAGGTTGGCTGTTATGCCATTTGAATCAGTAATTGATCCCCACATAAGAACCATATTGACCCAATGTCGCTTGCGGCATTTTGAATGCCAGCGCGTCGTCGCGAGAAGAGCGCGCTCATCTCATTGTATGACAAAAATAATATAAACGGGCTCTGCAAAATATTATTTTTAAAATATACTGATATTTTATTTGAAAAAAATAATCGTCAGTACTACAAGTTTATTGTACATAGTTTATGTAAAAAAAACAAACTTGAAAAAAAACACACAGTAATAAGTAATATTTAACAGTGTATATGGATGAAAGTTACACTTTTTATATATTTTTTTTAACAAGAAAAACTTATTTTTTTAAATTTATGCGAAAGCATTCGTCTTTAGAACTATTGTTAAAATGCCGTAGTATTTTTTTTGAGTTTCTTGATCGTGCAGTTTAGTGTGAGGCACGTTTCAAAAAATGCTCTAAAATGAAAATTTCCTGTATAGCTCCCAGATTTAATTATTTTCCTCAATTTTCCAATACTTTAAAAAAAATCTGAAATAGCTATCTACTTAAGAAAGGTACCGTGAGTTACGATATTTTTGTTTTGTTGGCTAACATCATCAGTTATTTCAGTATGACTGTTCAAAAATTGCCAAAAAATGTAATTTTCGAAATTTACCTACATCGTCGCCTTAAACGGTGCTCCCCGGAAATTATTCCGCCATTATTATATTATATTTTTACCGAATCTGTGCGAATCGGCGTTTATCCTGAGAAATGGAAGACGGCCCATATCACAAAAAAAAATTAAGTCGGGAGATGAAAGCGAAGTCAAAAACTATCGGCCTATATCGAAACTGAGCATTTTTGTAAGCTATTAGAATATCTCGTGTGTCGGCGCGTTTCATCCGCGTACAAAAATATCATAATACAACAGCAGCACGGTTTCGTCGCAGGTCGGTCAATCAACACTAACCTATTACTATATACAAACTACATAGCTAACGCTCTGAACAGCCGCAAGAAAGTGGACGTGATATTTACAGACTTTTCAAAGGCTATCGATAAAGTGAATACCTCATTGCTCTTGTAGAAGTTATACCGTTTAGGTATTCACGGTTCTTTGCAACGCTGGATATTGGCGTTGCTCTACTTATCGAATCGATCTCAATTCGTCCAAATAAACGGACATTTGTCGAAAGTCATCGACGTCACCTCCGGTGTGCCACAGGGAAGCCATTACCTGTATTATTCACGCTGTTAACCAGCGACATCGGAAAATATTTCAGGAAATCGCAATTCTTACTTTATGCTGATGACCTTAAAATTTTCAATATGATTGCTTCTGCTGATGACTGCTATGATATCCAAGCTGAGCTAATAAATTTACAACAGTATTGCGTAACGAATAAACTGTACTTGAACCTAAACAAATGCAAAACCATGTCGTTTTCTAGTTCTTATCGGCCTACACCTTGCCAATATGATATTAACGCGCATAAACTGGAAAGAGTTTCTGAATTGACTTTTAAATGCCTGGGAAGAGTCACAAGACGCATTAGGCATTTTCTGTGACTTGTCTAAGGCATTTGATTGTGTACACCATGATACACTAGTTAGGAAATTACATCACTATGGCATTAGGAACAAGGCTCTTGATCTTCTTACCTGGGAAATAGAATTCAGAAGGTTGATGTAAACGGTAAAAGATCACCAGGATCAATGGTCACCATGGGTGTCCCACAAGGCTCCATTCTTGGCCCATTTCTCTTCTTAATATACATCAATGATTTACCCTTTCACATAACGAATAATCACGAAATTGTATTGTTTGCTGATGATACTTCTTTGACGTTTAAAATTAGTCGACAATTGTACAATTATGACGAAGTTAACAATGCACTCTCAAAAGTTGTCCATTGGTTTAATGTAAATAACCTACTATTAAATGAAAAAAAAACCAAAGTGATAAAATTTTCTACACCTAATGTTAAGCAGGTACAAACCAACGTAGAAATAAATGGAACTAGACTGGAGCCTGTTGCTTCAACTGTGTTTCTAGGGATAACAATTGACTCCAAATTACAATGGGGCCTACAAATTGAGAAAATGTCAGGAAAACTTAGCTCTGCGGCATACGCAGTTAAAACAATAAGGCGGCTGACTGATGTAGATACAGCAAGAATAGTATACTTTAGTTACTTTCATAGCATTGTGTCCTATGGGATTCTTCTCTGGGGAAGCTGTGCGGATATCAATATACTACAGAAACATCTTTATACTACAGAAACGTGCTGTAAGAGCTATATATAAACTTGGTCCTCGGGTTTCACTTAGAGAAAAATTCAAAGAGATTAATATTCTTACTGTTGCATCACAATATATATATACGAAAATCTGTTGTATGCCCACAAGAATATTGAAAAGTTTAAAAAAAAAAGCGACACTCATAATGTTAATACTAGACATAAGCATAACCTTGTTGTACGTGCTACTCGTCTCCACAAAATAAGCAATTTTTTTTTGGGACAATGTATACGCTTCTATAACAAACTTCCTCATACTATTAGAGAACTATCTGTAAATAAGTTTAAAGCTACCATCAAAGCAAAATTGTATAAGAAAGCATACTATACAATATCTGATTATGTAAATGACAAAACGGCTTGGGAGTAAGGCTTGGACGCATCATAAGAACATAAATTAAAAATAATATTTAATTGTGTCTATATGAATAAAGAACATTTTGATTTTGATTTTGATTTGAATTTACTGACTTGAGTATAACATTTAATAGTAAACTTAGCTTTAATACTCATATCGAGCTAATGACCTCTAAATATTACCAGTTGCTGGGATTCATTTGGAGGGTAACGAAGCCTTTCAACGATTTCCGCGTTGTTATGCTCCTGTTTACATCGCTTGTCCGGAGTAGATTGGAGTTTGGCAGCATGGTTTGGAATCCATGTTATTAACAATATGTCTCAGATATTGAAAGAGTTCAGAAAACGGTTCTGGGGTGGATGCGTTTCAAACTCTTTAACGAAGTAGATTTTTTTGAATGTCAATCTCTGAAGACGAGACGTATTCTTATAGATCTTCTCCTCATTAATTCACTCTTTACCCATAAGCTTGACTGCCCTGATCTGCTTAGTTGTTTTCCGCTCAACGTTCCGTCGACCCACAGAACACGCCGTTGTGATGTGTTCCGCCCGCCGCATCGTTCAACCGATAACGCACTATTCTCGCCGGCGGTGCCCCGTATAATGCGCTCATATGTGAAAATTGTACATTTGTTTTGATGGTATGCTCCTAAGTAAATCACAATTCAAGCAACTCGCCTCTGCAAAAATGACGGATTGAAAACTAAACTGAAATTAAAATAAATATTTAAGGGGTTATACAATGTAGGTAAATAATAATAAGTCGAAAACGTTTTTAGATTTACATCAAACAACTCTGTTGGAGACTCGGTCCAACATACCCACAACAAAAAAGTAATTTCTATAGAATCGAAATCGCAAACACGCTCGAATATACACGAGTCACCTGTAATTGATTTCCAACTAAATTCGGCATTTTATGCACAGTCAAACGATGACTAATGTCATTTCTTCTGATCGATATGAATTGAGACACTTATTTCTCACCCCACTCATAACTATTGCAACACTACACACCATATAAAAAGCAGTACATTCGACACATATTTGATCATTCCTTAGTGGACAGTTACCGCGGCTACACATTATTCCCCTGTTGGGCAGTTATCGCGATTACACTTCATTATCAAGCAGTACCTGCATTATCAGCGATACCGATCGTCAAGCCTCGCTCCTCGGCTACACACTTCGGGCACACTACCACGACTTCACCTCGCGCCCACACTACCTACACACCGGCGAAATATTAAACAAGGCGTTACGAACTGGCAACCTACTACATACCTTCTGAATAAACACTTCAACTTCAACTACACCGACTTTCAATAACGGAGAAAACTTCTTGATGAGAACCACCCTTCGCTCTCAATCAATTGGAGTCAAGTGAAGGGTGGCCACTCTCACAACTCTATGTAATATTATCCCTAGTACGCAAGACTGATGTAAATCTGTTGTTTTTTTTTTCAAATAAAGAGAAAAAATATATATAAGGGTACGGTAAAATATAATAGAGTCAAATAACATATTAGGGTGGTAGTTAGATAAATCCTAATTAGCAGGATATAATTGAATCTTTAAGTAAACTTATGGAATCATTAAATAAGTCTAATCCTTGACATTGTGGTATCAAAAAGCGACAACAGAAAAAGTATGAGAGCTCCTCGTTAGTCGCGGTGGCACACTAAATTGAACATTTGCTAGACTAGCTGATCTGTCTAGTCGATTGTGTAACAGCTTATAGAGACACGTTATATCGTTAATGATCCTGCATGTTTTAAAATCTATGAGGTCGAAGTGCGAAAGCCGTTCTGCATAACCTCTCAGAATATGTCTGATGCCACATTTGCTCGACAGCATGGGAGTGAACATCTTTCGAACTCGTTCAATCCTATTGATGTGAATGAACACTGTAAAGCGGATTCCAAATTACTGATCCACACTCCAGATCCGATCTAGTCAATGATATATAAACAAATGTTAAGGATTTCGGATGTCGTAATGTCGTTTTTCGACAATATTTAAGGCAAAATTCGACATTTTCTTTAGAACATTTTATCAATGCGCTGCTGAACCAGATAGGACATTTGGCGTTTCTTTTCTTTTAAATTGAGACATTTAAGTTAATGACAGACCAGAGGAGTTTGTAGAACACTTCCAGAGAAGACTTGTAGTCAAGGCTAGTAAAAGTTGCGATGCAGTCGACAGATTCTATCGTACCCATTAAAGTGCTTTTGGTCTACCGAACTTAGGGGCCTAACGTTTTCATGCAGCTTGGACCGCAAATCCATCTTGTTCTTTGGCTGGTCCGACTCATGGCTCCCGGATGGCCGGCAGCATCCTATAGAAGAGAAGTTAATGAAGTAATTTCCAGGGGCAAGCCCTGGGCAGTGCACTCAGCCAAGCAATGTTGTATCTGGGGGATTAGCGGGGAAGACTGGAAACGTAATTCCAGTGGGTTGCATACTTAACTGACAAACGATAGTAACAAACAGACTACCAGCAGTCAGTTTGTTACTATCGGAATGCAGCCGTGTCTATTTTATTTAAGATCGGTTGCATAGAGGGTAATAAACGATAAGTGTACTGTCTTGTGGATTGAGAACCTATCAGTTGCTATAACAAGGGACGGGAAGGGATTACTCCCAAAGTAATTTTTACCAAAACTTAGCACCGCTATTCAACTTTCAGGTACATTCTGACAATCCATCGTATCCCCAATAAAGAAGGACCACCGGTCTTACTGGCCCATGGGCTAATGTCGTCGTCGGACGACTGGATCATAACGAGGCCGAAGCACGCCCTCGGCTACGAGTTGGCAGACGCTGGTTATGACGTGTGGCTCACAAACGCGAGGGGAAACAAGCACTCCCGCTACATCAATGACACCACGGACGAATCCCGATATTGGAATTTCAGCATCCACGAGATTGGGCTGTACGATCTGCCGGCGACGATTGACTATATCTTAGAAATGAGGTATTGTAAAAGCACACAAGTAAAACATTC
Source organism: Micropterix aruncella (assembly GCA_944548615.1). Taxonomy (NCBI): domain Eukaryota; kingdom Metazoa; phylum Arthropoda; class Insecta; order Lepidoptera; family Micropterigidae; genus Micropterix; species Micropterix aruncella. The sequence continues at coordinate 5,612,650 of OX155966.1, forward strand.
ACATTCAGATTCATTTTAATAGCGTATTGCGATGTTATTAACAAAAAAATTAGGAGAGAGATATGTTGATATTATGAAATAAGTATCATAACCAAGGTTCGATAGCTAACGACGTCTATAGCGGAGTGCGGATCTTTGGAAATAAGAAGAAGTAAATTATCTTAGTCTACAGTCAAAGATATCTATACTAGATAGATACTTTCGAGGTATCTATCATCTACAACGGGCGAACCTGACGCCTCATATTGAGTTGTCAACTACAACGGGCGAGCCCGTCACCACAGGACGTTTTAACGATTAGTCGTTCTATCGACCTGCAGTGAGCTTAGAAGACTTTGTACATAACAAATCCGACGTCTAGCTACGCCACAACCCGTAAGAGACCAACTCCTTACCGCGAGAAAGCCAGGAATGACTTCCCGGCGGCTTGAGAAACTCGCGCCCTTACTTCCAATTGTGACCAGATTTCTCCGGTCTCTCGATTAGTTCCGAGTTCGAGGTCGCTTGCGCGGACCTCTCCTTTACGAAGCGGTAAAACGGAGTATACCGAATCTATCGCGGACCAAGGCGTCCTTTGCCCGGCTCTGAACCGGGATCGGATGGCCAATGGTCATTTCAAGAGCAGTCGCCGTAAGGTACGCAACCACCCCCGCTCTATAGGAAACAATACAGTTCCCAGACTCCCCCGACTGTTAGTCAGAGTGCACAATCGATTGGCTTGCGCCGCACGGTGCGCAGACCGTCCAGGAGCGCCAGGGGTTTGATTCCCAGGGGAAACTGACCGCGGCCAGAGTCCTACCCAGGTTCAATATTCCCTTTCTTCTTGGTCATCACTACGGTATCTGCAAAATCTCTAAGAGATTCTGAAATGAGATTATCAAGGCTATCCAAGAATTTATCGGGTGAAGTGTAGGTACTGTTTCGTGTCGTACGCTTTGGATCGTGTATACTCAACGATTATAGCGGAATTATTGCAGTATAGGTACCTTTCTCAGAAATCGAAAAAACACAGAAATACTACTAGGTTAGATCATTGTAATGCTAAATGTAAAAGAAAAAAGCTTCGGACGCGTAAATTTTCGAAACCAAATTTACAATTACCATATAGGTGTTTATGTATTATTTTAAAAAAAAACTACCAAAATGTATGGGTTTGGCGCTTTTTTGAATGCCTATATCTCGCTTATTTATTGAGACCGAATAAATATTATTGCAGATTCGGAATCAGCGTGGTGAATATAGTCTGGTGACGTTAAAAAATCAACAATCTAGAAGAGGTACCTATACTGCAATAATACCATTATAGCTGCTGCTGTTTGAACAATTCTTATTCTTTCTTCGGCATATACATATCTCTTTTCATACCAACAGTTTGTAAGAAGCTTGTGCCCTGTATGCTTGAAACACACAATTTAAGGGGCAGTCGCTGTTACCGATACACCATCGCCATAGTTTTCAATGAGTCGTGCTTTCACTGTTCTTGTGTGAGGACGAATGTTACCTTTATACTGATTCTGATTTTACGCAGGTAATTTATTCGTTCATTAGAAAAAACCTGTTACCTTAACTACGCTATGGTTACCAGGTAACGCGGTTTTAGGCATATAAAATTCATATCGCGGCTCCACAGCACTTTCAAAATGACATTTCTTGTGTTTTCACTAAAAGACGAAAAGTGAGCGCGCTCTAGCGGCGGTTTGAAACATCGTAGGAAAAGTCTATACATTGCAAGAAAATTTTGTCTACTTAAATTTTGTACCCCAACGCACTGTACTACTATCTTTTCACTCAACATATTCAGTTTTATTCACGATTTGCAGGTGTAACTAACATGGGCGTTCGCGGTTTTTCAAAAACTGGCGGGATCGCCTACCACGCACCTTGCAGACGTTTGCTAAAGCAGTAAATGTAACCTTAGGAATTCAAATCATAATATAATTAACTTAGTGCATATAAAGTTCCTAAAGCGGCTTCACCTCTTTCAAAATGGCTTTTTTGCGGTTTTTACTAAAAGGCAAAAAAATACCATTGTGGAGCGCTCTCTAGCGGCGGTTTGGAACACCGTAGTAATTAAGTCCATATTAGTAAATTGTACAAAATTTTGCTTACTTTCATCTCGTATAGAATAGTTATTATCAAAAAGAGCATTGTTCGTGAGTTATAAGCGAAAATCTACAATTAGTGCAAAAATGTGTAGCTCACCTCTGGCGAGGTGGTAAAGTTAAAAATCGGATTCAGCGCCAAAAAATACATATAAAACCGCTGAGGAAAAACTTCCGGATTTTTTCCTTGGAAACCTCAAGTCTGCATCTTGCATCTGCATGCTTGGACTATTTTATTTATTTATTTATTTATGGTAATGTACATAATATGCAACAAGCGTAACAAATCATACTTAATATCTACACTAATATCTACACTTTAAATAAAACCCACAGCAAGTTGTGTCACGCTTATAGTGAAGATCGGTCCCATGTCGCCCAACTAAGTAAACACTTGTTCTAGGGCCGACATATTAAACAAATACTAGTTTTAAAAAGAAAACATATTCAAAAGAAAAAAAAGTCTAAATCTTTGATTTCATTTACTCTCCGGATAATGGTGTTAGAGACAGTATAACAGCTGAAGAAGTACGATTTCAACGTAATCAATCTTTTTTTGTCATGAATCTTTCCAGTCTTTATTACATAGGAATATCCCAAGGATGTACGGTGTACTTTATACTAATGACTTTGAGACCAGAATATAATTCCAAAGTGAGGATAATGTACGCGCTAGCACCAGCCGTGTTTATTACCATCGCCAATCCGCTGTTCAGAATTGTGGCTTACCAAACAAACCTTTTGGAATATCTCAAAAACTTGCTGTTCGTGGGCGACACACCTCTTTTAAAGCTGCTCGACTTCTCAGTTCAGGGAGCGCAATTAGTATGCAATGAACGCTTGACAACTGAAGCGCTTTGTGTGGACATCGCACACCTAGCATCATCGCTATGCAACCGAGAGGAAATAAATGACACGATGGTGCCCGTACTCTTGGGGCATTTTCCAGCCGGGTCTTCAACAAAGCAGGTTAGTGCCAGTCACAAGAATATAATTATATTATTCCTATTTAATTTTAATTTATAAAATATAAAATTACTGTAAATTATTAATTAGGGAGTTAATGCCGGGCCTTTGCTGAGTTGGCCACGAAGACGCATTCTGTTCAGGGTTGGTCACACTCACGGATCAACACCTATCCGACGGCCTTCACGCATGAAGTGCGAGCCTGGGTAGGACTCTGGCCCTATGGTCAGTACCCCTAGGAATTGTTGGAACTTCAGCCCAACATACCCACAACAAAAAAGTAATTTCTACAGAATCGAAACCGCGATACGTATTATAATTATTTATTAAGCTATTGCATAGCTTTTATCGCGGGCCTAGGCCAGCGCGGCGACCGAATGAAGAAATTTCTTAACGAAAATTAATGATTTTAAACCGTATTTGCCAGATATTGGTCCAACAAACTTCCACTTGTTTTGGATTTTATTATATTGTTTTATAGGAAAAAAATCATCTGCAGAGAGCAGTGTTAAAAGTCTTCTAAGCGATTATTGATTTCTCTCCACGAGGTTTCTACAACAGAAGCAATACCCAACAGAAGCAATACCAATACAGAAGCAATACCAATACCCATTAAAATGGCAGTACGGCATTTATGTTAGGGGTCAATATTTTCAACACATACAAAAACTCACATACACACACGCACACACACGTACACACACCCGAACACGCAGACGCACAGAGCTTTATTATTACTATAATTTAGTGATCCTATTTTCGTTTACAGTTGTTCCATATGGGCCAGCTCTACAATTCGGGGTATTTCCAGTGGTACGATTACGGAAGTGAGGAGAATTATAAGCGGTACAATCGAACAACTCCCCCGCTATACAACCTATCAAAGGCCACTGCTCCAGTCTACATCATGCATTCCAAAGGTGACGCTCTAATCGCACCTGCCGATGTGGAGAAGCTGCACAAACATCTGCCAAATGTCGTCAAAGTCTACCTCGTTCCCAAGCCAAAGTTTAACCACCCGGATTTTGGTGTGGGTAATTCTGCAAAGACCCTTGTGTATGATGTCATTTTGAAGTCGATGAAGAGTTATCTATAGGTAACGTTCTGGTAACACTGGTATGTTTTTGGTAACACTGTGAAACATTACATCGTGGGGTCACAAATGCAGCAATATTTTGAATTATATAACTTTAAATTATATACGATAAAGGTCTGAAGTACGAGTATACTTTCATTAAAGACTCCAAATAAAATAAGTCGAAGAACGTTTGAAAGAATTGAAACCCGTTCAACGTGTAACTATAGATTTCGATTCAGCAAAAAAAATTCAGACTCACAATGCAGCAATAAAGTATTATTTATATATTTTTAGATTTTGTATACTGTATTAGATATTGATATTTACCGAAAAAATAATGATTGCAAATATATTTCCGACACCGTAAAATTATTGATTACCTTTGAATTATAAATTGGTACGAGGTCATGCTATTTTTAAAATGGGAATCTTAAAATCATTCAGTCTATCGGTTTATTTTTGCAGATATTTATCTGTGTATTTTATAGAATACAGTTTTAAATCCATAAAACATTGGACTTATATCTAAATATTCGAGAAAAAAAAACAGTTTTTCAGTAACAAGTTATGTTTTTATAGCACAATAAAGTTATTCTATTCTATTCTATAATTTATCAGAAGACAGTGGATGCAAAAAAGAACTCGAAACAAATGATCAGACTGCTCAACAATATAACGCGTGGCGTCAGCATTACTCTATACATGTCAAAAAATGTAGTCCTTGCAAATACGTCGGTACGAATTTGTCGGTAACTATTACGCATCGGTCTAATGTGCCGCGCAATATAATGAACTTAATTTTTGTGACATGTATGGAGTAATGCTGACGCTACGCATTCTATTGTTAAAAACAGTCTGACCATTTGTATCGTGTTCTGTATTGCATCCACTGTATACTGATAAATTTTGAGCTATTCCAAAACACTTTGGGTGTAACTAATTAAAATTACACCTTTCCTAGTACTCCAGCGCCAAAAGTGCCGGAGTCTGGCCTGCTGACTTTACCCCAGAATTCTATGGCGAAAATACTGTCTGATCTGAAAGTATCAGCTTTTACTTGCACATTTTTGCCGCTGCCTCTTGCACTATTTGTCTTCATTTTGTCACATAAATATGTTGGATAATATTTTTTACTCCACCTCCATTAAAACGTCCACCGTCTTGAAACGGAATTAAAACGCAGAAATCTCTACGAATACCTACGTCGCTTTTGACGATTTCAAGAAACGTTCATATCGTATTTCGTTATCACCGCATTTGGTCGTAATTGCGTCACAAACAAGGAGACAAAATGCCGAACGGCCTCGCTCAGCCAATAAATACTTTGTAATGGGTTTTAAATAAACCGATTTCAGATAAATTGAAGCATTTATAAAATGTAAATGTATTAAACATTATACGTTATTAACAAATTATTCGATTGAAAATTATAATTTCACTGTCGTCAAGAGATTCATATTCGTAGAGCTCCATGTAAAAATTAACAATCTAGATATTTTTTACTGTCAATACTACTAAACTCTTTCTCTGTCAATTTTACTAAACTCAACAACTTGGGTTGTCGACTACAGCGGGCGAGCCCGTCACCACAGAAAGTTTTGACGATTAGTCTTTCTATCTCCCTGGTGTGAGCGCAGAAGACTTGGGGACAAAACAGTCCACCGTCTAGCTACGCCACAAGCTCGTAAGAGGCCAACGCATTAACCGCGAGATAGCCAGGAATGTTACCCAGCGGGCCGACACTCACGCCCTTACTTCCAATTGTGACCAGATTACTCCGGTCTCTCGATTGGTTACGAGTTCGAGGTCGCTTGCGCGGTCCTCTCCCTTACGAAGCGGTGAATCGGTGTATACCGAATCTATCGCGGACCACAGCGTCCTTTGCCCGGCTGTTCACCCAGGATTGGATGGCCGATGGTCATTTCAAGAGTAGTCGCCGTAAGGTCCGCAACCACCCCCGCTCTATAGGAAACAGTACTGTTGCAAGACTCCCCCGACTGTTAGTTTAGGGAGCTAACGGGCCCATGATGGGTTGGCCACGAAGACCCATGTGTTCAGGGTCGGTCACACTCACGGGTCAACACCTATCCGACGGCCCCCACGCACGGGGTGCGAACCTGGGTAGGACTCTGGCCCTGGTCAGTTTCCCCTGGGAATCAAACCTCTGGCGCTCCTGGACGGTCTGCGCACCGTGCGGCGCAAGCCAATCGATTGTGCACTCCGACTAACAGTCGGGGGAGTCTGGAAGCTGTATTGTTTCCTATAGAGCGGGGGTGGTTGCGTACCTTACGGCGACTGCTCTTGAAATGACCATTGGCCATCCGATCCCGGGTTGCAGGCGAGCAAAGGACGCCATGGTCCGCGATAGATATACACCGTTTCACCGCTTCGTAAGGGAGAGGACCGCGCAAGCGACCTCGAACTCGGAACCAATCGAGAGACCGGAGAAATCTGGTCACAATTGGTAGCAAGGGCGCGAGTGTCGCCCGCCAGGTAGCATTCCTGGCTATCTCGTGGTAAGGCGTTGGTCTCTTGCGGGTTGTGGCGTAGCTAGACGTCGGATTGTTTTGTCCAAAGTCTTCTACGCCCACTCCAGGGAGATAGAACGACTAATCGTTAAAACTCCCTGTGGTGACGGGCTCGCCCGTTGTAGTCGACACCTCAAGATGTTAGTCAGAGTGCACAGTCGATTGGCTTACGCCGCACGGTGCGCAGACCGTCCAGGAGCGCCAGAAGTTTGATTCCTAGGGAAACATTACTAAACTAAACTCAACATTACCGGGTGCCTTATAATAAACCGCCCTAACTCAAAAAATAGAACTTTTGGGAAACGGAATTTATTTACAAAAAATCTGATCGGCCGGTTTATTTTCGTTTTATTTAAGATTTATTTTTAGTTTAGACGCATAATAGCTGTAAATGATGAGTAAATTAAGCGAATTAGGAATAACTTTGAAAATTATTATGTTTTAGTTTATTTTTATTGCTTTTCAAACAAACGTTTGCAGTTGGTCGTCTTTTAATTAAAATCACGTATTTTTTATATTCTTTGTTTTGCACTCAATGCCCTGCTAAGTTTAAAAAAAATACGTGTGGCACTCGGGGACTGCCGCGGTAAAGCTATTGCATAGCATTTTTAACAACTTATGCAACTACAATTATTTATTTATTTTATTTTTTCTGATATCAGATAACTGCGCTCTATCGGTAAACGTTTAAATTATTCCGAATCATCTGCGGAAGCAAATGATTCGGAATAATTTACACGTCTTCCGATAGAGCGCCGCGCATGAATTTTTTATTCGATAAAGCAAAAAAAACGGATTATTCAAAAAAATCGTAGATAAAAAGATGGATAATTAAATTATCTTTAAAATGGTGCAGGTTTCATAATAATACGCCAGGTAGTATTTGCGTAGTAGTCGTTTTTGTGTTCGGTTAGACCTAATTTCACAAATTAATTACACTATGTAATATAAACAAAATCTAAAATATTCAAATCTAAGAATATTAGGAAAATGTTCTTGTTTAACATATATTTTTTTCGAATCTTAAGCAGTACTCGTTTAGACGTAATTATCAGTTTAAAATCATTCATTTTCGTTAAGAAATTTCTTCATTCGGTCGCCGCGCTGGCCTAGGCCCGCGATAAAAGCTATGCAATAGCTTAAAAATCGATGGGTTACTGCAAGTGTTTTTATTATAAAATAAGTTAATATTAAAAACCCTTTTTCAAAACAAGCTTTTATTAAAATGCTCTGTCCCGAGCCAATCGCAGGTACAACAGGCATGTCATAGTGGAACTTAGAACGGGATATCATAATTGAATGCTATACAGAATTTCGGGTTTGTGCTGTTGACCGTTGAAGAGTCCCGTCGTTGGAAGCCAACACTGGGTGCAGCAGCCCTGTCGCGGAGAAACTTAGAACGGGCTACCATAATTGAATGCGTATACAAAAATTCGTTTCTGTGCTGTTGACCGTTGAGGAGTCCCCTCATCGAGAGCCAGCCAACCTTGGGTGCGGAAGCCATGTAATGGTGACATTTAGAACTATCATAATTGAATGCGTATACAAAATTGTGTGTCTGTGCTGTTGGCCGTGGAAGAGTAGCCTCGTCGGGAGCCGATCCTGGGTGTAGACTCAGGTCATGCTCACCGTAGAAATGAATTGTCATCGGAACTGAATCAACATATAAAATTTCAACTTCATAGGATAAGAGGAAGTGATTCTAATTAAGCTTGCAAGATTTGACCTAAACTAACATACTAACAAACATTGCAAGGTAAATAAAAGCTTGTAATAACCATTTACAACATACGGAGTGTCCTATTTGCTGCCGGAATAATCCTGCGTACCCATCTGAGACCCTGGTATTACAAGTAACTTAAATATTAGAATTTTTACAGCGCGAAGAATTAAATTCTTGTGAAAATATTATCTAAAACGTAAGTCTTGATACTGCATCGGACCGCTAGAATGTCATTCAGCGGTCCGATGACTGTCAAATTGTAGCAATTGTCATTCAAAAAATATAAAATATGCAACGGTCGCCAACTTTTCCGCAACTGAAAGTATTATACTTTAGGTTTTTATTAGAGTTTAGAGCTACTCGTATTTTTCGGATTGTAATTATCTTTAACATCCATATAAATCCTAACTTTGTTATCTATATATAGTTTTAAATTAATAAACATATTTATTGAAATCTAAGGTATCATGAACGATACCCATAGATTTCGCTTACTTGTATTTTTCCAGTCCTAAATGTTTGATTTGATGTAAAAAATACGTGTGGCACTCGGGGACTGCCGCGGTAAAGCTATTGCATAGCATTTTTAACAACTTATGCAATTATATTTATTTATTTATTTTATTTTTTCTGATATCAGATAACTGCGCTCTATCGAAAAACGTTGAAATTATTCCGAATCATTTGCGGCTGCGAAAGCAAATGATTCGGAATAATTTAAACGTCTTCCGATAGAGCGCTGCGCACGAATTTTTTATTCAATAAAGCAAAAAAACCGGATTATTCGAAAAAAATTGTAGATAAAACGATAGATAATTAAATTATCTTTAAAATGGTGCAGGTTTCATAATAATACGCCAGATAGTATTTGCGTAGTAGTCGTTTTTGTGTTCGATTAGACCTAATTTCACAAATTAATTACACTATGCAATATAAACGAAATCTAAAATATTGAAAGCTAAGAATAATAGGAAAATGTTCTTGTTTAACATATATTTTTTTCGAATAGTAAGCAGTACTCGTTTAGACGTAATTATCAGTTTAAAATCATTAATTTCGTTAAGAAATTTCTTCATCCGGTCGCCGCGCTGGCCTAGGCCTGCGATAAAGGCTATGCAATAGCTTAAAAAACATAAAAAATACCTGTGGCACTCGGGGACTGCCGCGGTAAAGCTATTGCATAGCATTTTTAACAACTTATGCAATTATAATTATTTATTTATTTTATTTATTTTATTTTTTCTGATATCAGATAACTGCGCTCTATCGGAAAACGTTGAAATTATTCCTAATCATTTGCGGCTGCGAAAGCAAATGATTCGGAATAATTTAAACGTCTTCCTATAGAGCGCCGTGCACGAATTTTTTATTCGAAAAAGCAAAAAAACGGATTATTTGAAAAAAATCGTAGATAAAAATATAGATAATTAAATTATCTTTAAAATGGTGCAGGTTTCATAATAATACGCCAGATAGTATTTGCGTAGTAGTCGTTTTTGTGTTCGGTTAGACCTAATTTCACAAATTATTACACTTTGTAATATAAACAAAATCTAAAATATTCAAAGCTAAGAATATTAGGAAAATGTTCTTGTTTAACGTATATTTTTTTCGAATCGTAAGCATTACTCGTTTAGACGTAATTATCAGTTTAAAATCATTAATTTTCGTTAAGAAATTTCTTCATTCGGTCGCCGCGCTGGCCTAGGCCCGCGATAAAAGCTATGCAATAGCTTAAAAATACGTGTGGCACTCGGGGACTGCCGCGGTAAAGCTATTGCATAGCATTTGCTGAAATGCAGAGTCAAATGCAGCGCTCGTGAAGTGGGACTTAAGTGTTTAAAGTGTAATCTTAGTGACAGAGACATCACGTTAATTGTGGAGTACTCAATGTCATTGAAATTAAACACCCATTCGGCAATCGGTACGTGAAACGTGTTGTTATTGGTGCCAGGGAACGGGGAGTTGACAGTGGTTGCAGCAAACTGAGGCTCGCGGCGACGCGGCGACGTGGTCGCCCGTTACGTGGCAAGGGACGATCGAATGGAACCCTCTTTACAGTCCAGGGTCAAGAAGACTACCTATCAGTCCGCGCCAGTGGAGCCGCAACCTCCACTTACAATCCCCAAACACCTCCTTACCCCCCTCCTCCCCCCGACTCCCCGATAATGATTGTGTCGTGATAATGATGGCAAATGTAGTCTATTTGTAGTATTTCTGTGATATAAAATTGGCTATTTTTTAATATTATGTAGTACTTTCTTAAGTACGGCGGAATTTAAAAATTATTTGTGTCGCTTGTATGAGAGATATTCCAACCAAGTTTCCAATATACAAAGATATTCCAACCAAGTCCAATGTTTCACAATGTGGTTTCGGCCCAACGACGCATTTGTATACCGAATTTTAAGTCTCAAGTCCAATATTTCGAGACAGAGTTATGATTAGGTGGAGTAGTAGTCTTGCCCCCACACGGACCGCTGGGGGGAAGGGAGGGCAGGGGAGGGGGAGTTTTACCGCTTAAATGTCCGCTACTAGTGAAAACCAAATAGGAGAATAATAAAATGAGAAACAACACGGCAGAGGAAAGAAGATTAGAAAAAAGAAGTTAAAGCGCGAACATGAAATCGTAAAACTCATGAACGTGACAAAAAGAAACAAAAAAAAAAAAATACGTGTGGCACTCGGGGACTGCCACAGTAAAGCTATTGCATAGCATTTTTTAACGACTTATGCAATTATAATTATTTATTTATTTTATTTTTTCTGATATCAGATAACTGCGCTCTATCGGAAAACGTTGAAATTATTCCGAATCATTTGCGGCTGCGGAAGCAAATGATTCGGAATAATTTAAACGTCTTTCGATAGAGCGCCGCGCACGAATTTTTTATTCAATAAAGCAAAAAAACCAAATTATTCGAAAAAAATCGTAGATAAAAAGATAGATAATTAAATTATCTTTAAAATGGTGCAGGTTTCATAATAATACGCCAGATAGTATTTGCGTAGTAGTCGTTTTTGTGTTCGGTTAGACCTAATTTCACAAATTAATTACACTATGTAATATAAACAAAATCTAAAATATTCAAAGCTAAGAATATTAGGAAAATGTTCTTGTTTAACATATATTTTTTTCGAATCGTAAGCAGTACTCGTTTAGAAGTAATTATCAGTTTAAAATCATTAATTTTCGTTAAGAAATTTCTTCATTCGGTCGCCGCGCTGGCCTACTAGGCCCGCGATAAAAGCTATGCAATAGCTTAAAAATACTTGTGGCACTCGGGGACTGCCGCGGTAAAGCGATTGCATAGCATTTTTACAACTTATGCAATTATAATTATTTATTTATTTTATTTATTTTATTTTTTCTAATATCACATAACTGCGCTCTATCGGAAAACGTTGAAATTATTCCGAATCATTTGCGGCTGCGGAAGCAAATGATTCGGAATAATTTAAACGTCTTCCGATAGAGCGCAGCGCACGAATTTTTTATTCGATAAAGCAAAAAAAACGGATTATTCGAAAAAAATCGTAGATAAAAAGATAGATAATTAAATTATCTTTAAAATGGTGCAGGTTTCATAATAATACGCCAGATAGTATTTGCGTAGTAGTCGTTTTTGTGTTCGGTTAGACCTAATTTCACAAATTAATTACACTATGTAATATAAACAAAATCTAAAATATTCAAAGCTAAGAATATTAGGAAAGTGGTCTTGTTTAACATATATTTTTTTCGAATCGTAAGCAGTACTCGTTTAGACGTATATATCAGTTTAAAATCATTAATTTTCGTTAAGAAATTTCTTCATTCGGTCGCCGCGCTGGCCTAGGCCCGCGATAAAAGCTATGCAATAGCTTAAAAGGTCAAGATTTACCTATATAGGCAATATATGAGAGAGATGCCAAACCAGGCCAGAGAGATGCCAAACCAGCGGACAAAACGGATAGAAGGTTTGCAAAAATACGAGCCTCAAGCAAGAGCATCACAATCGCTAGAAAAACGAATCGATCTTCTTCAATATTTACGCGAGTATAACACCCAAACAAAAACTTTCAGAAACGGAAGAATAACGAATGGTCCGTCTTTAAACCTTACGTGAGCATGCCTATCAAACAAGAGCTTAAGAATCTAAAGAAGAGCATACAGTCCGGTTGCAGAGCTTACGTGAGCATAATGCCGAAATCAGATCAGTGCAAATAGCTGAAGTCAGAAGTCAGAACTATATTATTTGAGTATCAAATGTAGCAAGGTATTGCGTCTGGGTAAGACGTGCTTGTATGCTTTTATGCCGTGCTCGCCATTGGCTATAACGGTCCTTAACAAACAAGTACAGCTATCTCACAGCCCATCATCGCCGAGTGTAATAACTTGGTAGGTTATTTTTTCCTGTCGCTATTACTTCATGTTTTGGATAGAACATGCATTATATTGTATGGCTATATATTATATTGGGCGCATTAGGTACCTAACTACATAATACGAGTTCATACAAACAGTGATGACTAGATATTTAAAATCATCAGTTTCATTGATACAATTGCCTAATTTTATTGAGGGTTATTTCCCGTGGATATTGCCAATTAGTATGTATATAAAAATCACAGGAATAATGCCAATGAGCAATCATGGCGTCTGCCGAGAACATGGTTTCATTGTATTACTTAATTTACTTTTTTTATTGCATACCTGTCATTTGTGCGGGAAACCAAATACTCAATAATAAGAATGATACGATTTTGTCCGTAGAGTATGCTAAAAATAAGACACACGAGCCATCGTTAATGGGCTGGCTGAAATCTTCGCTGTTGTATATTCACGAAGATGCCGATTTGGCGATTACCGATCTGGTGCCCAAATATGGATATCCGTTGGAAGTGCATAGAATTGTAACGGCTGATGGGTAAGTGTTTTTTATTATGGCCATTAGATAATTTTCCACTCCATTAATAAGGCTCGGCTGCCGGGTTCTATCGTACCTAATAAAGTCCTTCTGGTCCACCGATCTTAGGGGTTAAAATTATTCCGTGCTGATTGAACCGCAGTCAGCTTGTTTTTTGAATGGTCCAACTGGGAGCAGCTGCTGGGAGTATCCTAGATGCGGTGAATTGAATGAAGTAATCATCTCTGGGCAGTGCACTCGGCAAAGCAATGTTGTATCTGGCGGATTAGCTGATGAGTTTTCACTAATTTACCATTCAATATTAGTTCTAGCAATAGCGTGGGTGGCGTCAGTATTAAATAAAATTTTACTCAAAAAAGACAAAAGGTAATTTAGCAATTTCATTACCGCCGAACCCGGGAAAAAAGTCGTCGATAACGAATAAGTTTAAAATAATCACGCAAAACAACAGTAATGTATAAAAAAAGATATAACCGAATTTTCTGCAGACATATTTTTTGTTGTCAAAAGTCAGATATAGCGATTTTTTAGACCGAAAAGTGTACAAATAAACATAATATGAGCTACATATCCTTTGTCGTTGTTTGATATAGGTAATACGAGGTCATCATAGACTTTTTCGACCATTTTTTCATTTGTGGCCGTTTTTGGACGTCCACTGCGTGGTTCATCCTAGGTGCTCGTAAGGCGTAAGGCTCGTAACTCGCACACCCAGAAACTGATAGTCGAAAATGAAATTGTGGAGGTGCCATGAACTTTTTGCAAAATATCTCGTATCTCCGTTGCCGTTTTCCCATCCATCCAGAAATGTTTAATCACTGCGCGAAATTCGATTTTAATTTTTTTTTTGCAAACGGACCTGACTTGCTTCATAAAACTGCCTGTTAAATATGTCTGAAAATTTGACAGCTTTCCTGAAATAGGTTGGTGTTGCCAACCATCACAACTATTTCGCGATACGCGAGCGAACTTTTGCCCATTCCAGAAACCTTTTAATCTACCCTCGTAGTAGTAATGAGAAACGATGTTACCACCACCATTTGCACCATGACGACGACAAATTTTATTCCGATGAAAGGATTTTGTTATTTCATGCGGTAAGATCCGTTTCTTATAAATAAAGTGTCTAAATGTTTTTATCATTTACATACATGACCAGATAATTCAATGAATATACATAAACAACACACTAAAATGTAAGAATAAACCCTAAAAAGAAAACATTATTTAAAAGTTTACGGATATTGAAACGTGTAATTCAGTACTGAAATGCGCGGTGGGTCTTATAATATAGCAAGGGATAAGAAAGGATAAATCCCAAATTATTTTACCTAAATATAGCACCGTGAGTAAATTCATCCGCTATTCAACTTTCAGGTACATTCTGACAACCCATCGCATCCCCAATAAAGAAGGACCACCGGTTTTACTGTTCCATGGGTTATTGTCGTCCTCAGACGACTGGATCATAACTAGGCCGAAGCACGCCCTGGGCTATGCGTTGGCAGACGCTGGTTATGATGTGTGGCTCGTAAATGCGAGGGGAAATAAGCACAGCTCTCATCACATCAACATTACTACGGACGAATTCCGATTTTGGAATTTCAGCTTCCACGAGATCGGGCTGTTCGATCTACCGGCGACAATTGACTATATATTAGGAATGAGGTATTGTACATGCAGACGACTTGTACTTATACTATACATTCAGATTCAGATTAATTTTCTTAGCACATTACGATAAAAACAGAAAGAAAGACAAAATATGATGTGATAAAAAAATAATAATAAATGTTGTCTACGCAAAAACCGATATAATTAGGATCTATAGGTAACGGCATCTATAGCAGAGTGCTGGTATTTGGCTTGCTGCAGGAAATAAGAAGAAATATACTATATTAAATTACGGTCAAAGATATCTATACTAGATAGATATATAAATAGACAACTCTTTATTCCACATAATCTTTCTGATGCGTCTTATATCTCATACCGTACTTATACCTCATATGCGCCTTTTATCTCATACACGCCTTATATCTCATACGAGGCATACACCCGCTTGGTGGTGTATGCCTCGCGCCGCCCGACAGAGTGCGGAACGACAGGAACGAAATTTTCGAGTTTTCGGAGAAAACGCGACCAATTGTGTGGTTAAAAATTGTAAAAAACGTGCTCGAAACGCTAAAAACCAGTGAAATTACTATGTAAATGTAATTATTAATTTACTTATGTTGGTTTATTTTAAAAGTTTTTTTTCCGCATCAAAATGCCTGGTATATACGTCGCAGTGTACACTCCACGCGGCATCGACAGCGATGTTGTAATACATACGTTTCAAAAATATCGATAAGCTTCCCTTCTTCATTCGTGTCACACCTGTTCAATACATAGAAAACTACCTTTATAGGAAAAAATATCCGCATGATTAAAAACCCCTGAAAATCGTCAATCTGTGAAGACTTCGGGTCGGATACGTAATTATTTGCCTACTTTCATTGTGCTGGGCTTACAATAATAAAAACGAAGTTCGTAGGAATGCGCACGGCAGCCGTCGGAACGGCAAAATGACGGTATCGCATTATGTTTGATATGATCTGCGGTTAAAATTATTAGGTAATATATATAAAATTTAATTTGTTATTTTTACTAACACAACCGTGGCACTCCAATAAGACTCAAGAAGTGAGCTCGCCTTATCACAGGAGTGCCTAGCAAGGCGGGCTCGGTTTCACTTTACTTGGCACATTAGGAATAATTTTATGCACTTTAACATATAATTTATGCACAATTTGGCCTGGGCACAGACAGATGTATGCCTAAATTTAGAAGCATATAGCGGTATTTTCTGGATTGTACATTATATTTCTTTTGTGCTATTGCGTTTGAATGTTTATGTAACGAATAAATAAAATAAATAAATAAATGTCCACGATGCTTCGCACCGATACTATGCTGTTGATAAACACTTTTTGTGGCGAACTGAAAACGATTTAAACCAAACGTTTACATTATACATAATTATATGTACACTAAATTATTTTTTTTAGGTAATTTAGTAACAAAAAACATCTTGCTGTAAGTACATACACTATTAAAAAACTAAAACAAACTAACCTGACCAAGCATGTAAAAAAAATCCTACTTAGACAGTAAAGGATTTATTCCAAGATGATAAGCAAATCTCCCTCAACAATGTTTTCGACCTAAAGAATTTGTTACTATACATCAATGTTTAAATGCGGTTGTAAGGTTTTTTTCTGCATTGATTTAGGTCTTGAACAACATGTGTAATAATTTTAACTTGTATACTATCGGTATCGATAAATTTCATTAATCGATAAACATCCCCTCCCCCCCGCAACAATAGCGCAGCTTTCTCAACCCTCATAGCTGGTTTACACTCTCGTCTCGCGCCTTGTGTCTGTGTCTCGCTTCGCGCTTCGCGTGATCGAATGAAAATAAGTTTCTGTTTACACTCTCGTGGTGCGCGCGAGTTAGCACCTATTAATACAAGAGCCAGCTACAAAAAAGTAAAAGAGTTGTGGAAAAGCTGATACTTTCAGATCAGACAATATTTTGGCCATAGAATGCCGTCGTCCGGTCAGCAGGCTAGGTTTCGGGACACCTGGCGCTGGAGTACTAGGAAAGGTGTAATTTTCTAATCTAATCTAATTTTAATTAGTATCCCAAAGTGTTTTGGAAAAGCTGAAAATTCATCAGTAGACAGTGGATGCAATAAAGAACTTGAAACATACGGTCAGACTGCTTCATAATCTGACGCGTGGCGTCAGCATCGCCATACATGTCACGCATCGGTCTATGATGTATCGGTGTACTGTGCCGTGCAATATAATACGGTACGGACATGCTGACGCCACGCGTTCGATTATGAATCAATCTGACCATTTGTTTCGAGTTCTTTATGGCATCCACTGTCTATTGATTAATTTTCAGCTTTTCCAAAAAACACTTTAGGTACTAATTAAAATTACACCTTTCCTAGCCGCTTTCTCTTGCGCTTTTTTGTTGCTGGCTCCCCGATTATTCGTCGCGAGGTCCTTTGACTCGTGCCCAAAAAACCGCTCCCTACGCGAGCGCTGCGAGCGGCGAGACGAGGCGCGAGACGAGACGCGAATGCCCGTTCACACTCTCGTCTCGCGCCTCGCGCGAGAGTGTAAATGAGCTATCACACACCCTTCGCGCAGCGCATTTCCGTGGCCGTACGCACGGTGGTTTTGCCCAAAGGTCATAAATAAAAATATCGACTTTGTCCTATCCCTATCTTAATAATTACATTATATTCCCAAATCACAGGTCTACATTTTAGTATAGAAATATCATAAAATTATCAGTGGCGTAATTTATTACGATCACTCAAAGTTGCACTCTCTCCTGCGCGGGCTATTAACTGAAAAGCGCGCGGTAATTAGGTTTTATTAATGTAGTCATTCCCAAAATTTTATAGGGCTTCGAAAATCCATTGTATAATGTATAATCCATTGTATAATGTGAAACCAATAACCAGGTACGAGCATTGTTTGTATATTTGTTTCGTAACTGTAATATGTTTATTCTTTTTATAAAATGGATTTTATTATGTTAGGGATAACATGTTAAAAGTGGTGACATTGCTATTTTAAACTAGAGCTAAGTTTTGCGGCCCATAATGGCTATTAATATTTTATATTGTATACTATAGCTTATTTCGTCCTTTTTAGAGCATATATTATGTCCTTGAGTGCGGAAGTTTGCGAAAGTTTGAAAAAATTATTATTCAAATATAGTTTATACTGTGTAAAATCGGAATTGTTACAAGATCGAGTCGGAAAATCCAGTCTCCTACGTATTCCTCGTCTCGTATTCTGGCGTCAGTCTAATAAGACGACAAATATACTTCAAATAATTATTTTAAGACCTATGAAGTCTTCAAAGGGGCTTTCAATTTCGAACATAACCATCAGCATCTTGATAAAATTCTTTGTTTATATAAGGCGATTTAAAAAAAATGGATGAAATGTGGGCGAATGAATCCTTTATATTTACAACAACATGATGAGTGGCTGGAAAATACGGATGTTTTGGCATTACACCTGCTTTAGTACCTCTAGTACCACCTGCAAAAAAATATTTGAGGCAGACCAGAAAGCCATTTTTGGCGATTTCATCGCGAAGAAGACAAAATAACTAACTCCTCCGACATAACTTGGAGAATGTCGATAGAGCATTGACGCGTGATTTGAGTAATGTAGAAGACACCAAAGAACCTACTTGTATTAGCGTCGATGACGCGTTTTCACTTTTAGTGGAAGTAAAATGAACCATCCATAAATAAAAAAAAACTAACAAACATTTTTCCGAGCTACATACAAGACGTAGTAGCAAAAAAAACACATATCCAAAGCTAGAAACAATGACTCTTACCGAATTATTAGCGGAAGTAAGTCTCGAGGGTCTGCTGAATCATACTTCTTCCCGACTTGTAAAATCATATAGTAAAAAGAGTTTGATCATATCATATAGTGAAAGGTGATCCAACAAAATGACCTGCCAAATTTAACTTTGATAGGAAAATGGGGATTCGATGGAAGCAGTGCCAATCCGAGTATAAGCAGATGTGTTTTGGAGAAATCAGCGACATTGATATGTATTGACATCCTTTGTTCCGTTGCAGTTATTTACTCCTGCAAGTCCTAATATAGAAAAAAAAACTATTTGGCAGAATCCTCGCCCTGGATCAACCAGGTACCGCAGATCTTAACGGTTCCAATTGATGAAGGAAACTACGGAGCTGAGCTACGCCGAGCAGAAATATATCCAACAGCAAATAGATCAGCCCACAGCAGGCTACTTCTACTGCAGGTGGAAAAATTGTCACAATAAAACATGACGTCCATTTGACAATGGTTGATGGTAAAGTGCGTAATGCACTAACAAGCACTTCATAATCACAAATGTGTTATCTTTGTGGCTCTACTCCAAAACAAATGAACGATATCGACGGATCACTGAAAACAGCAGTAACCGAAGAAAGAATGAATTTTGGATTATCGCCACTGCATGCATGGATTTGAATTTTCGATTTTTGCTCCACGTATCCTACCAACTAGACTTCTAAAAATGGAGTACAGGTAAAGAAGAAAGTCGCAGCTTAAAGCAAGAAAAAAACGTGTACGGGCTGAGCTGAGACAAGCCAAAACAGGGTCTAAATTAAAATGATATTAATACGGCTCTAAGATTTTTTGCGATCCCTTCGCGGTCTGCCGAAATAACGGGCATAAACCAAGGCATCATAGAGAGATGTGGAATTGTGTTAAGAACCATATCCTCTGGCTACGAAATAAACATCAGTAATTTGATTTGCAAACAGCCAAAGAAATTATCAAGGAGTACCTATGGTACAATATGCCAGCTTCAGTTCAAAAGTACTAATAAATGGCGCACAAATTGTCCGCCATGCAATTTTACCAATCGGATAGTAGACAGAAGAAGATGCAGATGCGAAAAATAAAGACGTCAAATCGTTTAGGCTAAGAAACACGCGAAAAATGTCTAGGCAAGCTACAAACCAAGATTTGTTAAATAGGTTATTGTTAATGTAATTCCTCACGTACATACAACCTTTGCCCAAAGACAGTTGTATTTCATCGCCCCAAAATTTTTTAATACTTTAGAAGAGTCAGTAAAAAATGTTCAAAATATACACCAATTTAAGATAAAAGTAAAAAAATGGCTCCTTTACGAAGTAGGTCGTACAAAGACTGAAAATGAATTGCTTCATACAATAATTTAAAATATGTGTGTGTGTGTGTATTATTATATATGTATGTATATATGTTTGTATGTGTATATGTGTATATATGTATGTTACTAACCCTTTATCATATATATTTGTATTAATATGTTTACTATTTTATGCCATTTTATTTTTTAATTTTCTTTTTTTCAGTTATTTTCTTATATTTTATTTCTTTATTCATTATCTTAGTGTTAGTATTGAAAGTAGTCTATTAGTCAGTACTACTCAAACGTCACTACTACTCCAAAAACAAAGGCTATATATTTCGTATGCCCAGATACAGGCTGTTCGGTCTAGTTGGGCATTCGTCTAGAATGATCGTATGGGATGTATTCATTTTCTTATTACTTATATAAATAATTACAAATCATATCTGTACGATCTCACTGTTAACTCTATACCAAGTTGTAACAAATAAAATAAAATAAAAAAAAAAAACTCAGACCCACTAATAAATAATAATCGGCCATTACCGACAAAATAAAATTCTAGTTTTAGTGACGTAGTTCTATGTCTTCTTTTGTATCTTTTTATTTAATATTTTTATGAATTTTGTATCTCTAAAATTTTGGAACTAATACATAGGCCTGACATTTAATTTTAAAATTTCATAAATAATTGATTTAAAAAATTAATTTATGGACAATAAATTGTGATTTGAGTCTTTATGGTATGATTTACATACATGTTATAAAAAACGAAAACACCTGTTATTTATTTTTGACCGCTTCTACCATACTACCGGAACCACTGTGGTACGGTATGAGTCGGTTAGTATGAAAGCTATTCTTGTGCTGTTATATTTCTATTCTTATAAGTCTAGGCTTATATCGCATTGGGACCCAAATCGCTTTCAGGCCTCAATGTTTGAAATCATTTACTCTCCGGATAATGGTGTTATAGACAGAATACTTAATAGCTGAAGAAGTGCGATTTCAAATTATTCTTTTTTTTGTCAGGAATCTTTCCAGCCTCTTTTACATAGGACACTCCCAAGGATGTGCGGTGTTCTTTATACTATGCTCATTGAGACCAGAATATAATTCAAAGGTGAAAATAATGTACGCGCTAGCACCAGCTGTCATGATTACTAACATAACCAGTCCGCTGACCAGAATTCTGGTATCCCAAGGACGCCTTCTTGAATTTCTCCAAAGCTACCTGTCCGTGGGCGAAACGTCTTTTTTAAAGATGATCGACTACAGAGCGCAAGGAGCGCAAATAGTATGCAATAAACCAGTGTTCCGCAAAGCGTGTGCCGCGGCACACTGGTGTACCGTGGTCATCAGTTGGTGTGCCGCGGAATATTGTGTAATAAATATTGTGTAATAATAATTTAAATAAAAATAATTTAAATTGTGTTAGACCCCTGGCTGACAAGCTATCGCCGAACGCAGCACGCATGCATATCGAGTAAGTACATACTTGTATTTACTCGTGTCATTTCATCCCTTCCTCAGTCGTCGTTGACGCGCCCGATTGAATGGGCGTAGCGTCGCATTCGGACATTAAAACTAAAATTTTCCGAAGTAGAGGTAGCACATTTTTGGTTGCATATAAAAAATGAGTATCCACTGCTTTCAAAGCGTGCTGTTGCAAATCTATTACCATTTGAAACAACATACTTATGCGAATTGGGATTTTCAACTCTCACTACTATTAAATCGAAAAAAAGAGAGCGCCTGAGGACGATCAATGAAGAAATGAGAGCAGCCTTATCAACGATTGCTCCAAATTTTGATCGCCTGTGCTCTGTTAAACACGCTCACATTTCTCACTAAACATCTTTTCATATTAGGTATATTGGTTTTAGTAATAAATAAATATTAAATAAACATTGCTTTTTTCTTTGGTGTACCTCTAAAATTTTTTGATTTGATAGGTGTACCTTGAACACAAAAAGTTTGCGGAACACTGCAATAAACGATTAACAGATGAAGAGCTATGTGGCTACATTTTGTCAGTATCAACTGGATACAACCGAGAGGAAATAAATGACACGATGATGCCCGTCGTCATGGGACATTTTCCATCTGGGTCTTCAACAAAGCAGGTTAGTGCCAGTCCCACGATTATATTTATATTATTCTTATTTAATTATTTATAATTTATAAATTATATATTTTTTCGTAAATTATAAATTATTGATAGTATTGTTATCAAACGAGCTGTAATTAAAATGTATTCAGTATTATTTATTTAATATATGTTACTGTACTCGTATATATTTCTCATACTCTCATCTCATATAATATTATTTATTTTATTATTCTCTATTATTTAATTATAAAATTTGTTTGAATATTTCTTTCGACAGTATTATATGATAGGAAAATATATATAAGTAGTTATTTAAATATTACACCACCGAACAGCATAACAATAGCTAGAGATGGCGCATTTGATATTTTGTATGTGTAAAGTAAGCAACATGAAAACAACGGCGAAGAAATCCACTGAGTACCGTACAATAAGTCTGATGAGTCAGGTCTTAAAACTATTCCTCTTGATTATCCACGAGAGGATTAGATTCAAGTGCGATTAATAGATTGCTGATAGCCAGTTTGGTTAGGTTCCAGGGAACCAGAGAGGCCATATTTGCGCTGAATGACCTTGTTCACAAATGCAGAGACATGCAAACCGACGTCATTAATTGCTTTATAGAATATAAAAAGCCTTTAACCGTGTCAAACACGGGGTACTAAGGCGTCGTCTACATGAGTTCGGAATTGAGGGCAGGGACCTGAGGATCATACACAACCCCTATTAGAACCAGACCAGCACCGTGAGAGTCGATGGTGATGAAACCGAGGAAGTCGCTATTTCTCGAGGTGTTAAGCAAGGATGCATCCTGTCCCCGCTTCTATTTAACTTGTACTTGTAAGCTATCATCTCCGAAGCACTGGAGGACCAAGAGTGGGGTATCACTATCAACGTACTAGTGGTGAATAACTTGCGATACGCCGATGATACCGCCCTTGTAGCCTCTACGCCTGAAGATCTGCAGAAGATAGTCGATAGCGTCTACGAGTGCAATCAGATAGCGGGACTTTCGATGAACCTCACTAAAACAAAGATTATGGTGGTTTCAAGAAACGAGGGTTTGAGCCCGACAATCATGGTGGCTAAGGACTAATTTGGAGAGAGTATCAAAATACAAGTACCCAGGCACATGAGTAAATGAAACATGGGCATCCGACGTGGAAGTGAAGACCCGGATAGAGATTGCCCGAGCGTTCTTTAACAAAATGAAGAAGGTACTTTGCGATCGAGACGTTAACATCAATCTCTGAATTAGATTGCTTCAGTGTTACATTTGGCCAGTAGTTTTGTACGGCTGCGAAGCTTGGACCATCAAGGAAACAACCAGCAAGAAACTTGAAGCCTTTGAGATGTGGTGTTACCGAAGAATGTTGAGGATTAGCTGGGTCCAAAGAGTCACGAATGTGGAAGGTCTACGGCGCACCAACCGATCCCGAGAACTCTTATTGACAAGGAAAAGAAGAAAACCAGTTACTTAGCACATGTTCTTCGACAAGATCGGTATCAATTTCTTGAAGTAATTATGATGGGCAAGATTGAGGGGAAAAGACCCGCTAGAAGAAGAAGAAAGTCATGGCTAAGGAGCATTAGGGAATGGACTGAAAAAGCCAGCGTAGAAGACCTATTTTGCTTGGCACAGAATCGAAAAGCATAAGAAGAGCTGACGTCCAACCTCCAATAGTGGAGAGGCACCGAAAGAAGAAAAAAAGCCACATTCTACTTTCGAAAGTTAATTTCAAAATTATTTCTTTAATAGGAAGAGAGCCCGGAGCGGGGGTAGTAAATGAACATTCCCCCATTTGACTTACTGGCAGTTACTTTAATTGTCTCCTTGCATGACACGTGTTTATACTAATTTATTATGCCTTCCATTTCATTTTGTCTTCATTAATTATTTATTTGTTTCCTATTCTTTGCTCTTCAATTGTTAAATGTCGTTCTGATATTCATGTGTATTGGGATAAACATGTTTATTATTATTATAATGTAGTGATCCTATTTTCGTTTATAGATGCTCCATTTTGCCCAGCTCTACAAGGCGGGGTCTTTCCAGTGGTACGATTACGGAAGGCAAGAGAATTATAAGCGGTACAGCCGAGCAACTCCGTCGCCATACAACCTATCTAGAGTCACTGCTCCAGTCTACATCATGTATTCCAGAGGAGACTCTCTAGTCGCGGCTGCCGGTGTGGAGAAACTGTACAAAAATCTGCCAAATGTCGTGAAATTATATCTCGTTCCCAAGCCAAATTTCAATCACCTAGATTTCCTTGTGGGTAATTCTGCAAAGACTCTTGTGCAGGATGTCATATTAAAATCGATGAATAGTTATCTATAGGTAACGTGTTGGTTACATTGCGCTGCAAAACATCACATGCTGGGATCGCAAATGCAGCAATATTACAAATTAAATAACTTTAAATTATACACAGATAGGAAGATACATGTATGAAGTTCAATTTAATAAAAGTGTCGTTATGATAAACTTGTAAATACTATGAGAATTAAGCGGTGAAAAACAGTCAAAATTTTCAAAAATGTGTTTGCTGCTCTCACATTTAACGCATTTGCTGACTCTTAAATTTAACGCATTTGTCGCCAAACTATCAAAGTAAATAAGTCGAAGAACGTTTTAAGAGAATTGAAATCATTTCAATGTAACTGCATGTTATTCACTACAATTCAGCATAAAATGAGTACTTTTTTTTAGATGATTTTTAAAAAAATTAAAATTTACCTAAAATTAATGATTTAAAAAATATTTTATATTCTGTTATAGGATTGATTAACTTTTACTTTAATTATTTGACGGAATTTAATAAAAAATCGGTCGTGTCCATCCAATACTTTCCCGGCAAGTAGCCAGGGTAGCAATTTCATCTTAATATTTATTTCATAAATAAGGTCGATGAGTAGTTGGCGAATATACTTACCTATTAATATGCAACGCAATGCAAAGAAAATTTGAATTTCGAACGCGCGTCACCTCATTCAATTTAAACATCAAATTGCAAACGAAGGTCGCCGTGAGCCTTCGAATTCAAATTTCGAACGAGCTACGCATCGCAAGCATCGGCGCTTTAAAGGCCTTACTATTTAATTCATGTATGGCGGACTTTAACTAAATATTATTTGTGTCGCTTGTATATGAGATATTTCAACCAAAATTTCACAATGTGATTTCGGATCAACCACACAAACACAGACGGACATTACCCTGGAAACAGTCTTATTCGGTTCGGGGAGGGGGAGGGGGGGGGGGGGGGAGGGGGTCAAAACGTATATATCTGTCTTCATCTAGATTTTTTTACACGTTCGCAATACTTTACCTCCTTGTCGATTGGCAGGACGGTAAAGTGAAAAGGAGCAGTCGCCGCAAATTGCACATTTTTAAATTGGTTTATGAATTATTTTGACTAATTCTCATTAAAAAAAAAATCTATCAAGAAGCCTTGATGAACGTCACAATAATTATTTCTCTTCTTGTGTAAAGTTTTCATTAAGCGTTTTGTTGGTCTAGCGTTTTAAATTTAGCCTCGTTCTTCAAATATCTAAAACACTTGTTTTATATTTGTTAGTATTTTACACAATAATAATAATTAGGTAAATATTTCCTATAAAATGTCTTTAAACTGAGTAATTTTATTGTTTTATGTAAATATTTCGTGTCAAAATCTAATATTGTTTTGCACAACATCCATCATCTTAGCTCACATTTTGAAACATACGACAACCAGCTTGAGGACCAGAGCGCAATATATAGACAGCGTTGAAAGGGGCGTTTTTGTTTAGTCTCTGCTTAGCTGCGACTGAGAGAGGTTTATTTTAGCGTGCGCTTATTATTTTTATTTATAAATTTTAAAGGTATTCTTCTTACTCATTTCGTAATAAAAAATCGTGTTTTTATCCCATTTTTATTTTATTTTTCCCCGAACCCAGATGCAAACAAAACACGGTTTACATCTACTTTTCTTGTACGAGTTCAAATTGAAGCACAGCGCAGCTCAAGCTAGGAGAAACATTAATCACGCATTTGGGGATGGATCCACTAATGAAAAAAATAGTAAATTTTGGTTCCAAAAATTTCGTTCTGGCAGTTTGAGTATCGCCAACGAACCTCGAGGTAGTCCACCGGCCCCAAATTGATAACGAGAAATTTATTTATTTTTTATTTATTTATATAAGTAATGCAAATATTAAAAAAGTAAACAATTTCAGCTTAGGAATTATGCATAGAAATACTTTTAAAATTGAATCAAAAGCAGAAAAAAGAATACAATGCATAATCTAGTGGCAACGTCACCTAACTAGGCCGGGACCTGTTCTAAGGTAAACATTATTTTTTTAATGTGCTTGCACAAATACCGTGTTTATAAGAGTGGCATATATTCCATGTATGCACAAAAATGGAATTGCAAAACAATATTAAAAATGACTAAATACTTGATTAAATTAAATTAAAGTTAGAAGTGGAAAATTAAAATGACAGCAAATAAAGTCAAATCAGAAAAAACAAAACAATTTAAAATAGTAAAAATTAGAATAGGAATTTAAACAAAATAGTCCTGCATTTTACTTATAACTAAGATAAAATAGTGTTAGAACTAAAACAAATTATCTCTTAATATACGTTAAAACAAAAGAATAATAATAATAATAATAATAAATAAAATAATAATAATAAAATAATAATACAATATAAGATTCAAAATATTCAAATGTCCGGGTTAGATTATAATGTCCAGTATTTTTAAAATTCCTTGTCTTCCCTCTGTTAAAGAATGTGATTAAAGAATGAATTAAAAGCGAATGTGGAATCAGATCCACATAAAAGTATTTGTGAACTTCGGTCTAAACTATGTAGGTACTAGCCATACGGCTGTGTTAAAACATATGCGTGCCAATCTGCCTGGAATAAATAAAGTTAAACAAATGAACTCATATGTGCCGTACGAACTGACGCAACTGCAGATGATCGACAGCAAGAGCAAGTTCGCATCTTTGTTGATTTGCAATAAAACGTTTGCCGTTTTTACACCAAACCACATACGATAAAACGTGGATTTTTATGACAACCGAAAACGATCAAGCAAATGGGTAGATACGAAAAAAACCCACAGGACACACCCCTAAGCCGAAATTTCATCAAAAAAGGATATGGTTAACATATATGGTGGAATGCCAAAGGAGTGATCCATTATTAATTTCTACAATTAGTCGAAACCATAACAGCGAAGTCCTATTACCATTAAAATGATATCATGCATGAGAAACTTATGAAAAACAACCAGTATTGCTCAATCGAAACAGCGCTATTTTACTGCATGATAACGCACGACCACATAAAGTTTTAATCACTGTTGACAAATTAACTTCTCTCCAATATAAAATTTTACTACATCCTCCATATTCACCAGATATTTCACCGACCGATTATAACCTTCTTCTTAATTATTAGTTCTTTTTAAGAGAAAAAAAATACAATAACCAAATTTATCTGGTCTTATATCTGTACTTTTAGTTTAAAATGCATAACGTAGCTTTAATTTGATTATTTAACATTTTACTGACAATTTCAATATTACGATGAATAATTTTACTACGTATCTTTTCGAATTACTAAGTACTTCAAATATTAGGCTTCTATTTTGATTTTGATTATTTATATTTATAGTTTGACAATATAGTTAAATCTTGACTATCTATGTATGTTCATAAGAAGAGTAGTAACGAGATTTACTACCTAACCCAATTATTTTGACACGTCCACGAGCGGTTTTTAGCCGTCAATTGGACACGACGAAAATGTAATGTAAAAATGTAAAATGATATTATGAAAGACTTTAAATTGTTTATTAACTCAAAAAAAATGTTTTTTTCTTCAAAAAGGCATATATGGCTTGCCGAATCGTTGGTAGAAAGTCGTAGATGCTAATGGAAGTCATTTGGGTTAAATATAATAAATAATGTGAAACATTGCCCTTTTTGTTTTTATTTTTATTAAACGCCCGTTTCATAGTTTCCAACCTAATATTTCAAACAAAATAAACAAATTAGCATAAATACATCGTGTCGTTACCGTTGCTATGGGCGAACAACGCAACACGTCAGCAACTACGTAACTTTTTCAAACTTTCGAACTATAACGTCCTTTCAGGTTCTCATGAGCCTGAACAATTCCTCCGTCGTTTTTTTTGTAGATTTTTAGCTTCAGTTTATGTCCTCAGTCAAAGAATTCAAGGATGCCGGAAACTAAAAAATCATCTATTTTTAGGCAAAAAATTGGGGACTGCAAAAAATAAGGGACAGGCTGAGAGCTGGTAGACCAATTAATATTAAATAAGCATAATTTTAGCTACTGCGAGACCTTGGTAACATGCTGTAACTCAATGAGGTAAAAATGAGATATATTGACCCCTAAAAATGGTTGAACTGCGGAACCCTCAAACGCGGTGATCAGCTGTCATGGTTTTTAGACTCTGTTAATCGACTTAAAAGACAACGAAAAGTTTTCGTTCGGTAACCACATGAGGTAAAATTGTGGTTCGAGGTGAAACATTTATCTTTTCGCTGCGGAAAACCCCCCCAAGCTGAACCCTGGCATACCATTTTTTTCTTACCTATTTGAGATTACTATTCGTGGAAAGCGGTATTATTCTGCAACTCGATGAGGTAAGTAATCATGCAACTTCCGCCCAGAATGTGATAGATAAATCAGATTGTGCGCATTAAGCATTTCGGGTAAATCATTATATTAATGGTAAAATGTAAGATATATTAATCGACTAATAATACTATTGTCAAGCGCATTCAAGGACGATTGAATAATACTGAATAATACAGAATTGAATATTGCATAATTTTATAAAGGGTTATTTCCGGCTGATATATTCAGTTTATATAGAAATGAAAATCACTGGAATATTGTCAGTGAGAAATCATGGCCTCTGCCAAGAAAATGCTTTTATTGAATTATTTAATTTACTCTTTTTATTGCATCTTTTTGATTTGTGCGGGGAACCAAATACACAATATTAAGGATGATAGGATATTTTCAGTAGAGTATTTTAAAAATAAGACGCATGAGCCAACGTTACTGGGTTCGTTGAAATCGTCGCTATTGTATATTGACGAAGATGCGGATTTGGCGATTACCGAGCTGGTACCGAAATATGGATATCCGTTGGAGGTGCATAGAATCGTAACGGCTGATGGGTAAGTTTTTATAAAGCTTTTTATAATTTTGCACACCACTTATCAGACTGGGCTGCTGGGTTCTTTTATTTATTTATTTATTTAATAGATTTTAAAGTAACGTTGGAGGTGCATAGAGTTCTGACAGCTGATGGGTAAGTATTTATAAGACTATTTGATAGTTTGCAACCCACTTATCAAACTGGGCTGCCGGGTTCTATCGTACCTTTTAAAGTCAATCCGGTCCACCGAATTTAATGACTTAAATGCGATGACGGGGGGAGCCTTTATTATACGGCAAAAAACACATGTTAATCTTCTTTTTTTAAACTCTAAGTTGAAATCTATTCATGAATATATGACCTCTAGAATAGCTGATATTCTCAAAGTGCTGTGAGTGT
Source organism: Micropterix aruncella (assembly GCA_944548615.1). NCBI lineage: Eukaryota > Metazoa > Arthropoda > Insecta > Lepidoptera > Micropterigidae > Micropterix > Micropterix aruncella. Next base: position 5,642,394 of record OX155966.1, read on the forward strand.
AAAAGACTTACTACTTTTCTTTAAAGAAAACTTTGACCGCGTTTTTCTTAAAACCATATTTTTTAGAATTGCGCCGGTGATTTAGAATTGCGCCGATGAGTTGTTCAAAAAAATTTCAATAATATTAAATTCTCTTCTACATACACTAAAATAAAATAATCATTTTTTTATGTATATTTTTTTACTAGTACTTGAAAAAAAATATTTTGATATATATTTTTTCACTATCATTTATACACACACACACAGAGCCTCACACACACATCCGTTCTTATAAATTCCTTTTTATAAATATTGTGGATCAATGTTTTATAATCAATGACAAGATAATTTAATGAATAACCAGAAGCACTAAACAGGAACATTGTTTAAAAGTTTCCATACATTGAAATGTCTAAATCAGTACTGAAATGCACGTTGAGTCTAATAAAATGGCAAGGGACGGAAGGGATAAATCTCGAGGTAAATTTACTTAAACCTAGTGCCGTGAGGAAATTGATCTGCTATTCCTCTTTCAGGTACATTCTGACAACCCATCGTATCCCCAATCAAGAAGGACCACCGGTTTTAGTGGTCCATGGGCAATTGTCGTCCTCGGACGACTTTATCATAACGAGGCCGAAGCACGCCCTGGGCTACGCGTTGGCGGACGCTGGCTATGACGTGTGGCTCTTAAACACGAGGGGAAATAAGCACAGCTCAAGCCACATCAACATTAGCACAAACGAATACCGATTTTGGAATTTCAGCTTCCACGAGCTTGGGCTGTACGATCTACCGGCGACGATTGACTATATCTTAGGAATGAGGTACTGTATGTGCAGACAACGAGTACTTACGATAGATATATAGAAAACTCTTTATTATGGGAAGTTTATCTTATCACTTAAACAATCTTTTACAGTCAGTTAATAAGCTGAGTAACATTGTAGGGCTGCATATAAAGAATATTCACTTCCAAGAATATTCTGTGCAAACTTAAACCAAAGTTTAAATAAAATTTCCGGTATCCAAAAGAAGTTAATCTACGATTTAATATATGTAACCAAACTTGAAAAAAATAAATAATTTATGTTATTTGACAGGGGAGGGGAGGAGGTATGATTGGGAAGGGGAGAACATGAATTTAGTAGGAACTTTTTAATAACTCTTTGACATTGGAAAGCGTCCTAGCGGTTCTAATATCTTAAGGAAGCTAGTTCCATAAGCGGGTTGCATTTCCTGTGAAAGAGTGCGGGGCAAACGACGTCTAGTGAGATGGGATACTAACATTATTGTTCTGACTTGATCGGAGTGGGATACCATGGCCACCTAGAAGATATGCGTATACATGTGATATGGGATTACTAAGTACATCAAAAAGCAATGCTTAGATATGCGTCTGCGACCCTTGATCATATTTTCGTAGATTAACGTTACAGCGGATGCAGCCGCTCCAGTTTATCTAGTGCCGATTCAATGGCATCATTGTAAGCTATATCCGCGTCATCAAGAATAGACAATAAAAGGGTTTGTACAATGGTATGTTTTACATTTGCGGAAAGGAACCTTTGCAGCCGTCGAAGGATATGAAAGCCATTGAAGATGTGTTTGCTGATTCCCTTCATTTGTTGCTGCCATGAAAGAGTATGGTCGATGAGTAGTCCCAAAATTTTTACTACTCTTGAATACTCGATGAGATTGTTGTCGAGTTAAACCTGAAGCAAAGAAGAGAGTTGAGAGGACAACAGCTTCTGACCGCTAGTCAGCTGACTGGGTTTTGGTCGGTCAATGACTATGGTGCTGCTGAGTTTAGGCTACGACCGTGACAGCACACCCACTTGACGGAGACTTGTGTGTGAATAAGAGAGGGAGAATAAATTGTAAGTCCGTGACCGGGAATACTTTTTTTGTGACATACAGATTTATCTTCTCTAAAAGACTGGGATTATCCACTCCACCTCTGTGATCATTCCGCGAATTAGTACTGTCGGATATAAATCAGGATTACACCCATTTATTATCGTAACTACAAAAATCCAAAGACCCTTTGCTGCGTCATTTATAGTGCTTAAATGTACACCAGTTCATGCGGAGGACATACGGGCATATTATATTTACACGCTTCTAGGGTACTTTGCACGATTGTGTAGTAAAGGAGACGGAGAATAGTGACATCTTTAAGGCTAACCGCACACTGCACACCGGTGGTGGCCACTAGACGCGACCACTAGTGGCTCAGTCAAGCCACTAGACACGGCTACCAATCGTAGCCACTAGTGGCTAACTGACGGCCACCAGTCGCCGCGCTCGGCCATCAATTTTGGCTATATTCCATTCATTTCGTTAGTATATTCGCAGGGGTCTAACGTGTTTGTAATTGAACGTGTATATTTTTAGTACTCTCAGTACATCTGCTTGAGCATCCAATTTGAATTCATTAGGTATCTGTTTAAAGTGCGGCACTAAAGACAAGGAAAAGTTACGATCTAAGTCTTCTTGCGAGATTGTAATTGTTCTGAAATAGTATGAAGTATATCAGTTTCTGCCTGACTTTCTTCATTGTGTGTGTTCTTTTTTCTTTTTCTCTCAGTCACATCTTATCGTTCATTCGTTAATGGAGTGTTCGATGCAGTGCTTGCCGCAAGACTGTATGACGTGGGCGGACGGGAAGAAGCCGACGAGTGTGGTCGAGTGTGCGCGCGAGGCAAGCCACAAAACGCGCGAGCGCGGGTAACCGCAGCTTTTGGCTTGAACGCGGCGCCACTCGAACGCTTGGTTTGCGCTGATACTATACAAAATGTATGAAAAACACGTCCGTAGCTTCTGGTCGCGCCTAGTGGCCGACACCGGTAGCCCGGTGTGCGGTGGCTCTAAAGTGTTTTAGGTTAGGAAACACGAAGCCCAATATGAAACATTTCGAGACAATTCGAAGACAGGGCTTCGAAAAGTTAGGCGGCCGACATAGGAGAGATATTTTTAACCATCTATCGTATACCCAAATAAAAATTATTTAAAAAAAAAATGTTTTCTATAAACTAAATGTATTTCTTTGTATACGCCTTATAAGAATATAACCAGCATTAAGTACAGCCCAGGCCAGCTCTCAAACTGGGGACCGCGAGGACTCTAAGGGATCCGCGGATTTCTTCTCGAAAACTTGTTAAGCAAAATTAAATTGCAATAACAACTGATATATTAGACTATTATTGTCCACTTAATTCGTTACTAGATTCGAACTAATTTGGCTCTTGTGTTTCGTCATATTTCTTGAAAGTAACCTAATTTCGATATAAAAGTTCTCGATTGGGTATATTTTCTTCAATAAGTGGTTATTTTTTTAATTGGCTGCGGTGCTATAAATGGATGCTCTTTATGCCCCCTCTAACCACCCTGCAAAGGGTTCCGCCAAACGTAAGCAACTTACTGAGGGTTCCGAATCTGAAAAAGTTTAGAAACCACTGGCCTAGGTAACCTCTTATACACCCGCTTGGTGGTGTATGCCTCGCGCCGCCCGACCGAGTGAGCAGCCGGAACGAAATTTTCGAGTTTTTCGAAAAATCACGCCGCATCCTGTGGTTAAAACTAGTGAAAACAGTGCTCCGGACGCTAAAGTGAACACCAGTTAAACTAATATTCAATTGTAATGAATATTTTACTCAAAGTCGTTTATTTTAAAAGTTTCTCCACGCAGAAAAATGGCTGTTATATGCGTCGGAGTGTACACTCCATGCGACATCGATAGCGATGTACTATATGCTCTTTTAAAAATATCGTTAGTCTTTCCATCTTCTTCCAGGCCACACCTGACTAATGTCCACGATGCTTCGAACTGAAACTAGAGCTTTTGATAAACATTTCTTGTACCAATCTAAAAACTATTTATACCAAACATTTACATTATAATTACACATACGTACGGGATATTGTCATAAAATATATTATTTTAGGTAATTTAGTACTAAAAATATCTTACTGTAATTAAATACACAATAAAGGTGTATTTAATTACAGTAGGTACATCCATGATGCTGAGCAAATCTCGCTCGACAGAGTTATCGACATGAAGAAGAAATTTGATACTATACATAAATGTTTATATATATATATATTATATATACAGTGGCGGATCCAGGATTTATGTTTGGGGGGGGCTGAGGGTCGGTCTCGCTAATAGCATTGATTTTATTACACTATAAAATCAATGCTAATAGCTATATCAGTAAATTGGCTGACCCGTGCCCACTTCGTTGGGCGGTAAAACGTTTTACTTGTGATGAAATAATGAGTGTGGTTTGGTTAGTACTGAGTGCTATGTTTTATTTCCTGACTGCCAAATGAAGGGTTATATTTTTACTGCAATGTATGTATGTATTTGCATGCCCATTTGACTATATTACCGTTATTTGTGAGTGTCTTCTTGTGAGTTTCTTGTTTGTGAGTGTCTTATCTCTTCAACCATTTATGCAGTAAAAGTGAAATTATATACAGTAAAGGGGAAAAGTCTTTTGTTATAAACACTTTAGACGATAAATTTCCCTATTTTGATAATAATTAATAATCGTTGATAATATGACCAATAAACATGACCTAACGATTTAATTTTTTTTTTAAATTTGAAATACTACTTTTTGTGACTTAAATATAAAAGTTAGACATATGCTGTCGCTGACTTTTTTGTAGGCATTATCAAGCTCTACAACTTGTCTCTAGAACTTAATCATATATCTCTCATCGTTAAGGCAGCGTTAGTTAGAAACGTTTACGTTCGACCGTTTTTTCCGACTTACTTCGGAAATACGACTACCACGAAAAAGTCTTTTTATTTTTCGGATTAATATATAGCCTATGACACAATATTTTGCTTCTTTCACTTTTTTTTATTATATTTTTCATAATTAGAGTATGGCAACATTCAATCAGCTGATTCTGGGTTTTACTAAGATATGTAGAATTTTTTGGAGCTGTCTCTAAATTTTGAGCTGAACTAACAGATTTTTAATAAACAGTTCAGTAATAAATCTGAAAGTTTTGTTTATTTATGTTTTGGGGGGGCTTCAGCCCCTTAGCCCCCCCCCCCTGGATCCGCCACTGTATATATATATATATATATATATGTATATATATATATATATATATATATATATATATATATATATATATATATATATATATATATATATATATATATATATATATATATATATATATATATATATATATATATATATATATATATATATATATATATATATATATATATATATATATATATATATATATATATATATATATATATATATATATATATATATATATATATATATATATATATATATGTATGTATGTATATATATATATATATATATATATATATATATATATATATATATATATATATATATATATATATATATATATATATATATATATATATATGTATATATATATATATATATATATATATATATACCTTTATGTAAAGTATTTTTTTGGGCTTTGATTTAGGTCCCGATTTAGGTCCCGTATATTAATAATTTTAAATTGTATGCTATCGGTATCGATAAATCTCATTAATCGACAAACATCCCCCGCGACAGTAGCGCAGCTTTCTCAACCCTTACACATCTTTCTTCGCCGCAGTGCATATGCGTGGCCGTACGGTATGAGTTGATTAGTATGAAATTTATTCGTGTGCTGGTTCTATTCATATAAGGCACAAGCGAGCTTCTAATATTTTCAAGCCCGGGCTTGTATCGCATTGGCCAAATCCATTTCAGGCCTTAATGTTTGACATCATTTGCTCTTCGGATAATGGATATCCGACTCCATTATACAACGAATGATAGAGTCGGTTAGTTCGTGTACCATGGTTCTATTCTTATTAAGCGCACGCGGGCTTTAAAATTCCTTGATCCCACCCAAGCTTATATTGCAGATTGCCAAATCCCTTTCAGGACTAAATTTTTAACTTCATTTATTCTCCGGACAATAGCGTTAGAGACAGTATAACAGCTGAAAAAGAGCGATTTTAAATTATTCAATCTTTTTTGTCAGGAATCTTTCCAGTCTCTATTACATAGGACACTCCCAAGGATGTACGGCGTTCTTTGTACTATGCTCTTTGAGACCAGAATATAATTCAAAGGTGAGGATAATGTACGCGCTAGCACCAGCCGTCTGGGTTACCGTAACCAATACGATGACCAGACTCCTTGCTTCCCAAGCACGCCGTTTCGAATATCTACAAAGTTACCTATCCATGGCGAAACACCTCTTTTAAAGATGATCGACATCTCAAAGCAAGGAGGGCAAATAGTATGCAATAAACGCTTAACAACTGAAGCGCTGTGTGGTGAAATTTTGTCAATATTAAGTGACTACAAGCGAGAGGAAATAAACGACACAATGCTGCCCGTCCTCATGGGGCATTTTCCATCCGGGTGTTCAGCAAAGCAGGTCAGTGCCAGCCACACGAATATATTTATATTATTCTTATCTATTTATAATTTATAATCAATTACATTATTAATATTATACTAGTCAACGGCCATTTTGCATCTAAGACGTAGGGTTGGACATCAAAGGAAAAACATCCATGTTACCATCGCTACCAACATCGTAACGCAAACATTGATGGTCGAAAAACATTGATGGTTTAATAGACTGTCCAGCTTTAATTGAGCGAATTTCCTTGAGAGTGCCCCCCAGAAGTACCCGAGTTTCTCGTTTGTTTCATGTGCCCAGGTGCAATTCAAGCCACTTCAGTAACTCTACTATGATACGGTTACTCACCTCTTTTAATAACAGGTTTAATGACCTTGACATTTTTTCTCTGGACAGGAAGCCTTTTCTTCACGCAGTCGAAGAAAAGCTCAGGAACGATAATTAATTTAAATTTACTTATTACTTTATTATATACAATATATTTATGTGTGTATGTATGTCTATATGTATATATATGTCAATAGTATACGTATGTATGTGTTATAACAATCCCTCCCTTCTATTTCCATTCCCATCCTATTGTACTTATACATTTATATTTAGAAATGCTTCTTTTTCCTTTTTTTCTTAAAAAGAAGGTTATAAAATTATTATCTTTTAAATGGGTACTTTATATTTTTTGCTAATTTAAAATGTATTAATGGCTATATTGATGTTAATTTATAAAGTGTTTTTTTTATATAAAGAATATGCTGTATACATTTAGTTAATAAAATAAAAATAAAATAAAAAATAAAATATCGTTAGCAAATCGACGATTTTTAGATCATCTAAACATCGAAGTTTCTTTTAAAAAACATCGTTCGTTATCGTCATTTGTTCATTACCCTCGTTATCCTCGTTATCCGCACGCACGCACGCACGCACGCACGCAAGCACGCACGCACGCACGCACGCACGCACGCACGCACGCACACACATACATACATACATCGTCTCTCAAATACAGGATGACGGATGGAAAATTTGTTTTAAAATTCGAATGTATCCACTTTTTGAAAGGACGATTAAGGTTGCTGGGCTCGTTATCAGCCAGACATTAAATCAAAGATAAAAATAAAACACTTTATTTCCTCGTTTCCATAAAATAAGACATAGGTACATCGTTATTTCTGGTCGATAAGTTTATAGAAACTGATCTAATCATCAACATTAACTCTGGCGTAGTGGGAAGTGACCAGGTTAATTGCCACCAAGCTCAAGTGGTAGGAGGCGCAGGAGTTGCAAAAATGGAATGCAAAACCTTCGGAGAGATGTCGTTCAAGAAAAAAGACAAAGATTATACTGATGTCTGATATGAACTCAATGAAGGTGGGAGACAAGAAGCTATCCGTTGACCCACTCACACTGTTCAACCGAATGTGTATAGCGAAACAATCGGAAAAAGATCTGCAGGACTATCTATCGTACGAACTGGCACCATACCCTATGTCTTTGTTTAATGAGGACGGTATGCGTAAAGGGACAAAATCATTATTATACGCAGCTTTCTCACCACTTCCACAAGACTTCCAACTCCCTCATCGTTCCATGGTCGTTATTGATGGTGGGTACCTTTTGCACAAGGTTGTATGGAACAGAAGCTCGACCTTTGGAGGAATTTGCCAGGATTACGTCAAATACGTTCAGCGACACTATGGCACTGATGTGATGGTGATATTTGATGGCTACCCTACAGATCCTCCTCAGCAAGGGACCAAGACTGCTGAACGAGCAAGAAGGTACAAGGCAAATTCATCATTAGACGTGGTGTTTGACAAAACAACTGTGAACACCACACCTCAGGATAAGTTCCTGGCCAATGAAGGGAACAAGGACCGATTCGTGAAGCTGCTCTCCAGTGAAATGAAAGCGGCAACTATAGCCACAGACCAAACTTCCGAAGATGCTGACAGGTTGATAGTTGCCACAGCTAAGCGCCTCTCCCCCACGTACGATGCCGTCATCATTATCGGGGAAGACATTGACCTACTCGTCCTGCTGACTGGCACAACACCTGCGGTCAACAATGTCTACCTAAAAAAACCAGCGAGAGGGAAACATCCAGACGCAATCTACTCTGCCTCCTACAAATACAACTCCAAAGGCTGTATCTTGCTCTTGCACGCAATATCGGGCTGCGACACCAATTCAAACATTTTTGGGTTTGGAAAAAATAAATTCTGTCAATTTTTTAGGCAAGACCCTTCATTACTGGAGCTGGTGGAGAGGTTCGAGGACCCTGCTGCCAGCCCCCAAGAAATTTCAGCAGCTGGAGAGAAAATTTTGGTATCCTTGTATGGTGGCAGAAGAGAACAGTCATTGAACTCCCTTCACTATAGCAAATTGAAAACAAATGCCACCAAGCTCAATCTGGCTAAACTACCTCCGACCACTGTCGCAGCACATTTCCACTTTCTGAGGACATACCACCAGGTCATGGAGTGGACGGAGATTGTCAAAGACCCTATCGAGTGGGGCTGGTATAGAAAAGCTCGAATACTGGAGCCCATCAAGATGAGTAGAGACGCTGCTCCCCCAAACCTGCTCAAGACCATCTCATGCAGATGCACAACTGGCTGTATGGGGGCGTGTGGCTGTAGAAAGGCGGCCCTAAAGTGTTCCGCCCTTTGCAAATTCTGTGCTAGCCAAGAATGTGATAACAGGATTGAAGTCATCGTCGACGACGAAGACGACGCCGATCTAGTAATTTCACTGAATGAAGTGACACAAAATGAAGAACCTGACTTCATTAACTCACCCCCTACCAAACGAGCGAAGCATATGTAAAAATTTGTTTTCTTTAACCTTTAATTGATGTATGATCATTATTGCCTTTTGTTATTAGTTTGTTTAAATAAATGAATATTAAAAAAATGTATCTACTGTGTTGGTGGGTTATTTCCAATTGAACATCCCTTCTCACCACTAGGTATTCAAGTGAAATAGTACCTGCCTCATGAGTCTTACGCTATAACATGTAAAAAACTCAAGTAGGATTGGTATAAACTCCAAATTCCAGCCAAAAGTGGAGAATAATTAGAGATTTTGATACAATATGGTGTCACCATAGCAAATAAAATCGGTATTCCGTTTTAACTTTTACTTTACCCCCCACTCCGTCCGGTTGGTTTAAAAAAATATACATGCCTTTTGTAGGTAATTAAATTCCCCACAAATGTTATTCGATACTTGTTTTCCTAATATAAGCCATAACCGAATTATAGCGTTCTAAAGTTAAAAGTTTGACAAATTTCCGGAAAATAAGATTTTTTTCTCATTTTTAAAAAAAGTGCATATCTCGGTAACTATCTGACCTAGAAACAAAATTTAAATCGTATATTATAGGAAATTTAATTCTCTACAACATTTTATATAAATCTTTTCTAGCTAAAATGCACCTAAACGAAAATATAAGCGAAAATTTGAAGAAATTTTCGATTTTTTTCAGTTTTTTCAATATGGCGGCGGGCGCGGAAGGGGGGAATTGTGCATTTTGCATTTTAAACACTCACTAACTATCCTAGACAACATATCAAAAATTCAGAACTACCGGACCGTTTGTAAGGTAACCCCCCCCTATTCACTGGATTACATTTAAAGTAATACACATTAGTGGCACACATATTCAATGTATCTAATTTGAAATTAGAACGCATTTCTACTTAAATGTGTCCTCTGATATAAACATTAAAAGTACTCAAATGCCTGTTTTATATTAACACAAATCATTTATATACTAAAATACCTAAACTTCATTCCTATAACTTATTTTATTTTTCCTTTCATCTACATACAGTAAAACATGTTTTCCTATAGGGGGGTTTTGCAATTCTGAAAAAAACGATCCACCCTAATATATAATAGGTGTTAATTTTTCCAATGTACGAGTACACATTATACACACAGTCCCACGCTACGCACCATACGCACACGTACACGAACAGAGGCTTATTATTATTATAATTTAGTGATCCTATTTTCGTTTACAGTTGTTCCATTTTGCCCAGCTCAACAAGTCGAGGTATTTCCAGTGGTACGATTACGGCAGGCAGGAGAATTATAAGCGGTACAATCAAGCAAATCCGCCGTCTTACAACCTGTCTAGAGTCACTGCTCCAGTCTACATCGTGTATGCCAGAAATGACTGTCTAATCGCAGCTGCCGATGTGAAGAAGCTGCACGAACATCTTCCAAATGTCGTAAAAGTCTACCTCGTTCCCAACCCAAAGATCGATCACATGGCTTTGCTTGTGGGTAACTCTGTAAAGACTGTTGTGTATGATGTTATATTGAAGTCGATGAAGAGTTATCTATAGGTAACGTTTTGGTTAAATTACACTTGAAAACATCACATCTTGGGATCACAAATACAGCAATATTACGAATTATGTATTCTTAAATTACACATAGATAGGATGATAATGGTCTAAAGTATATATATATATATATATCCTTCTAGCCGTGTTCGGCCATGGCGACTGCATTGTAGATTCTAGTGACTTCTTTAGTCTTCTCAGAGTCCACTGTTCGGAAGCAGTCAAGTGCGCAGGCTATATTATAGTGCACAGGTGGGCATAAGCGGTACAATCAAGCAAATCCGCCGTCTTACAACCTGTCTAGAGTCACTGCTCCAGTCTACATCGTGTATGCCAGAAATGACTGTCTAATCGCAGCTGCCGATGTGAAGAAGCTGCACGAACATCTTCCAAATGTCGTAAAAGTCTACCTCGTTCCCAACCCAAAGATCGATCACATGGCTTTGCTTGTGGGTAACTCTGTAAAGACTGTTGTGTATGATGTTATATTGAAGTCGATGAAGAGTTATCTATAGGTAACGTTTTGGTTAAATTACACTTGAAAACATCACATCTTGGGATCACAAATACAGCAATATTACGAATTATGTATTCTTAAATTACACATAGATAGGATGATAATGGTCTAAAGTATATATATATATATATATCCTTCTAGCCGTGTTCGGCCATGGCGACTGCATTGTAGATTCTAGTGACTTCTTTAGTCTTCTCAGAGTCCACTGTTCGGAAGCAGTCAAGTGCGCAGGCTATATTATAGTGCACAGGTGGGCATAAGCGGTACAATCAAGCAAATCCGCCGTCTTACAACCTGTCTAGAGTCACTGCTCCAGTCTACATCGTGTATGCCAGAAATGACTGTCTAATCGCAGCTGCCGATGTGAAGAAGCTGCACGAACATCTTCCAAATGTCGTAAAAGTCTACCTCGTTCCCAACCCAAAGATCGATCACATGGCTTTGCTTGTGGGTAACTCTGTAAAGACTGTTGTGTATGATGTTATATTGAAGTCGATGAAGAGTTATCTATAGGTAACGTTTTGGTTAAATTACACTTGAAAACATCACATCTTGGGATCACAAATACAGCAATATTACGAATTATGTATTCTTAAATTACACATAGATAGGATGATAATGGTCTAAAGTATATATATATATATATATATATATATATATATATATATATATATATATATATATATATATATATATATATATATATATATATATATATATATATATATATATATATATATATATATATATATATACTTTAGACCATTATCATCCTATCTATGTGTAATTTAAGAATACATAATTCGTAATATTGCTGTATTTGTGATCCCAAGATGTGATGTTTTCAAGTGTAATTTAACCAAAACGTTACCTATAGATAACTCTTCATCGACTTCAATATAACATCATACACAACAGTCTTTACAGAGTTACCCACAAGCAAAGCCATATATATATATATATATATATATATATATATATATATATATATATATATATATATATATATATATATATATATATATATATATATATATATATATATATATATATATATATATATATATATATATATATATATATATATATATATATATATATATATATATATATATATATATATATATATATATATATATATATATATATATATATCCTTCTAGCCGTGTTCGGCCATAGCGACTGCATTGTAGATTCTAGTGACTTCTTTAGTCTTCTCAGAGTCCACTGTTCGGAAGCAGTCAAGTGCGCAGGCTATATTATAGTGCACAGGTGGGCGCGCGACCACGGGTGCACTCTCTCTTCCTCCCTCTTCTGAACCCGATGGAACGGAGACCGTTACGACCAGAGAAAAGTTTGGATGCAGATAAAATAAAATAAATTAATTAATCGCCAACACAGCAATGGCTGTCATTGTTAAATTTGTACTCAATATTGCAGAGCTATTTTTTCCGGATTTAGTTCGTTTTTTCACACTGTCCTTTATGAAATTGGTAGTTATGGCTTGTGGCGATGTTTAAGGTTTTTCTGGAGCTATTGTAGAGATGACCGGTGACTAAGTACACTTTGATTAAAGTCTCGTGTTGACGAACTCCTAAATAACACGAGAATTACGCGGTAAAAAAAAAGTCAAAATTTCCAAAAATGCTTCAGCTGCGGCAGCTTATTCTCTCCCATTTAAAGCATAAAGCCCACAAAACTCTCAAATTAAATAATTAAAAGAAAAAAAAATAAACCATTTAAATATGTAACCACAGGTTATTTACTACAATTCAGCTAAAACCGATTTTATATATTTTTAGATTTTATTTCATTCCTTGCAATTAATCCGAACCAAAAAATTCATGATTTAAAAAATATTTCCAACCCTGTTAACTTTGACTTATACATTTGACGCGAGGTTACGTTATTTTAAAACGTACAGAATCAAAATAATAAAAAAAAAACAAAAGGGCATACCGTCCGAGTATTTCATATTAATTGAGTCCAATTAAATACTTTTGCTTAACCGTCTATATTTCGGCCAATTTAAAAAAAAACTTACACTATGTGAATTTAATAATTTTGACATATTTTTACCGCCAACGTAACAGTCGACATAACATCTACTATTGATCATGAAGTTATTGTTATCGAATCTGCTTATTTTTTTACAATTAAATGCGATGGAATTACGATGGAATGCGAAATTTCTATGCAAACGAATTTTTCAGTAATAATGGCAGAAACCTAATCGGGCCCCAGAAATTTTAATTTAAATCTATGTATTTTATAATGTACTATAGTGCAATACATTTTATAATGTCGTTTTATAATCACCATTTTATAATAGTCATCATACTATATAATCATCATTATTGCTAGCGAAAAATAGCTTGAACTAAAGCAAAATAAATTATAGAATGTAATGGTGGTAGGTACCTAAACTGTCTCAAGGTTTATTTTTAAACGCACTGTAGTTGTAATTGTATATTGTGGTAATGTATAGGATAATAAACAAAATTTTAACAAAAAGAAAAACCGACTTTTTTTATAAGTGCAGCAGCCATGTCATGGTGATACTTAGAACGGGCTATCATAATTGAATGCGTATATAAAATTTTATGTATGTGCTGTTAACCGTTGAGGAGCTCCCTCGTTGGAAGCCAACCATGGGTGCCGCAGTCCATGGTGAAACTTAGAACGGGCTGTCGTAATTGAATACATATACAAAATTTTGTGTCTGTGCTGTTGACCGCTGAGGAGTTCCCTCGTCGGGAGCCAACCCTGGCTGCAGCAGCTATGTCATTGAAACTCAGAATGCCATGTCATAAAACTTAGAACGGGCTATCATAACTGAATGAGTATACAACATTTGGGGTCCCTGCTGTTGACCGTTGAGGAGTTCCCTCGTCGGTAGCCAACCCAGGGTGTAGAATCAGGTCATGCTTACCATAAAAATAAATGTATTGTCTTCGGAATTGAACCAACATATAAATTTTATATTGAGGAGTTCCATCAATTATATTATATTCCCATTAATTCCATCAATATAATATAATATTTGAGGAGTTCCATCAATTTCTCATGGATCCCATTACAGGAACAGGATTTCGATAAAAATGGGACCAATCTGTAAGTATATTCTTTCAAACAAAAAAAAAAATTCCAAATCGGTTCCCGTAATTGCCAATAAGGAAAGAGAAAAAAACATTGATTTGATGAAAAAATTATAATAAATGTTATTTATGCGAAATATGATATAATTAGATTTGATAGGTAACGACATCTACAGCAGAGTGTGGGTCTTTGGAAAAAAGAAAAAATATATATCAAATATATATACCTATACTAGATAGATAGATAGAAAACTTTTCATTGCACATAATCTTTTCGATGCGCCTTTTAAGAATAATAACCAGCATAATGCGCCGCCTGGGTAAAGTCTTATGCCCGTTCAGCACATTCGCCAGCGATGGCCGCTCGCCTATGTCCCTCTCGCTTTTTCTCATACACTTTCTGACGTCATAGTGGTGCCGACTCGCTTCCACCTTAGCAAGATTGGCGATCATCGGCCATTGTGAAGAGGGGCCTTTATACGCCCGGTGGTTCCCCGCCGCTCAAAAGAGTGTGCGGCCGGAAAGAAATTTTCGAATTTTTCGAAGAAAACACGCCGAATCGTGTCATTAAATTTTGTAAAAATAGTGTTCGGGACGCTAAAGTGAAAACCAGCGGAATCTTTATGCCCGAGTAATTATTATTATTAGTTTGAGTGACTTCAGTAAAATCAATAATTGTAGTAACTTCAGTAATTTGAGAAATTTAGAA
Source organism: Micropterix aruncella (assembly GCA_944548615.1). NCBI lineage: Eukaryota > Metazoa > Arthropoda > Insecta > Lepidoptera > Micropterigidae > Micropterix > Micropterix aruncella. The sequence goes on from OX155966.1 coordinate 5,657,502, forward strand.
CTTAAATATATCAGAATTTGTATATAAAGTTTCGAGTGAAAAGTAGTGTAATTTCGTTTGTAATTTATTACAGTAGAAACATCGTGATAAGTGTTTATTTCTCGCCTAATCTAAAAATCCTAGCTTCGTTTTTTGATTAAATGAGGCCGTGAATATATGTATGTTTTATCTACGTGAAATAGAGATACAAAACAGCTGAAAGGGAGAGGTATTTACGACCATCTCGCTCGAGACTATATATGGTGAACAGAGAGAAAAACAGCGCAAGCTAAGAAACCCGCGAGGAACACCAGCGATAAAAATGTAGGCAATAAACCTATGTAGATGTCAGTCGGGAGACACAGCAATCGCCCCGCAAAGACGAAAAGAGGCCCCGACAAGTATTGGTCGCTTCAAGCCGGATGAGGCCACTTCAATTCTTGGTCGCTTCGAGCCGGATGAGGCCACGACACCCACTATTTATTTGACAGAGCAGTATGAAGCAACTAGAGTTGTCAACTACAACGGGCGAGCCCGGCACCTCAGGAAGTTTTAACGATTAGTCGTTCTATCTCCCTGGAGTGAGCGCAGAAGACTTGGACAGAACAGTCCACCGTCAAACTCCGCCACAATCCCGTAAGAGGCCAACGCCTTAACCGCAAGATATCCAGGAGTGTTACCCAGCGGGCTTACACTCACGCCCTTACTTAAAATTGCGACCATATTACTCCAGTCCCTCGATTGGTTACGAGTTCGAGGTCGCTTGCGCGGTCCTCTCCCTTATGAAGCGGTGAAACGGTTTATACCGAATCTATCGCGGACCACGGCATCCTTTGCCCGGCTGTTCACCCAGGATCGGGTAGCCGATGGTCGTTTCAAGAGCAGTCGCCGTAAGGTCCGCATCTACCCCCGCTCTATAGGAAACAGTACTGCTTCCAAACTCCCCCGACTGTTAGTCAGAGTGCGCAATCGATTGGCAGTAGGTATGAAGCAGGGGTTTGCCTCTGGGTAAGCAGTGTATTTCGGCCTTCATGCCGTGCAGGCCACAGGCTATAATAGTCCTTAACAAAGGTATCTCGCCGCCCATCATCGTCGTGTGCAATAACTCAAAAGATATATTTTTTACTGTCTCTATTATTTCATGTTTTGGATGACCTGATGCTTAAATTATATTGTGCGCATAAGTACCTAACTAGATAATACATACAAACAATGAGGACTAGATATTGGAAATCATCCGATTCAATGATACAGCTGTCTGATTTTATTGAGGGTTATTTCCGGTGGATACCGTCCATTAGAATACAAATGAAAATCACAGGAATAATGCCAATGAGCAATCATGTCGTCTGCCAAGAACATGGTTTTATTGTATTTTTTTTATTACATCACTTTTATTTGCGCGGGGAACCAAATACTCAACAATAAGAATGATACGATATTGTCAGTAGAGTATGTTAAAAATAGGACGCATGAGCCAACGATATTGGGCTCGTTGAAAACTTCGCTGCTGTATATTCACGAAGATGCCGATTTGCCGATTACCGATTTGGTGGCCAAATATGGATATCCGTTAGAGGTGCATAGAGTTCTAACGTCTGATGGGTAAGTTTTTAAGGCTATTTGGTAATTTTGCACTCCACTGATCAGACGGGGATACCGGGTTCCATCGTGCCTGAGAAATTCCATCTGTTCCACTGAACGTAGTGGCTTAATGACTCCATGAAGCCTGGGTCAGAAATCCAGCTTGTTTTTTGGCCGTTCCACCTCATGACACAGCAGCTGCCATTCGGGAGCAACTTAGAAAGGGTAAATTAAATGAAATGATCCCACGGGCAAGACCTGGACTGAGCACTCCACAAACCAATGTTGTATCTGGCGGATTAGCAGGGGTCTTCACTAATTTACCATTCAATATCAGTTCTAAAATTAGCGTGGGATGCGTTAGTATTTGCATAAAAACATTTTCGTTTCTTTTATTGTAAAAGCAAATTTACCAAATTTTGTCTGTAAGTCAAAATCCAGATGCAGAGATTGTTATGACCGAAAAGTCTACAAATATAAAATCGAAGACTATCGCGGTTGTTTGACATTATAAATAGGATAGAAAGCGAATTTACCGCATGAAATTTGTAGCACCCGACGTTTCGGTGACGTTGCAGCCGCCGTTGTCCAGGGTAGACTGAAGAGCTGTCAATCCGTTGTTTTGCGGGTAGGCCGCGTACCGCTTCCGCCACTGCGTAGGTTATAACGGTGGTGGGGGGCCGGGCTCGGAGCTCGGGAATTTTGAAAATCCGTCCTGCACACAACACTCACTGTATCCTGTTTTACGTCTTTGCGTTCGGCGTTCGGCGGCGGGAACATTTTAAGAAGAGGGTTCCACGTAGAAGAGAGTTTGTAACCGTCGTCTCTGTTAAAGTTCGGGGTTCTTCTTATTTCAATGGCTTCCCGGATCATGCGAGGAATCAAATCCCATTGTGCTATCCAAAGAACAATTCTACGTTCCGATTGTGGGAGGATTCCCACAATCGTTTCGGAACGTTTGAAGGCCATGGACGTCATCCAAATGGAAGGGCATTAGGTCCCTCACGAGTTGAAGCCGAGACGTCGAAAAACATTTGTCTAGACGTCGAAAGACGACAACTCGTGAAATGCTCCCTCAACCCCAAAAAATAAAGGTTTTTCTGCACCGAATAATCACCGGCAACGAAAAGTGGATCTTTTACGAGAACCCCAAAAGCAAACAATATCGCTCGTACCCCGGCCAACCACTGCCATCGACCTTAACATCCACGCCAAAGAGAGTCATCCACGGATCCAAGGTAATACTTTGCATCTGGTGGAACCCAAATGCTGTTGGGAGACCGGGAGAAACCATCACGGGTGATCGCTATCGAGCTCATCTCAAAAAATTGAGAGATGCAGTGAAGGTAAAACGGCCGGAATACGCCAAAAGACACAAGATCATTTGCCAACATGACAGTCCTCGATCGCTCGCAAGGCAGGCCAAGAACTTCCTGGAACCGCTTCGCCGGGACGTAGGTTCCGCTCCCCAGATATTACCCCATTCGACTAATATTTGTTCCGGTCGATGATGAACCATGGCCTTTCCGAGCAGCGCTTCCAGTCTATCGATGATTAGGAGTTAATGGGCCCTTAATGAGTTGGCTACGAAGACCCATTCTGTTCAGGGTTGGTCACACTCACGTGTCAACACCTATCCTACGGCCTCCACGCATGAAGTGCGAGCCTGGGTAGGACTCTGGCCTTATGGTCAGTTTCCCTTGGAAATCAAACTTCTGGCGCTCCTGGACGGTCTGCGCACCGTGCGGCGTAAGCCAATCAACTGTGTACTCTGACTAACATCTTGCGGTGTCAACTACAACGGGCGAGCCCGTCACCACAGGACGTTTTAACGATTAGTCGTTCTATCGCCCTGCAGTGAGCGTAGAAGACTTTGGACAATACAATCCAACGTCTAGCTACGTCACAACCCGTGAGAGTCCAACGCCTTACCGCGAGTTAGCCAGGAATAAACCCGGCGGGCTCGAGATACTCGCGCCCTCACTTCCAATTGTGACCAGATTTCTCCGGTCTCTCGATTGGTTCCGAGTTCGAGGTCGCTTGTGCGGTCCTCTCCCTTACGAAGCGGTGAAACGGAGTATACCGAATCTGTCGCGGACCAAGGCGTCCTTTGCCCGGCTGTTCACCCAGGATCGGATGGCCAATGGTCATTTCAAGAGCAGTCGCCGTAAGGTAGGCAACCACCCCCGCTCTATAGGAAACAATACAGTTCCCAGACTCCCCCGACTGTTAGTCGGAGAGCACGGTCGATAGAACTATATAACGTTAAAACGTCCTGCGGTGACGGGTTCGCCCGTTGTGGTTGACATCTCAATATGTTAGTCGGAGAGCACAATCGATTGGCTTGCGCCGCTCGGTGCGCAGACCGTTCAGGAGCGCCAGAGGTTTGATTCCCAGGGGAGACTGGTTGACCCAGTGTCCTACCCAGGTTCGCACCCCGTGCGTGGAGGCCGTCGGATGGGTGTTGACCCGTGAGTGTGACCGACCCTGAACACATGGGTCATCGTGGCCACCTCATCATGGGCCCGTTAGCTCCCGAAAGCTGACTAACAGTTAAGAGTTTCAAGGCGATAGGTGAGGGCAGCAAACCCCGCCACCGCCCGGGCAGTTATAACGACGAGGGTCGTCTTGTCTGCCGGGATGTCGTGCTACGACAACCCTGCGCGTACCAGAAGGGTAAAACGCGCAGGGGGTGAAATAGGGTAAACCAGCCCCCCCGTACCGCCCCGAGAACCCATTTATTCGAAAAATAAAAGGTATTTACAAAAAAAAAAAAAATTACAAAATATTACAAAATTTAACGAGAAAAAAAAACAACAATAGCGTAAATTTAGGAGCCGGTAAGCGGGGTATAGGACGCTCCAGAACAATGAAGGTGAAGGCGCACTGTCTGTGGGCAGGTCTCGGAGCAGCCACGGGGGGGAGGAATCCCTGGATCCTGCAAAGAACGAAACGCCCCTCGGGGCGGTAAAGAGACGGACACAAAGACGGGCACTTCGGGCTGGAAGTAGCCGCCGAATCACGCCACCAAGGAAGAGGGTACCCCCTGGGGGGTATCCCGAAGCCTCATGCTTTCCCAAGAAGCCACCCAGTGCCCCACAAACTCGCCAAACGACTGGAAGCAGCTCCTCCAACTGACCAAATCCGGGTACCAAATCGGAGAACGCCCAACGCACGCGCCCACTGCATCCATCAATTTCTCCCGTGCAGCCGCTAGAATTGGGCAAGACCAAATTACGTGTTCCGCAGTTTGGCGACCATACCCACAGGCGCACCGGGGTACATCGGCAAGTCCAAAGTCAAATAGTTTGGCTCTGAACTCTCCGTGGCCCCCAACCAGCTGCGTGGTATGGTGGTCGAACCGGAGAAACGAATTTGCCATCCGCACTGCAACAGACGGGAAAAAGCAATGGGTGAGGCGGCCCGTACCCCCGGCGTCCCATCTAGCCTGCCAGACACGCAAGGACTCCTCCCGAATCAGGCGGGCAAACTCCCCAGCTCGGTGCGCCACCGGGTCGATCGATAGGCCATGAAGGACTACCGGCTCGCCCCGGCGGTACCGCGACAACGCTGCACGCTCCAGAATCTCCAGGTCAATCGGCAGAACGCCAGCGATGACGGGTAACGCAAGAGTGGACGTCGTTCTGTACGCCCCGGTCAGGGCCACGAGAGGGATGCGCTGTCCGCGCAGCAGCGCGACACGCGTCGCCTCAGGAACAGCAGACTCCGTCCAAGCGCGTGCGGCATAAGTCGCACGCGGGACGAAGACGCCCTTATAGATAGTCATGACCGCCGGGAAACGAATTCCCCAGTCGGCCCGACTCACTCCGCGGAGCGCAAAGAATAGATCCCGGGATTTTTCGGCTGTAATCTTTGCGTGCGAAAGAAAGAAAGGGAAGCCGTAAGCGTCACCCCCAGGTATCGAACGGTGGCCGGGAAGGATACCGGGCGACCGTTCATCCTGATGACAGGGTTCCGCTTAAGATGTCCCTTCAGGAGAAGCGCCTGAGTTTTCGTCGGAGAGAAGGTGAGTCTGTTTCGCTGACCCCATCCGAGGATCAGGTCCAGCGAGTCAGCCACCCTTCTCTCGACCTCTGCTCGACTCCTGCCGCCCACCAGGAGGAGAGCGTCGTCTGCATAAGCGCTGACGGTGCACCCCTCCGAGTAAGGTAGACCGAGGAAATCATCAAAGAGAATGTTCCAAAGGCTAGGACCCAACACTGAACCTTGTGGACAGCCCATAGTCGGGGTTTTGGTGACGCTGGTCGGGCCGTACCTCAGAGTGACAGATCTGTCTGAAAAGTAGCTCCTCACTACTTTCAACAAATTGTTTGGGCACAGGCGGGCGCGAAGCTTGCATATAAGCATCGGCCACCACGCGTTGTCGAATGCACCGGAGATATCCAAAAATACGCCTACCACGTAGCGGCCGTCGTAGTTGCGGACCCAGTTCTTCGCAAACAGGATGGCGTCCTCCGTGCTTTTCCCTCGGGTAAAGCTAAACTGACGCTCGTTCTGGGGAGACAGAGTCCTCTCCAGCCGTTCGCGCACGAGCACTTCGAGCACCTTACCCATTATGGGAAGGAGCGTGATGGGCCTGTACGCTTTCGGATCCGAGCGCGGCTTGTCGTTACCTTTGGGAATCACCCGCAGGAGGCCAGCCTTCCAGCATAATGGGAAATGACCGTCCCTAATGCATTTCTGCATCAGGACAGTCACCTCCCATCTTGCGAATTCCCACACCCGCTTCACTATATCAGACGTAAAGTTGTCTATCCCCGGTGCCTTACTGCGCGATAGCGACCCGATGATGGTGCCGACCTCGTCCGCTGTTACCTCTGACAGATCAGGTACGCGCGAGTCTACGGCAATAAGCCGCCGCAGCTGCGCGTGCTGGGGATCGTCATTGTCATTCCGATCCGATGGACACAAAGAACCGAGGAGAACTGAAAGAGTGCCTTTGGTGTCAAGCGGGGCGGAAGTACCCTCGACAATGCTAGAGAGGTAGTTCCCACCCCGCTTGGCACCTTTGTCGATGACGTTCTTCATGTCCCATGGGTTTGCATTCCCAACTTCGCTAACCCATGTACGCCAGGAATCGGTCTTGGCACGCCTAATAGCGGCGTGGTAGACGCTCCGAGCCGATCTCAGGGACTCCCGAAGTACCTCCACACGGTCAGCGGGAAAAGAACCCCTACGGGCTTCCCCCATGCGGCGGTACGCTTGCGGGTAGCACCTGCGAAGGTCGGATATTTCCGGAGACCACCACGGGGCTTTAAAGCCGCCGAAGGGCCTCCTCCGACCGAGGACCGACTCGCAGGCCGAGGCAACTGCCTCATGAAGTGCAACACTAAGTGCCTCGGCCGAATTGGAGTGAGGGGACGGGAACCGGGAGAGCCTCTCACAGAGGGACTCCCCAAAACGGTCCCAGTCCACATCCGAGGTGCGGTACGCCCATTCCGAGGGGGACGGGGGATTCACACGGCGGCCGATGTCGAAGGTCACTAGTCTATGGTCTGAGGAAGACGACGATTCGTGGACGGCCCAGTTCGTCATCTCCCGGGCGAATCCAGGGGAGCACAGCGTCAAATCCACATTGCTGGACCCGCCGGGGTCACAGAAGGTCCGGGGCTGCCCGGGGGAGTTGACAATATGCAACCCATAGGTCGCTATCAGTTCCTCGACAGCCTCGGCTCTTCCCTTCGCGACCCTGTCCAGGCGGACCAGGTTGCCGTCGTCGTGCCAGGACGGGGAGCGGGCATTAAAATCACCCGCTACCACTACCGGCCGACCCCGAAGAGCGTCAAGGGCCGCGGCGAGTTCAGCAATGTAGGCGTCCACAGCCTCGCCAAACTGGAAGTAGACGCTGATGAAGTAGCAGTCCACATCGTTGATAACTATGGACGCGCAGGCGAGGTGCTCACTAGAGAGCCGATCCAGGAACAGGGGAGGCGGGAGAGACGAACTCACCGCGATCCCTGCCATGGGTCGGTGCCCCTTCTCGAGCACAACGCACTGCCCGTCTATACCCCGGGTTTTACCGAGGAACGTGAACTACCGGCCGACCCCGAAGAGCGTCAAGGGCCGCGGCGAGTTCAGCAATGTAGGCGTCCACAGCCTCGCCAAACTGGAAGTAGACGCTGATGAAGTAGCAGTCCACATCGTTGATAACTATGGACGCGCAGGCGAGGTGCTCACTGGAGAGCCGATCCAGGAACAGGGGAGGCGGGAGGGACAAACTCACCGCGATCCCTGCCATGGGTCGGTGCCCCTTCTCGAGCACAACGCACTGCCCGTCTATACCCCGGGTTTTACCGAGGAACGTGAACTGTAGGAAACAGTACTGGAAGCAGTACTGTTTCCTACAGAGCGGGGGTGGTTGCGGACCTTACGGCGACTGTTCTTAAAACGACCATCGGCCATCCGATCCTGGGTGAACAGCCGGGCAAAGGCTGTGGTCCGCGGTAGATTCGGTATACTCCGTTTCACCGCTTCGTAAGGGAGAGGACTGCGCAAGCGACCTCGAACTCGTAACCAATCTAGAGACCGGAGTAATCTGATCACAATTAGAAGTAAGGGCGTGAGTGTCGGCCCGCCAGGTAACATTCCTGGCTATCTCGCGGTTAAGGCGTTGGCCTCTTACGGGCTTGTGACGTAGCTAGATGGTGGACTGTTTTGTCCCCAAGTCTTCTACGCTCACTCCGGGGAGATAGAACAACTAATCGTTAAAACTTCCTGAGGTGACGGGCTCGCCCGCTGTAGTCGACAACCCAAGTTATCGATGATATCGAAAAATGGCTGGATTCGTGGATAGTCTCTAAGGACGAAGTCTTCTCCACCGGGGAATCTGTCTCTTACCAGAAATATGGTGGACGATCATAGCTAGCGATGGGCAATACTTTGAATGAAATTTACATTTCAATTTGTTTCGAAATAAACGTTAATTTCACAAAAAAAATAGGTTTAGTAAAATCTATGTATAATAAAATGGCAAGGGATGAGAAAGGATAAATCCTAAAATAAATTTACTTACTTAGCAACGTGAGTAAATTGATCCGCAATTCATCTTTCAGGTACATTCTGACAACCCATCGTATCCCCAATAAAGAAGGACCACCGGTTTTAGTGTACCATGGGCTATTGTCGTCCGCGGACGATTGGATCATAACGAGGCCGAAGCACGCCCTGGGCTACGCGTTGGCAGACGCTGGTTATGACGTGTGGCTCGCAAACGCGAGGGGAAATAAGCACTCCCGCTACATCAACATTACCACGGACGAATCCCTATTTTGGAATTTCAGTTTCCATGAGATTGGGCTGTACGATCTACCGACGACGATCGACTATATCTTAGGAATGAGGTATTGTAAATGCAGACGACTAGTACTTATATATTCAGTTTCAGATTCATTTTATTAGCGTATTAAGATGTGATTGCCAAAAGGGAAGCAAAGAGAAATATTCATTTGTTTTTACGCGAAAAAGGATACAATTAGATTCAATGAGTAACGACATCTATAGGCGGAAGCGAGTCTTTGGACTGGTGCAGTAAATAAGAAGAAATAACTTATCTCAATCTACAGTCAAAGATCTACAGGTAACACAAAGTGAAATGCTGGCAAGGAATAGGCGATTAGTATATCTAAAAACTAATGATTGTTGAAAAATGTTGGTTCTATATTTCGGTGTAAACCGTTATCAAGATAGATGTTTTCACTTTGTGTTACCACTGTATGAGGCAGGAAGAAGTCCAGTTGACAGACTTCCAATACCACAGCAGGGATTATTGACCAACACTGAAAGAATAGAGAAGAAAAAAGGCGTGGAGTCGCTCCTGGTCTACACAGACCAGATAAGTCTCCTTTCATTTATTTTATACGTTAATTTATTTAGTAATAATACATAATTTCAATTTGAATATATATATATATATATATATATATATATATATATATATATATATATATATATATATATATATATATATATATATATATATATATATATATATATATATATATATATATATATATATATATATATATATATATATATATATATATATATATATATATATATATATATATATATATATATATATATATATATATATATATATATATATATACTAGAGCTGTCAACTATATTGTGCGAACCCGCCACCTCAGGAAGTTTAAACGATATTGATCGTTTTGTCTCCCGTGAGGTCAGGCCTTTCAGGCCTAAATCTTTAACTTCATTTACTCTCCGGATAATAGTGACAGTATAACAGCTCACGGAGTGCGATTTTAACTTATTCAATCTTTGTTGTCAGGAATCTTTCCAGTCTGTATTACATAGGACACTCCCAAGGATGTACGGTGTTCTTTATACTATGCTCTTTGAGACCAGAATATAATTCCAAAGTGAGGATAATGTACGCGCTAGCACCAGCCGTCTGGATTACCATAACCGATCCGATAACCAGAATTATGGCTTCCCAAGGACGCCTTTTTGAAAATCTCAAAAGCTACCTGTCTATCGGCGAAACCCCTCTTTTAAAGATGGTCGACTACTCAGTGCAAGGAGCGCAACTGGTATGCAATAAACGCTTAACAACTGAAGCGCTGTGCGCTGACATTATGGCACTGTCATCTGTATACAACCGAGAGGAAATAAATAACACGATGCTACCCGTCATCATGGGGCATTTTCCAGCCGGGTGTTCAACAAAGCAGGTTAGTCAGCCATACGATTATATGTAGTATAATATTTTATTTATAATTTATTTATTATCTTCAGTTATTATTATTATTATTATCGAACAATTGACACTGATAAAAACTGCAAACAGTTATGATGAAGCTGGCGATTAAACTGCTCGACAACCCTAGACTACAAACTTCACAGCGGCCGATCGCATAGTTGCAGGAGTTGCTACTAGAGATTCTTCGTCATCCACTGAATTTGCCAGATCTTGATTCAACAGACTTCCACTTGTTTACGAATTTATGTATTTTTTTAAATGGGAGAAAATCAACTCCGGAGAGCAATGATAAACGCCCTCAAAGCATTCATTGGTTCATCTCCACGAGGTTTTTACAACAGAAGCATTAACCAATACTCGAATTAATAGTGCGCGACGACCGTCAAAAAACAAATTTCAACCCCTGCTATGAAAAAAAAAAACGACTTCAGTGGGCAAACAAATACAAAAACTGGACTAAAGAGGGTTGGAGGAAAGTATTATTCTCTGATGAGTCCCATTTTTTGTACAGGGGATCCGTGTTCGACATTTTCGCCGGGCTGACGGAGAGAAGATTTCTTTTAAACATATTCATCAAACGGCAAAGCACCCCCTATAGAAAATGTTTTGGGGTTCTTTTACATATTTCGGGCCACAAACACTTACCCCTGTTAAAAGTATGATGAATGGGGATAAATACATTAAGATACTAATATCTAAAATGGTTCCTTCGTTGCAAGGGCTTTACCCCAGTGGAAATGGGGTTTTTCAGCAAGATCTTGCTCCGTGCCATACATCGAAAAGAGTAAAAAAAAAATTGCTAGACAATAATGTTTCTGTCCTCGAATGGCTTGGGAACTCTCCTGACATCAGCTCAATTGAAAATCTCTGGGCAATTTGCAAACAGAAGCTAAGGAGAGTGGACTGTTCCACAAAGGAAAATATGATTTGTGCCCTGATCGCTGTATGGTTTAGAGATGAAAAACTAAAGGAAATGTGCAAAAATCTCATCGATTCAATGCCGGACAGGGTAGAAAAGCTAATTCAAAACAAGAGTGGTCATACAAAGTGGTAACGATGTACATGTATAACTTATTTTGTAATTATACTGCTAATAAACGTGTTTTATGAAAAATTCTGTTTGATTCCATTAATTTGCACAAGGGTGTATGTATGTATTTGCATGCCAATTTGGCTTACAGGGTTTCAAATGAGTGAATGAAATGTTTATTTTATTTGTATTAAATTATGTTTATTTTATTTGTTCAAAACTTCTCTGTATACTATATTAGATGTAATGTTATTATTTGGTACCAAAATATATTGTCTTTCAGGAGTTCCAACCCGAGATACGGTCGCGGTTCCATACCTATGTCGTATTATTCTCCATAATTGATCAATAAACATGACCTAGCGATTTAAATTATTTTTTTAATATAAAAAACTACTTTTTTGTGACTTAAATATAAAAGTTAGACATATGCTGCCGCTGATTTTTTTGTAGGCATTATCAATCTCTAACACTTTTCTCTAGAACTAAATCATATATCTCTCATCGTTAAGGCAGCGTTAGTAAGAAACGTTTTCATTCGACCGTTTTTTCTCCGACTTACTTTGGAAATCCGACTACCACGAAAAAGTCTTTTCATTTTTCAGATTAATATATAGCCTATGACACTCACAAATAACGTGGCGTTATATTCGTAAAATAATTTTCAAACTCGGTTCAGTAGATCCAGAGATTACTCCCTACAACCTCACAAACTTTAATTCTTTATAATATTGTATAGATTGGCCGTAGTGAGTCAAATGATCTACAAGCCCGCGTAGACTTCTACAAAAAGTTCCTTGCTGGAATCAGCCAGAACGGCAATGGTCTGGGGTATGGCAATACAACCATGAGCGATGTGGACTTGAAGAAGTCTCTCTTGCGGGGAGATTACGACAGCAACAGTATGGCTCAAGCTATTGGCCTTTAATGCCAGAATGATTGCACAACAATTGGAGACTTTTGCATTTCTCCTCCAATGCACTGGAAAGTATATGACTGTACGCCAGAGATGCTGAAATTTTATTTAAATGCCTTTCAGCATACGCTCCAGACTCCAGTGACCTCGCTCGTTGGAGCTTTGCCGAGGATAGTTCATGCCCCCTTTGTAGCAATACCCCTTGCACAGCCAGGCATATTCTAGCTGGCTGCAAGGTGGCCTTAGATCAAGGACGGTACACTTACCGCCACGACAAAGTCCTTGCTGTTATTCGCGAGGTACTTAGCCTCTCAGTGGCTCGTGCCAACAAGGGTTTCACAGTATCCTCCAATTGATACAGTTTGTGCGGGTTGGCTCTAAAGGCAAAAAACATCTCACTGCAAAACCTTTCTCAATAATCGACATAGCTTCAGATTGGATTATGGAGGTCGATTTGGTCTCTAAGCAGTATAAATTCCCTGAAAGTCTCGGATGCACAGCCCTGCGTCCAGATATAACTCTTTACTCTCTATCTCGGAAGATGGTCCTTATCGTAGAATTAACTGTTCCATGGGAACCAAATATCCCAAAAGACCACGAGTACAAATTAAATAAATACCATGACCTCGCAAATGCCGTCACCCGGAACGGCTTCACTGTTCACCTTCACGCGGTGGAAGTAGGCGCTCGTGGCCTGCCAGCTAAATCTTTGTTTCACCTTTTTAAAGATCTTGATCTCTCCAGGAAAATAATCAAGTCCTTTCTAGAAAAATTATCTAAAACCGCGATCTCTGCATCTCAAATTCTATGGCTTCGAAGGGGGAGTGAATGGGTGGTAAGGTGAACGCTCACATGTGGCAAGACAGCTGTCCTAAACCTACCACCGCCGGTCGTTAGTCCGGAATCCACCCTTCACCTCCCAGAAGTGTCAAAAAAAAAAATATATATGTATATGATGGGCCCGATTTTTGGTCGATGAATTCCATGGCAGCTCCGATTGTATTTTATTTATATTTTATTTATAGGGATCCTGTTTTCGTTTACAGCTGTTCCATTTTGCCCAGCTCTACAATTCGGAATCTTTCCAGTGGTATGATTACGGAAAGCAGGAGAATTATGAGCGGTACAATCAAGCAACTCCGCCTTCTTACAACCTATCAAGAGTCACTGCTCCAGTCTACATCATGTATGCCAAAGATGACGGCCTAATCGCTCCTGCCGATGTGGAGAAGCTGCACAAACATCTGCCGAATGTCGTGAAAGTCTATGTTGTTCCCAAGCCAAAGTTTAATCACCTGGATTTCGCTGTGGGTAATTCAGCAAGGACTTTTGTGTATGATGTCATTTTGAAGTCGATGAAGAGATATCTATAGGTAATGTTTTAATTACATAACGCTGCAAAACATCACACCGTGGGATCACAGATGCAACAATATTACGAAGTATAATTTTAAATGATATATGGATAGGTAGACAAATATCTAAAATAGATTTTGACCAAAGTGTCGTTTTGATAAGCTCCTAAATACGATGAGAATTATGCGGTGAAAGTCAGTCAAAATTATCAAAAAATGCTTTTGCTGCGGGATTACATTCTCTCATATTTGAAGCATTTGTCGACAAACTGAGATGAAATAAATCGAAAACCTATTAAATATATCTAATATTATATTTATTCATCATCTTTTTATTACGTTTCAATAGAAATAAGATAAAAAATATTTTTATAATTCACCCTCATCATTGTGCATCAAATTAATATATATATATATATATATATATATATATATATATATATATATATATATATATATATATATATATATATATATATATATATATATATATATATATATATATATATATATATATATATATATATATATATATATATATATATATATATATATATATATATATATATATATATATATATATATATATATATATATATATATATATATATATATATATATATATATATATATATATATATATATATATATATATATATATATATATATATATATATATATATATATATATATATATATATATATATATATATATATATATACATATATATATATATATATACTGAGGCAGCAATGAAATTTTGATACATGATAATATTTTCGTAGATTAACGAAACAGCGGATGCAGACATTCTGCAGCCGCTCCAGTATATCTAATGCCGATTCAATAACATCAAGGTAAACTATATCCGCATAATCCAGAAAGGACAGTAAAAGGGTTTGTATAATAGTATGTTTCACATTTATGGGAAAGAACCTTTGCAGCCATTGAAGCCTATGAAAGTCATTGAAAATGCGATGGATGATTCCCTTCGTCTGTTGCTGCCATGGAAGAGTATGGTCGAGGAGTAATCCCAAGATTTTTACGACTCTCAAATACTCGATCACATTGCTGTCGAGTTGAACCCAAGGCAAAGTAGAGAGTTCAGAGGTTAACAACTTTTGACCGCCAATCAGTTGACTGGGTTTTGGTCGGGTTTATAAATATGTCGTAGGGGCACGTGGTGCTGTGGTGCTGCTGAGTTTAGCCCATGTATCGCAGGTAACGACCGTGACGGCACACAAACTTGACGTATACTTGTGTGTTAACGAGGGAGCGAGAATAAATTGAAAGTCCGTGCCCGGGAATACTTGTTTGGGACATAAAAAAATCATCTTCTCTAAAAGACTGTGATTATCCAGTGACCCTCTGGGAAGTTTGAAAACGTGCTGCACCGCCAAAAAAAATTCTCCTAAGCTGTAGGAAGTTTTATTTTATTGATTTATTTTAAACATAACATGCGGAATTCATAAAATGGTCATACCAAGTAATGGTGCAAAGTAAACGACGACCCACATTCACATGACCATGCTCAGCGCATGCCAAACTAGGCCGAATATAGCCCGTATCTGGGCATACGATTTATTTTCAGACTTGGGTGGAGAAGCATAACTGACGTAGGTACTCATACACATACATATACACATATATAGATACATATACTTAAATACACACATACATAAATATATTCACAGTTACACATACACATATACACACATGTTTATTATCTTATATCGCATTTATGCAGGTATATTATTTATAAGAGATGATTTGCAGAAGATCATTCTCTGTCCTTGAACGACCTATATCGTTAAGAAGCCATTTTTTTATTGAATAAAAATGTACTTAATTTTTTTTAAGTCGTCATCAAGACGGTTGAATATTTTGGGTGCTATAAAGTTTAATTGTCCTTGGGCAAATGATGAATGAACTCGCCATGCGGCATCGATAGCGATGTAATTTTTACTCTTTTAAAAACATCGACAGGCTTTCCCTCTTATTCAGTGCCACACCTATTTGATGTTTACGATGCTTTACACTAAAACTAAGCTTTTGATAAACATTTTTTGTACCAAAATAAAAACTATTTAAACCAACCATTTACATTATAATTACAGCTCGTGCGCAAGCTCCGAGGAATCGAGAATTGGGAAAGCGAGCGGATGACGCCGTCGATGACCGTCGGCGTCGCTTCATACCCCGCACTCTCCCAGTACTAGTACTCTCCTAGCTCTAGTACTAGGAGAGTGCGGGGTACGAAGCGACGGTCGGTGACAGCGTCTTTTGCCCGCTTTTCCAGCCTCCGATTCCTCTGAGCTTGCGAACGGACAGTATACACACGTATGTACATTGTAATAAAATATTTTGTTTTAGGTAATTGTTTTAGGTAATAATAGGTTTTAGGTAATTTATTTATTTATTTATTTTTAGGAAAACCAACAGCTAATTATAATTTAACAAAAAGACGGAGAAGTATAACAGAGAGCCAATTAAAGGTTTTCACGTTTAAGTAACGCTGTAGAAACATATGTGACCTATCAATTAAAGCTATCGGTTAAAAATACATCAAAAAATATTCAAAAATTAGTGCTAAAGAATTCACTGTTCAGCCGCTGCCTAGCTGAGTTAATACTCGTACAGAATAGATCAAAGTCAAATCGTTTAATCAAATCATTGAAATTGTCACAATCAAATCAATGAAACTAATAATAGGTTTTAGGTAATAATGGGCACCAAAAATATATTAATCTAACTACATACGCAATAAAGGATTTATTCCAAGACGCTGAGCAAATCTTACTTAACAATGTAATCCACCTAAAAATAATGTAAACTATATAGTATATCAATGTTGATATATAGTTATATGTATAGATTTTTTTAATTTTGGGCAATGATTTAGTTTTCGAACAACATATACCTATAATAATTTTTAATTGTTTGTTATCGGTATCGATAAATATTTATCAATTAATCGACACACTGCCTATCAATTAATCGACAGGTTATTTTAACATCCTCCGCGATAGTAGAGCAGCTTTCTCATCTTCCTCACACGCCCTAATTCGCAGTAGCGCATTTGCGTGCCGATTCCTGTGCTGGCTCTATTCTGCCGTTGTAAATGAAAACACAGTAACTTCATTTACTGTGTTTATACAAGTTTGGTTCTTTAAAATCACGAGTTGTAGTACTATAAGGCAAATTTTTCGGTTTGTCTGTCGATGGATAGTTACCGAGATACCTTAGATTAAAACACATTATTAAAAAATATTATTAAAAAATCAATCGTATTTATTATCGTATTTATTTAAAAAAAAAAACGTATTTATTAAAACATCTGAATATTTTTAATAAAAAACACAGTATGTATATTTTTTTAAGTTACAATACAGTAACCTGCTATTTACTGTGATCTTTTAAGAAATATTTCATTTAAGAAATACCTCATTTAAGAAATATTTTTGTTTGGTTTCAACACGGCTTCTTCAGATATTGTGGTTTTAGGTAAAATTTTGTTAAAAGTTAATTTATTGTTACACGAATTAATCACAGTATCTCAATTACTGTGCTTAAGGTGCCTGCAGTTTTTTATTTATTTAAAAAATATATATTTCACATGGTTAGAACACAGAAATGAGTAAAATTTACCCATAACACAGTAACCACTCAGTTACGGTTTTATAGCTTAAAAATATAAAATTTAACAAATTATTTTACTAATTTAAAACGCAATATCTAATTTAATTAATTAAACAATTATAATTTAATATATACTGTTATGCAGAATTGAAATTCTAACTATTTTTTAACATTAAAGATTAAAACAAATAATCTATATTGATTACTTTGTTCGTGAAAATAAATATTTAACAACTGAACTTTGACCGCGTTTTTCTCAAAACGGTTTTTTTCAAGTTACTGTGTTTTCATTTACGACGGCAGTATTCTTATAAAGCGCACGCGGGCTTCTAAAATCGTTGAGCCCACCCACGCTTGTGTCAGATTTCCAAATCCCTTTCAGGGCTAAATCTTTAACTTCATTTTTTCTCCGGACAATATTGATAGATACAGTATACCAGCTAAAGAAGTACGATGCCCTCTTATTAAATCTTTTTTGCCAGGAATCTTTCCAGTCTCTATTACATAGGACACTCCCAAGGATGCACGGCGTTCTTTGTACTATGCTCTTTGAGACCAGAATATAATTCAAAGGTGAGAATAATGTACGCGCTAGCACCAGCCGTCTGGGTTAGCGTACCCAATACGCTGACCAGAATTATGGCTTCCCAAGCACGCCGTTTTGAATATCTACAAAGCTACCTGTCCGTGGGCGAAACACCTCTTTTAAAGTTGATCGACTACTCAGTGCAAGGAGCGCAAATAGTATGCAATAAACGCTTAACAACTGAAGCGCTGTGTGGTGAAATTTTGTCAGCATTAAGTGACTACAACCGAGAGGAAATAAACGACACAATGATGCCCGTCCTCATGGGGCATTTTCCATCCGGATCTTCAGCAAAGCAGGTTAGTGCCAGCCACACGAATTATTCTTATTTATTTATAATTTATATATTATGAAATTATTGTAAATTTTTAATATCTTTAGTCAAGAGCCATTTTGCATCTGGGATGTAATAAATCAATTGCTAAGTATTTTGGTGTGTAGAATCCGAATCTACATTTAAAAAGGTCCGAGCACTGGACATAAGTTACTGGAAAGGAAAATGTGAAACACACTTCATTGGTTGAGCCCGATAAAATCATTTAGCCTCCGCTTCATATCAAGTTATGCCTTATGAAGAACTTTGTAAAAGCTCTGGATGAAGGAGATCAGGTCTTCAATCATTTTAAAAGAAAAGTTTCCCAAATTGAGTCAAGCACAGCTAAAAGAAGGTATATTTGTTGAACCACAAATCAGAAAATTGCTGAAAGATTCAACCTATGATACCAAACTCACAAATATCGAATAAGCCGCTTTGTTATCTTTCAAAGCAATTGTGAGGGGCTTTTTGGAAATAGAAAAGATGATAACTACGTTTCCATTGGGAGCGATCTCTTGGACAACTACGAGGGTCATTTGAAAAATTCCCGGCTTCATTAACGTAAGGTAATTGTAGAAAAAACATTCTTTCGCCGTCCGATAGATAGCCTTGAGATATGTAAAACGTAAAATTGTGAAGTCATTCTGATCATTATTTTATCTGTGGCACTCTCCGAAATTTGTCAGCTGACGTCTGTCAATAATGGAGTAAATTGAGTATCGCGCAGTGATAAAAATTCTTCATTCGAAAGGGAAAAAGACTCAGAAAATAAAAGGTGAGTTAAAAGTTGCTTACGGTGAAGCCTCCCTTTCATTTACAAGGCTCAAACATTGCATGGCCGAGTACAAACGTGGTCATACGAGCATTTTAGACGAGGATCATTCCGGGCGCCCGAAAACCGCCACAACTAACGAAAAAGTCGATTTAGTGCATCAAACTGTCATGGAAGATCATCGATTGCTGGGGCTTGTGAGATATAGTTTGAGCAGGTGCACAAGATTTTACATCAAGATTTGGATATGAGAAAATTATCCGCGGACTGGGTGGCGCGCTTGTTGATGATCGACAAAAAGCGCATACGACGGACATGTCGCGCGAGTTTGAATTGCTTCCGCACCCACCCTATTCGCCAGATATCCCAACGACTTTTTCCTGTTTCCTAATTTGAAAAAATATGTCGGAGGGGAAAATATAAGTCAAAAAACGTTGTAATACAGTATTTTTCAGGTTTAGAAAATCTTTTTTTTTCTGACGGTTTAAAAGGGTGGGAGAAACTTTGGACCAAATCTATTGAGTTGCAGTAAGACTACGTGGAGAAACAAATTTCGTTTTGCTTCTAAATATGTGTTTTTCTTAAAAAGTCCGGAAAAATTTCAAATGACTTCCGTACAAGAACATACATAGAGTGTAGAATGTCGCTTCAAATTATTGTTTTATTCCCTTCTTGCATCGTCTTCGTGAAAGCGTTCACGCTGCGCATCGCTTACTTCTCCTAACTTTTCCGGAAAGAAAGAAGAAACATCACAAACTTTTTTTTTCATTCAGCCCATAAATTTGCTGAGTGACATTGTCGGGCAACATATAAAGACTATTAACTTACAAGAATATTCTGTGCAAACTTTAAACCAATTATAACATAAAATTGGCGATATCCATAAGAGGTTACTTTGCGTTTTAATATATGTACCTAATAAACTTTAATAAAAAATATATAATTGAAGTTATTTCAGATGGTAGGGGGGGGGGGAGGGGGAGTTTCTAGTTTGGTACAAAAAAAGGTTTATCAAAAGTTTAGTTTCAGTGTAAAGCATCGTGCACATTTGACAGGTGTGGCACGGAAGAAGAGGTAAAGCCTATCGATATTTTTGATAGGGTATAAATTACATCGCTATCGATGCACCACGAGCGCTCACGGCAATTAACCCCCAAGTGATAAGACCGGACCACGTGGATAAACCCGATCACCCGGCGGCAATACTACCTACTATCAAGGGGTTCCCAGCCACACGCAAGCTACAGAACGAATTAACAAAATTGTATAGAAAGCATCTGCTGCTTTCTGCGGACCATATAACCTACTGATAGTTTTACTAAAATGCCTTTTACACATTAACACAATTCACTTAAAGTTTTTACCATAAAAAAATCTCAAATACGTAAACCCCATGCCCCTTGCGGACAAAGCTAAACCAAAAACAACATTTAAAATTTTATTTTTTCTTTATCTAAATACCATAGAACAGTGTTTTTCAACCTTTTTTAGATCGCGACCCCCTTTATGGTAAAAAAATATCTTACGCGACCCCCTTAGACTGCAACTTAGTTCTTTCAACCCCCTATTCTCTCACAGATGTAACTGTAAGTGTATAATCCTGTACCAAACTCCTAATTCCAAATCCCGCAGTGCCGACAAATTATTACGTGTGTATCGCGTCGTTATAAAGGACACACACACACACAAAAGCGAGTCGTGAACACCGCGCGGTCGCTTTATTCGTTCGAGTTGAATCCTACCCGCCGTCGCATCATTGTCGCAAAATCGTCGAAAACCTCTCGTGCAAATTGGTGTGTGCTGTTTTGAGAATTGCACGTGCGGTCCAGCATCTTCGCGTTCGAAGTTTGTGGAATCGAGTGGGAGCCAAGCAGCTCGTCATTCCGTCAGGTGCCTGATCGACCGTCGAAAAGGTTGGTGATTTGTTGGCATTTGTTCCATCGATATGAAACGTCCATTTATCCCATAAGTCATACAGTCCAAAATATCTCTTTATTTATCATACCAGCCGGATACTACTGGAAATAGTTTAGAAATACGTGTTCTATCTCTGGGCTGAAAAATCGTCAGTCAGCTAGAACACACCGTCACAGTAAGTATTCAAAAAATATTTGTTTTGTAAAAACAATGGCGAAAACCACATTAATATTAACTGTTTTTCACTTTCGAATCTGTACTTACCTGATTCCATCTTAGATCAACATAAAGTTTTGTAAAACAAATAGCAAAAAACACATAATAAATATGGTTCTCTTCCGAAGCTGTGAATGTTTGCATATTATATAATAAAGATTTCGTAATATTTTTTGATTTTTATTCTTAGATAGCCTGAGACCCGCCGGGAGTCTCTTCGCGACCCCCCAGAGGTCGCGACCCACTGGTTGAAAAACACTGGCATAAAAGTTCTTTTCCGTATAGGAAGGTTTTTAAATAAAATTTTTAAAAAAATACACCCTCATATATAATAGGGGTTAATATTTCAAATGTACATATCCACACACGTGACGCACAAGCACCACACGCACATGCACAGCAGTGTATTATTATTATAATATAGTGATCCTATTTTCGTTTCTAGATGTTCCATTTTGCACAGCTCTGCGAGTCGGGGTATTTCCAATGGTACGATTACGGAAGGCAGGAGAATTATAAGCGGTATAATCGAGCAACTCCGCCGTCTTACAACCTATCAAGAGTCACTGCTCCAGTCTATATCATGTATACCAGAGCTGACGTTCTAATCACGCCTGCCGATGTGGAGAAGCTGCACAAACATCTGCCAAATGTCGTGAAAGTCTACCTCGTTCCCAAGCCAAAGTTTGATCACATGGATTTCGTTGTGGGCAATTCTGCAAAGGCTCTTGTGTATGATGTCATTTTGAAGTCGATGAAGAATTATCTATAGGTAACGTTTAAGTTACATTACACCACATCGTGGGATCACAAATGCAGCAATATGACGAATTAGAAAACTTTATATATGGATAAGTATATACCTACATGTCTAAAGTACACTTTGATTAAAAGTCTCGTTTTCATAAACTCCTAAATATTATGAGAATTACGCGGTAAAAAACAGTCGAAATTAAAAAAAAGCTTTACCTGCGGGATCATATTATATCACATTTAAAGCATAAAGCCCACCAAACTCTTAAAATTATTAAGTCGAA
>OX155966.1:5679795-5774795 GCA_944548615.1 Micropterix aruncella
ATTATTAAGTCGAAGAACATTAAAAAAATTAAACCCTTTCGATGTGTAACTACATGTTATTCGATTCTTTATATATGTTTAGATTTTATTTCATTCCTTGAAATTTACCAAGAAAAATATGATTTTAAAAATATTTCCAACCCCGGTAGAGGATTGATTATCTTTTACTTATAACTTGACAAGATGTTATTGTAAAAATGGGAATTTTAACATCATCGTCTATTGGCACGATTTTGCATATGTTTCTTGCGAATTGTATTAAATAAAATTTTACATATGTCTAGAGTGGCCTGGTCTCCCGTTTATGATGCTGTGCGAAGACCAGGTTCCCAATCTTGAGTCGGTTTTACCTCAGCCGGACAGAGAGCAAAGTAAAGACAAACATTAACATTTAAACAATTTATTATATTATCTATTAATTAATGTACACAGAGACGCTTACCAGAGTAGTTGATTTCTGAAGAGAGAGAGTTTATACAGGAAATGTCGCCGTTTATATACCCAACATTCTGACGTCAAAATGTTCGAAAGTACCTAAGAATATACAGTTCGTGGAATGAAAGACAAAAATAATTTATCGCTGATGCCGAAAGACACACTTTAATTTCTTGTTAATTATATTGTTAATGATGTCAGACAAAAAATCGTGTGAAAAATGTTACACGTGTTATATTAAAAGTAGTCGTTAAATTATGCATGTTACTAAGCCGTTACAGATATATAACACTTTAGACCTTAACCTAACTATTAGGGAATAAAACTTGTTTTTTGTTTATTTTGTTTTCACGAAATGTTAGGAAGTCTTTTAGCTGGAGACTAAAATACCTTAGTCTATTATACGTTCTTGCGACATATAGAAACAAAAGAAGTATTTTGTTTTAAAAAACACGACTGCCATTACAGTAAGTGAACTATTGTATTTAAAATAATTTTTATTCAGGTTTTTTAATGAAATATTTGTGGTTTATGTATTTATATATTGTAGATAGATTTATACTTCCGGAATGTACTTATTCAGACGTTTTATTTGATATATTTATGTTATATACACGATATATGTATGTTATATTATTGACACTTGGGCATTTAGACAAGCATTTCTTGACATTTTTACAGTTTAGGTACCCTACGACACTCGGAATGACGTAATAAGGGCGCGAGGAGGCCAGCTTTTTCCAGTGACTCTTACGGACTGTTAGCGTAGTTTGACTGTGGATTGTGTTTGCCCTAAGTGGCTGCGTTCATCCCACGGATGATGACATGGTCACAGTCGTTATAACTCCCTGGGGTGGCGGTTTCTCCCGTAGCAATCGACATCTCTCCACTGTCAAGAACTGGAAGCAATGATTTTATTTTATTTTATTTTCATTTCTAGGAAAACTTACAGCTAGTTAAAGATATATAGGTACACGTTGAGAAATAAGTGCTGAAGGCCAATTAAAAGTTTTCGCATATATAAAAGATACAAGAAGTGAATAAACAAACAAATATAACTAGACAGATGCTAATATTGCTAAGAAGAAAAGAACATATTGTTTAGTATAAGTTTCAATTTTCGACGAGAGGTGTTGAATAGGTCAACATAAACTTCTCGCGCCAATACATTGAAACATCTACTCGCTCGTATGACATAAGAATTATTCTTATAATTCGTTTTTGAGTGGGCACGTAAAGCATTGGGATGCCTGAGACGCGCACCAGGGCTACGTAAGCCCAAACGTCCAAGCAACTCGGGACAGTCAACCTTTCCATTTGCAACGTTTAGAAGATAGGACAGGTCCGCTATGATAGTGGACCTGTCTTCTTTGGATAGTGGGAGAATATGGACTTTCTTGCAACGTGTTTAGCTAGGAATGTATGATTTAATTCTGAATTGCAAGTACCTCAGGAACCGTTTTTGAATGCCCTCTATGCGAGTTATATAGGTTTTGTAAGATGGATTCCAAACCTGAGACGCATATTCGAGATGACTTTGAACAAATGCACAGTATAGTAATTTGAAGGTTTTAACTATTTCAAATTCTGCTGACATTCTAATAACAAAACCTAGTGCTTTGGACGCCCTCTTGACAATGTTATCAATATTTTCATTAAAAAGCAGCTTAGAATCAAAAG
This sequence comes from Micropterix aruncella, assembly GCA_944548615.1. Lineage (NCBI taxonomy): Eukaryota > Metazoa > Arthropoda > Insecta > Lepidoptera > Micropterigidae > Micropterix > Micropterix aruncella. The sequence goes on from OX155966.1 coordinate 5,681,911, forward strand.
TCACACCTAAATCTATAATGGAGGAAACTCTAGCCATGGTGCTGTTTTGAAGTTTGTAATTGTATAGAGACGGTAGAAGCTTACGTGTAAAGGAGCAAATATAACACTTAGATACATTAAGGTCTAATTTGTTTACGATACAATAAGTTTGGAATCTATCCAGATCTTCTTGCAGTATAACAGAATCATCCGGCGTCTTGATAGGGCATATGATCTTCATATCATCTGCATAAAGTAAGATTTTGGAGTGGTACTAGTGATTAAACTGCACAACTCACGACCACAAACTTCACAGTATTTGCCAGATCTTGTTCCAAGAGGCTTTCCTTTGTTTTGGAATTTATGATATTTTTTTAAAATGGGAATGAATCAACTGCGGAAAGCAGTAATCAACGACTCCAAAGCATTCATTGACTCCTCTCCACGAGGTTATAGCAGGAGGACTGTGTTTAATATTTCTAATGTACATACACACGCACACACATGTACACGCACCCGCGCAGAGGTTTATTATTATTATAATTTAGTGATTCTATTTTCGTTTACAGATGTTCCATTTTGCCCAGTTCTACAATTCGGATGATTACGGACAGCAGGAGAATTATAAGAGGCACAATCGAGCAACTCCGCCGTCTTACAACCTATCAAGAGTCACGGCTCTATTTTACATCATGTATGCCAGAGATGGCTCTAATTGCGCCTGCAGATGTTTTCAATACATGTTTCGATACGAATAAGTTAAATATATATTCATTATTCACCTTCAGCCCGTTATATTATTTGTCTACTCGACTTACTCCCCATTTAAGGATGATTCATGCTACACCGGGCCGGGGCCGGGCCGGGCCCCGGCCGGGACACGGTCAGATATCTATAGTATACTTTTGTATGAAGCAATTCATGCTTGGCCGTGCTCCGGCCGTGACCGGCCGTGCCACGACCGGAGCACGGCGTCGAAATGGCGGTGGATATTGTTTTCCCGGCTCCGGTCTGCTAATCGTTCAATGGGAGAGATATGCTTCAGAAATCTTGAAGTTTGTTTGGTTAAATCACGTTTTATTTTTCCAAGAAATATACTACTTAAAGCATTCTTTAGACATCCTAAAATAACCGTAAAATTTGCTCTCATCATCTATTAATTCCTTGTAGAGCGTAGCGAATTCTCCCTCCGATTGTCGTTTTCTCCAGGCTGGATGTACACTCCATCTTCTTTTATTAGATTCAGTTCGTGTTTCCAATACTTTGTCTTCAAAGGCAATTGCAATAGCTGCCAACTCAAGTTGTGAAAATTGCATTAATAACACACTTATCAATCAAGCGAAAATAGAAATTAAAAAATATTATTATCGCCAAAATAGATGGACGCAACACTAGTTAGATAGGTCCGCCATTTGTGCATAAATTGTCTTTTTTATAAAACCAGCGTAATATTCATTAAGTTATGTTTTTATAGCACAATAAAGTTATTCTATTCTATTCTATGCTACTAGTTATCGCGGACACGGCCGTGGGATAAATAAACTCGGAAACAGCCCGGTCACGCCCGGTGTAGCATGAATGACTGGCCCGGCCGGAGCACGTTGGAAACGACTCGGCCGGGGCCCGGCCCGGCCCCGGCCCGGTGTAGCATGAATCATCTTTTACACGTCACGTAATCACGTAAAAAATATTTTCTATGTTCACCCTTATCCTCCCCCCCTATATTTTTATTAAAAATATATATTTTTAAGGTGTACTCGACTTACTCTTTATTTTTATATAATACTTGCTGACCCGTGCCCACTTCGTTGGGCGGTAAAACTTTTTACCTGTGATGAAATTATGAGTGTGGTTCGGTTAGTACTGAGTGCTATGATTTATTTCCTGACTGCCAAAAGAAGGGTTATAATTTTACTGCATATGTATATATGTATTTGAATGCCAATTTGACTATAATACCGTTATTTGTGAGTGTCTTCTTGTGAGTGTCTTATTTGTGAGCGTATTTCCTCTTTAACTATTTAAGCAGTAAAAGGGAAATTCTTTTGTTTTAACACTTGAGACGATAAATTTACTTATTTTGATAAGTACTCATAATTGTTGATAATATGACCAATAAACAAGACCTAACGATTAAAATTATTTTTTTAATATAAAATAGTACTTTTTGTGACAAATATAAAAGTTAGACATATGCTGTCGCTGACTTTTTTGTAGGCATTATCAAGCTCTACAACTTTTTTCTGTAACTTAATCATATATCTCTCATCGTTAAGGGTTAGTTAGAAACGTTATCGTTCGACCGCTTTTCTCCGACTTACTTTGAAAATCCGACTACCACAAAAAAATCTTTTCATTTTTCGGATTAATATATAGCCTATGACACTCAAAAATGACGTGGCTTTCTATTGGTAAAAGCATTTTCAAAATCGGTTCAGTAGATCCAGAGATTACTTCCTACAACGTCACAAACTTTACCTCTTTATAATATTAGTATAGATGACTCGTTTGCTGTATACTTACGAAATTATGTTGAATACTATTTTTTATTCCACCCCCCTTCAAACGGCCACCGTCATGAAACGGAATCAAAAAGTTACACATACGTCGTTTTCAATGAAGTCAAGCAACATTCATGCTAATTTGAAGAAAATTGAACTCCGTTTTTGATAGTTATTGCTACACAAACAAATACACGAATGGCGAATGGCCTCGCTACGTTCGGTAAATAAATACATTGCAATGGGTTTTAAATAAAAGTATTAAAGATATATTGAAGTATTTAAAAAAATACATTTATTGAAAATTATAGGTTATTAACAATGTATTCCATGGAAGACTATAACTTCACTGTCGTTAAGATTTTCAAATTCCTAGAGCTCGATGTAAAAATTAAGGGGCTCTCTAGACAATCAAGCATGCTTGTCAAGCATCGCGTCGCGGGCTGGGAAGGGATCGTAAACCGCAGGAAATATGCAAATATTTACATTTACCAATAATGCCTAATTTTGTAGTTTTATACCAGAGAGTCACGTCATTCGTCAATCAATTACGTCTAATTAACGTGACTCCCTGGTATAAACTACAAAAATTAGGCATTTTTGGTAAATATTAAAAAATAATTGCATATTTCCTACGGTTTACGATCCCTTCCCAGCCCGCGACGCGATGCTTGACAAGAATGCTTGATCGTTTAGTGAGCCCATGGCAATTTTGATATTTTTACTGCGGTCGTACATACTAGTTTTTGCAACAATACAACTACGAATCGCACGCATAATAATAATCGACCTAACTCAAAAAATACAACTTTTGGGAAACTTTATTTTAAATTTTGATAATTCTGATCGTCGGGTTATTTTCATACATAAATTCATGTTAATTATTAATTAGGCGGCATAATAACTGAAAATGACGAGTAAATTAAGTAAATTAGGAATACCTTCAAAAATTATTTTCTTTCGGTTTATTTTCTGTGGCTTTAAAAAATCGTTGGTCGTTTTTTAATTTAAATCACGTATTTTTGATGTCCTTTGTTTGCACTCAAAGCATTTACGAATAACAACTAAATAATCCAGTGTAGTATAAAATAATCAATGGCGAGTGTTATTATCATAAAATAATCATTAACAAAACACGCTCAGGTTTTCTCTTTGCTGCCGGAATAATCCTGACTACCCTCCTGAGACCCCTGGTATCGCTGGCGACCCCTGAAATATTTGATTTTTTACAGCGTCTATGTATTAAATTTTTGTAAAAATATGTCCGCTAGAGTGCTCATGCATATTTTTCTACTGCCAATCTTATTAATTGTCATTTTAGAAATACCAAATATGCCAGTATTGTAATATGGGTTTTTGTTTTGAATTTTTTTGATTATGGTTCAGAGTAATTTTTAGGATTAAGATTATCATTAACAATCATATAAAGTGTTACGTTGTTTTCCATAAATCGTGTTAAATCAACAAACCTATGTATTGCAATCTAAGGTATCATGAACGATACTAATATATTTCGCTTATTTATATACCTTGCATTTTTACTCCTAAAATGTTTCATTTGATGTAAAATAAAATATTAAACTTAAAAATAAGTAGTTAATTTTTTAATTCTAATCCTGGGCCTTTGGAGGCTACAGCACATTAATGAGAATTTATATGAACTACGTCACAGAAGCGATTTTAATAGAAAAAGATTCAAAAACAAGCATTTCTGCCTTCACGAAAGATTTAGCGTTGTCAGTTCTTTTGAAAAAGAAATATATTGTATGTATAACGCAAAAAACATAATATGTTTTAAATTAGGCCGGTTTATTATTAAGCGTGCGAAAAAGCTCTCTTATTTAAGCTCAGAAAGATCTCTCTATTTAATCATACTATAAGTATCAAAGCACTATGTGACAGTGATAAAAATAAATAATCGAACACTAAAAATGACAAAATTTAAATTAATGATCAAATTCAGCAATAAAGTCTCCATCAATAAAAATAAAAATTATGCTATTTGCAAATATGAACTATCAGGATATTTTCCTTTGTTTGACAGCATAATTTATTTATTTATTTATTTATTTATTTATTTATTTCTTACAACTTGGTATAGAGTTAACAGTGAGATCGTACAGATATGATTTGTAATTATTTATATAAGTAATAAGAAAATGAATACATCCCATACGATCATTCTAGACGAATGCCCAACTAGACCGAACAGCCTGTATCTGGGCATACGAAATATATAGCCTTTGTTTTTTTAGTAGTAGTGACGTTTGAGTAGTACTGACTAATAGACTACTTTCAATACTACACTAAGATAATGAATACAGAAATAAAATATAAGAAAACTACTGAAAATTAAAAAATAAAATGGCATAAAATAGTAAACATATTAATACAAATATATATGATAAAGGGTTAGTAACATACATATATACACATATACACATACAAACATATATACATACATATATAATAATACACACACACACATGTTTTAAATTATTGTATGAAGCAATTCATTTTCAGTCTTTGTACGACCTACTTCGTAAAGGAGCCATTTTTTTACTTTTATCTTAAATTGGTGTATATTTTGAACATTTTTTACTGACTCTTCTAAAGTATTAAAAATTTTTGGGGCGATGAAATACAACTGTCTTTGGGCAAAGACAATTGTATTTCATTTCAACACAAGTACTACACATGTTGCTTCATTTATATGTAATAAAGATATCACCCATTTAATTTTTCATATTAATAATACTACGTTAACACTTAAAATTAAGTTAATGATAATCATGCGTCAATTGTACGCATGATTATCTTTTATGTACCTATTGTATCTATTGTGCTCGATTGCGTTTCTCTTGAACTAAATTCGGAAATTAGTTCATTTGAACAGAATGTGAAATGAACGGTTGTCACTTTTCCGCATTAAAACTACCCGCCGAAGATAAAGCAGCTAAATCTAACACCGCACGAAATGTGTTCAATCTTATTCGGGCGTCTATAAGTTCGACGTGTAGTTTTGGAGCAGGAAAATCGACAATAATTCATTTCATATTCCGTTCTAACGCATTGCTCTGTCTCGTTCGGTTGAACTAAGTTCCTATTTTGGTTCACGAAGAAACGCAATCGGGCCCAATGTCATATTAAAAATAATGATTATAAAGCCATTCTTCGTTTCCTTATTGATTTTATTTTAAAGGTTTGTATTTTTTCATGGAGTCTATAATAACGTTGTATACGACAAATTTCGCAGATTTAGCCCATAGGAAATCATTGTGATCGAATTTCGCCGGGACGCGATAAACTCCAGCTACATTTGGAAGCCGCTGGTACAGTATTTCGATGTCAGTTGGAACTGTTACCCGATCGTAGTCAGAGTACATCAAATATACCGGAGCTGCGATGTTACTAACGTTGTAAGACGGCGGTTCTGCCTGTCCGTACTGAGCATAGTTGTCCGACCGTCCGAAATCGTACCGTTGAAAATTACCGGAACGGGCGATTTGGCCATAGTGGATAATTTGTTTCACTGATGCGCTACCAGAATAATGCGCTAGGATCACTGGTAAAGTGTCGTTATCTATTTCATTAAGGTTGGCAATAGCGTAGGGGCAAAGCGGTTGTGTCGGAGCACGCTCGCTACATAACGTGCCAGACAGTTCCGACGACCACAGCATAGGCATTTTGCCCATCGATAAATAGTACTGTAGCAAAGTGAACGGATAAGAGAACCATGTTAGCGCTTTCGTAATTGGGTTATATATATTTGAGAGCCAAGCGCACGGCGACAACGAATACATCATCTTGATTCTTTTATTATATTCCAGACGCATGGAGCTCATCACGTAGAACGCGGTAGTCCCTTGAGAATGGCCGATGTAGAACAAATCGGCGACATTCCTCTTTCTCAGTATATAATCGATGATAGCCGGCAGATCATAGAGACCGATTTCCTCGAAGCTGAAATTCCAAAATTCGTAGTCGTCGACTGAGAGGTTTGCGTGCTGTCTGCTGTGTTTGTTTCCTCGAGCGTTCGCCAACCATACATCGTAGCCCTCGTCTGCTAGTATATATCCAAGTGAATGGTTGGGTCCTATTACGACCCAGTCATCGGAGGAGGACATAATTCCGTGGAATAGCAATACTGGATCACCGAATGTTTTGGTTTTTAGGCCTCTTCCGTGCGGAATTCGGTGTATTGATAGAACATACCTAGAAATTAGAATGGTTTAATCAGCACACACATCTCTCAACAATAGCAAAAAATACAAATGGAGCTGCAGCTGTGGAATTCACCGGCCTCACGATGTCGTATATGAGATGACGTCACGATGACACGACATTTTTCTACCAGTTTTTTTATTGATTCGAAAGTGGAACACAAAATAATGTAAATATGACGTCATCACCTAAAAGACTTTTTCTCTATCGCTTCAAAAATCGAGCCCTTGAGGGCAATGACGTCATTCTCTATCGCTTTTTAATGTTTACGGATCCTTACTGCCACTTCTCACCCGTTAGTAGGCGCAGTGGTCGATTGACCCATGAATGTGCGAAGCAAGCACGCAAAACGCGAGAGAGTATTCGTACGAAGTTCGGGTTGTAGGATTCAATACTAAAATCGAACGACTTTGTTACCGAAGCCGCAATTTTTACCCACCAAATCGGCTGTTATGTTTCGAAACGTATAAATACTGCATTCACCCCCGCCCCCATACTAACCCCCTCCCCCTCTTCAATCAGCTTCATCCAACTATTAGAGGCGCTAGCTCGCTGTCCACCTTTAAGCAATCATTGAAAAAGCACTTTCTTTCACAATAAATATAAACCATAAATCCTAACCTTTCCGTTATCCCCTCCCTTTCCGTACCTTATTTTGGCAGTTTATTTATTTACTTATTTATTTATTTATTTATATATATATTAATATATTATGTATATATGTATTACGTCCTACTATAAAATTTTTATTTCTTTACTTTTGGCTTTAGATACACACAAAATGCATAATACAGTGGTGTGCAAAAGTTTATGACCACCCATCAAAAAAGTGATCGAATTATGCCTGCATGTCAAGTTTCAGCTCAATCGGATGACGCGTTTGGGCACTCGATAGCGCCCAAACGCGTATGTGCGATGTGCGAATTCCTCTACGTGCATGTGCGTATTCCTCTATTTTTATATGTGCGTATTCCTCTACGATTAGAGGAATACGCACATACACAAAGCCACACAGTGCGTCTACAATACTTTCCTTAATCAGGAAAGTAAAATCAAGCCTTTGAGACAGGTCAATCATAACATATACTTCTAGGGATAAATATGTGGGTTTTGGACAACAGCGGGCCGGTGCTGCAGCACATCAACTTCTATACCGCAACATGGTGCTGCAGCACATCAACTTCTATACCGCATAAAATTAGTATACATAGACAGTTGAGCCCGCATAATATTTTCGCGCTATTAACTGTACTGTAATTCGCTACTAGATGACACCGCTTCTGGTGGCGAGTTATAACTTCTATACCGTTCAACCGATAGCCGCGAAAATCGGTAGACATAGGTATTTGAGCGCGAATAATATTTTCGCGCTATCCACGTTATTGTAACTTGCCACTAGATGGCGCCGCAGCAGTTCAATTTCCATATTATCGTTGAACCGATCGCCATGAAAATTTTGTAAATTCGAAAGTGGAAGGAACGGCGATTAACATAGGCTACGTGGGGGGAAGAGGAGGGGGAGAGAAGAAGGAGTGGGAGAGCGAAGGAAACGGATCGCCGGGTAACATTCCATAGTACCATATATAATCAATGGCTGTAGTTAGCTAACGTGGGGCAATAATTTAAATAAATATTTTTTTCCGTTTAGTAAATCAATCAACGTGTTCTAATTGTCAAAAAATCCCGCAAGTCGTATGCATGATACCCCTAATACAAATGATATTATTTTGAGAAAGATTGCCCATGTTTTACCGCGTTGGATCAACTCACCCATCTGCTGTTTGAACCTTGTGTACCTCCAGCGGATATCCGTATTTCGGGATCAATTTCGTAATCGGCAGATCTGCGTCTGCGGGTACACGGAGCACCTCGGATCTAAATAAACTATAAAAACTAGGATTTTGCGTAGTTTTCTCATCGCGATATATTTCCATACTATCGGTCACCAACTCCAGACATAGGCTTAAGCGTAAAATGCAGACGAACAATAAATAACGCATAAACTCCATGATTATGACATAGTGAATGATGGGAAACAAATTAGCCATTTCGTCTACAATAATAACAATTATAATGCCATTTCGGAGAAATAATAGTATAATTATAATTTATTTGAATGAACTATAGATTTTATATTTGCTGCTATTATGCCATGGCAAATTACGTAATGCTTCTGAATAGTTCAGCGGGTGACTCGTAGAATTTCGGGATGCAGGTCGGCTTTAAAGACGGTTTAGGCACAGGATGGCGGTATCGACTACAACGGACGAATCCGTCACCCCAGGCTGGTATAACGATTAGATCGTTCTTTCAGCCGTCGGATGAGCGTAGAAGACTTGGGGACAAGACAATCTACTGTCTAGTTCGCCAGCAATCCGTTAGAGGCCAACGCCGGTCTTATGGTGAGGCACCGGAAATGGTAACCATCGGGTAGCCTCACCCCCTAACTACCAGTTTTGGCAGGATATCTCCATCTGGAATAAACCTTCAGGATACCTCCGTCCTCCCGACTGGTTACGGGTCCGAAGTCGCTTACGCAACATCTACCTGTTGTATTACAGCGGTAATTCAGTTTGAATTTATCGCGGACCTGGGCTATCTTTGCCCTTAGTGCCACACATGATCGAGTAACCCAAGGTCATTTCAAGAGTGGCATGACATCAGGTGAAACATCCACCCCCGCTGCTTAGGAAACAGTGTATTTCCATAGTCTCCAGACCCCTTCGGCAATTAGTCAGAATGCACAACCAATTGGCTTCGCCGACCGGTGCGCAAACCGTCCAGTGGCGCCGGGATGCGATCCCGCCGGGAGAAACCGGTCCACCAGCTCTGAGGCCTAAGCCACGGGAGTCTTACTCGGAGTACCCTTCCACTTGAGGAGGCTTCTGAATAGGAGCTGAATTGTGAGTTGAGCCGATCCGAGAACAAAGTGGTTCTTGTGGCCCAAGTTGCACGAAACCGGTTTAGGCACAACATAAGCCATTTCTACGCTAACTGAATATATAGTAGGTAAATATTTTAGATAAAAGAGTATTTTTAGACCTAGCTAAGGCCGCATAATATTCTGCTCCTTATTTAATCATTCATTCAAGAAAATACATAAAAATTATTAAAACTACTGAATTATAAAACTATATAAATTATAAAAAATCCGCGTGACTTAATTAGACAGCGCCTGTTTCAAGGAAGATGTCAAATTTATATGATAGCAATTTAAAACGCAATTGTATGTAAAAGATGTTTTTAATATATTGGTTTCATAAGCTAAGATCAAAATGGTAACGAAATTATTGTTAAAGTAAGAAAAACAAACAAAATAATCATTAAGAAGTAATAATAACCATTAATTACTAAAAGTAGTCAAAAATAATTATAAAATAAATCCAAATATAAAATATTACATATACAATAAAAATCTGAATTCACTCTTACATAATTATAATGCGGGTAATGTATATTGTCGGTAATGTATAGAGATGCGAGGGTTAAATTATGTGTGGTATAAATGCGTTGCTATTTTTGAAATGTCATGAGGATACATTCAGTTTACGTTCTTCCTATACTTATTAACCTTTGCATATTTTTAAAACCACCTATGTCAGTCCTGAAATGTCGAATCGTTTTCCTAAAATATTCATTACAAACGATGTAAATCTCTGTTCCACTCAGGTCAAGTCAGGACAACACCATAGCAATTCCACTACATCAGTCTTCTTTTTTCACTAACTCATTTAGCGTCCATTCTGCTCGACTTTGGAACCAGCTTCCGCATGCTATTCGTCATGCAACATCGTTGCCCTGTTTCAATGCGTTACTGAAAAAACATTTTCTCCCTCAAAATATCAACTAAGAACCAACCCTCCCCCTATCCCCTCCCCCCTCCCCCCTTTCGTTGGGTTGTTGACTGGATAGAAGCATAAGAACTTTGTAATATCTATCATTTTATATAAGCAGTTATTTTATTATTATTTATCTGTAGTTTCTATGTATTTATTAATATAATATACATATATTATATTATAAATTATATTTTTTATGTATGTATGTATATGTATGTATGTTTGGATGTATGTATATTAATATTTTTGTGTATATGTTTATGTATGTGAGCTGTATTGTTACTTTTATTTAATATTACACGGTTGGCTGTAAGAAATCGCGAAACGATAAGCCCGCCGTTTGTACTAAGTTAAAATAGAATTTAAGTTTTCTTTACCCATGTAATTATTTTTGTTAGTACAATAAAGGTATTTTTCATTTCATTTCATCTCTTGGGCTTTATAATTATGTATATTGTGGTACCTGTGCCGATCTTGTTTTCTTCGCAGGAAACAATATTGTCGCTATTGCCGCGTTTGAAATTTTAAGCCGTTGTTAGACAATACGGTTTCCTGATATCTAGTATTTTCGCTTCGAGTAACAACTCATTAGAAGAATACATTTCGGGCATTTCCGGAATTACAGTTTTTCGTACGATTGTACCTGTGTCTTTCGATTCGTACGATTGTACGATTGTGTCTTTCGATTGTACCTAGTCTTAGAGCACGCTCCCCACCTCAAAACAGCTTATGTCATTATAGATTGCTGAATAACGTTGTACCTATATCATTCTTAAATGGCCAATTCCAAGATAATGCCTTAATTAAAGAAAAGCTGAAAATCTAGGAATTAACAGAGTAAGGTTACAATGGTTCGAGGGGTATTTAAAAAACCGAGTAGGTATAATAGGTAGCATTCATGGGTAATGCATTAAGAGCCTTATTACAAAATAGCGTAGGTATTCTTTTAAAATGAGTTGAAAAAATGAACGCATTTTTTTTTGGATGTAACTATAAAAGATAGGATAAATAAATAAATAAATAAATAAATAACTATTCAACCCTGGGAGAAAACCGCGGCACTGAGCGCTCTTCTCTTGCGCAAGCAAATATATACACAATTTCTAATTGTTTTTTGCAGTGTTTTCTCCTTTCTAATGACAATAATTTATATTATGTCGTATTGCTAAAAGAGTGAACTTTAATATAGTATAAGTATTATATAAGAATCTTATTTTATTTCTGAGAAAATTAGAATGATACAGGAAGATTTTTTTTTAATTTTGTGTAATTGTAAGTAATGTATACCTTGGATATGTGGTCAAAAAACGAAAAAATAAAGCCGTAGTGTACATCAAGAATACATGACGGACATAAAAAAAAATAGTATACGGTTTTCGTTGTAGTGATATTACTGTATTAAGGAGCTCAAAGTTTGCCTTCCGAGCGTTTTACGAATAACGACTTTCGGAAAATGGGCTGAATAAGTAAATAATATTCGTTATATCTAAAATTAAAGGCCGCTATGGTCAACATCAAGAAATGGTCCAGGTAATTCAGTAATTAAAGTTTGTAGAAATCTCTTCATTTCTTGGAATTAGAACGCCAAAAATCCACTTTTCTTGCCTTTCTGGAAAAAATATGTGATAGGGCTCTTAAAAGTAAATACCTCACGTTTGGTGTTCCCAATGGAGCCGTATTGGGACCCATTTTATTCCTCATTTACATAAATGAACTCTACCAGATGACTGTTGATAAACTTACTACCTACATATGCCAGGAAAAACCATTTCGGAGAAGGCTAACCTTGGAATGGAAGTGGTGAGAAATTGGCTATGAAACGTAACAAAAATAAAATATCTAACAATCAGCATTAATATTAGATTAGAAGCCAGCCCCAATGATTCACTTTATTAATATGATTTCCGATTTTTATTAATTACTCGATGATAATTTTAATTATTTTTATTGTATTTAAAAACCTATTTTGTATATTATTATATTTTATTTTATAGTTCTGACTAAAAATTGTATATTTTTTAACAAATGATGATTTTTATTATTAATGTTGACTACATTTTAATATCTCAACTAACACTTGTTTAAGATAATTTTAGAAATATAATTCAGATATTTATTAATTTGAAATACTTTTGAGTATTTTAAACCAGATTTTTAATTTTAATTGCTTTGTTTTTTATTTAAATTATAATCAAACGTGTGCAAAGGTAAAATAATTTTCTGCTACGTCTGCCTTAGTGCAGGCCTAGGCCTAGTTAGGCGGCGTTGACGTAGTATGCTTTCCTTTTTTGCTACTGGTCCAAGAACGAATAATTTGTAATACTACAGTAATATCTCGTGCTTTACTCTAAATAAAAAAATAAGTTACGCCTATACATGGGTGTAATGGCCTAACTAAGGTTATGTAAATACACCGCTGGAAAATGCAACCAATATTAACACAGTAGGACCTCGCTTATCCGAGGTAATGTGGACCGAGGGTACCTCGGATAATAAAAAACTCGGATAACACGGACTCTGCCGTAAATCGAGGGAAACATAGGTAAGGTTTAAAATGAATGAAAACGTATTCAATGAACAAAAATACATAAATTATATATTTAAATGCAGTCAGTTAAAAATGTAATACAATATATAAATTATAAAATACAGTACTGCATAGTATAATTGGAGCAGAGGGGTGACGTTGGGGGTAAAAACATGGCCTGGTTGTGGCCTTTTCGACCTCGGTTAACCCGGAACTCAGTTAATCGGGGCTCGGATGACCGCGGCCCTGATGTACATAGGAATAATATTAAATCATACCCAACAAGCACAAAAACCATATAACAAGTGCCGAATATAGCTTTAAGCTGATTTAAAATCATGTTAAGGCGTTCAGTTTTTCCTCAACTATGTAAAGGTGTCATTTAACCCAGCGTGAGTGAGGTCGGGTATGTCGTACCCGAGAATTTTTTAAACGCAGATTATTTATTGTTATCGTTGACATGCGAATCCCGCCGTCACAATAGCTGGAGGTAAGAGAGCGGCGGACGAAGTGCAGTGTTGAGTTTAGTTTCGCGCCGGCGTCAGCGGAAGATACACCTGCGCAAAGGTAGATCGGGTACGTCACATCCGACCTCGCAGTCGGTGTTACATTTTTGAGTTGACAGTTTACGATTTATAGTATTGTTTGGTTTATTTATCTATTTCTCTTATGCATGGAGCATGCGATTTTTATGTGCGAAGATTGTGCAGATTTGTAAGTGTTATTTTGGTGCTGTTCTGCTTGGTCTCGTAAAACTTTTTAGTTTTTTTCTATTTTTATAATAGGAATATACTACGGTTATTTTGATTTATGACAGTCAAAAATTCGGCATTAAAGTTTAGGGTATCTCATACCCACCTCACAGTTAGTGTAACATTTTCTCATCTCACTCACGCCGGGTTAAAGCAATTTGGCTTATATTACCCTTTTGTCATATAATTGTCTTACAAGGGTTTACTCATTGCAGCCTTTCTTATATAACTAGCGAGTACTGGCTTCTCAACATTGCTATAAAAGCGCTTATTAAGTTATGTTATACAGCGTTTTAGCTGTATAAACGTTTTAGTCGAATAAGGGTGGATACTCGCTATAAAGCGTACTAATTTATAACCATTTTATAACTGACAGCTTTATAGTAGTCGAATGAATATCGTTTAAGTATAGAACAAACAAAATCAAAGTTTACTCCACCAAAGGCTGTATATTGGTTACAAGACCCACCCTTATACAGCTTATAGTGATATTGTTTTACAAAGAGTTAAGTTTGTAAAGTTGTCACTAGGCCCTCACTTACGCAGTCTACAGTTTTATAAGGGTTATATTAAAATTCCAGATGTAATATAAGCACGGCGGTATTTTTGTGCGATTCTTTATAACCTAAAATTTTTGCGTTACATTTTTTTCGGCGTTTTAAGTCATTAAATACACGTATTATAGGTACATCTTATTTCAAAATGTGTGGACAATACCCAGCAAGTGTTCTTTTTTGCTGCGAAAAATAAAATTAATTTACAAAAAAAACTTTAAACCATAATTATTATGAATTAAAATTGAGTTAAAATATTATTATTTTGAAGACGCGTTAAAATTTTGTTAGACATGTTACTTATTGTCGATAAAATGATGTCAGCAAGAGAATTTGGTGTATTAAACTACAATACAATCATTTTAAAATCAATAAAATATATCAGTAGCCAATAGGACTTCTATGTTTGCGACGGCAAATGATCATGCAGCTTCCGTTCGTTTTCATTCTATATCATTTCAAGGCATTACCCGACTAGAAGTTGTAATAAAGTAGTAGTATTAATGTAATAAAGTACCACCGAAAATAGCTTTATAGACCACTTTTCAGCCACTATTCAGCTAAAAGCCGTTTAATGCGCATCATTCGATGGTATGACTGCTATATTACTAGTTCTTGTGACTAAAAGCTATAGCGAAAACGTTGCCGTAACCTTTAGGTATTTAGCCAATTTGTGCTACTTGGGTAGTCTTCGTTGAGAGGTGCAAATAAATAACTAGTCTACGAAGTTGCGAATTTCTGTTCCGCTGTATTTCCAAAGAATTGAGGAATATTCTGGATCCTAAGATGCTGAAAATGCTCTTCTCATATTTTATATGGTATAATTGGATAAGGCGGTCGTGAGAACACTCTTTAGGACCACTAGTAATTGATCAACAATTATTCTGAAGGATATTATACACTGCATACCATATGGATATCCAACAGGTCGTCTAAATATGAGAATCGCGAGTCCTCGACTGTAGACCTCTTTTTAAAGATTGTATTAGCTCAGTTATATCCAGGCATATAAATTGGGCTCGATTACGTTTCTCCGATTCTTTCTCTCTACTAAAATCTGAAATTAGTTCGTTTAAACGAGACAGAGCAGTACGTCAAAGCAGAATGTGAAGTGAACGGTTGTCACTTATCCGCATTAAAACTACCCACCAAAAATAAAGCAGCTAAATCTAAAACCGCACGAAATGTGTTCAAACTTATTCGGGCGTCTATAAGTTAGACAGATAGTTTTAGTGCGGGAAACGTGACGACATTTCATTTCATATTCCGTTTTAACGTATTGCTCTGTCTCGTTCGGTTGAACTAAATTCCTATTTTAGTTCTGGAAGAAACATAATCGAGCCCATTGACAGACTCCATAATGCTTGACCTACCAGGCAATCTTCTGAAAAAAAGTAGTAGTTCCAAGGATGAAAACTTCGTTTGGGTAAAGACATCGCAAATTTATTGTGGCGAGACTTTTAAGAGGCCGTACACGAAATTTTGCGCATTTCGTGAATTTACGTAATTTTGCAGACGTGAATTTAAGGTTAAAATACTGTATTTCTATAAGTGTTATTGCACAACATAAAAGATCATTTATATTATTGTCTAATGAGTAAGCTACTTTTTTGAAAATTATTATAGAATTTTGATTAATTGACCTTAAACCGGCGACTGTTTGTGAATTTTTGCTGTAAGAGGTTTAGAATATAACATATTTACGAATCGTTTTGACATCTAAACGGTATGAAAAAATTACAATGTATTGTTGTGAAAGTCCTCTATATAATAAGTGAATCACTTTTTACTACTTTTATATAAAATTGTTGATAAAAAAAATATTTAACTTTGTCAAATTTTTTAGAAAATGGGCGAAGAAATGCTTTTGATTTTGGCCTTTTAGAACTCTCGTTCATAAAATGAAAACGACAGAAATAAACTTTAGTTCAATATCAATCCATTTCCTCAAAAAAAAAATGCAAAACATTAATTAAAATTTGCAATAAAGTCTTTTAAAACAATCTAATTCTCGCGTTATGATACTCGCCTATGATACGATTCACGCCTCAAGTCAGCTAGTCCCCGCCGAGCGCTTCCAAAGGTGGACGTATCTCTTTGGCTCTGAAAATCCTACCTACCTATAGTTATATTATACCATTGATTATAGAGGTATCACGGCACACATCGATTTCTTACACGGCCTCCGAACTTAAAAGTAGCGCAAGGGACACCATATTTATAACAAATATGCGAAAATATTCTTTACTTAAGGACATGTAATATATTCTTGACATGTTTGGAATTCTGGCCTTATTCTGTCTTATAATAATTATGACAATTTTTTTTTAAATTGATGTATAATTATAACTGTAATGATATAACGATATGTATAGGTAACTATAATTATCTGTTACATATTTTTTACAATTTCATTTTTTATCGTATTCATTTTAATTATATAACCTTATTAATTTGATTATTTTTAATTTATTATTATTATATACATACTTCAGCGATTGCAGTATATTTTACTTAATTATTTTTGTGATTCCAAATAATTACGACTATTATTTCATTTTCATGTTTATTCTATTTGTGTCTAGTGCATCGATTATATAATTCCTAGTTTTATTCTATCCTTTTTACTATTCTTATAATACTAGTCTTAAAAGCCTAAGTAGGTATAATAAAAGGAAAAATCGTATTGTTACCATGCCATTGGGCTTGATTGCGTTTCTTCTTGAACTAAAATCGGAAATTAGTCCGTGTGAAAGAGACGGGGCAATACGCTAGAGCGGAGTGTGAGATGACCGGTTGTCACTTTTTCGCATTAAAACTGCGCGCCAAGGTCAAATCTTACACTTTTCTAGAATGGGTTACTCCCAGTTGCCTGACATTTATTTCAACTCTGGAAGGGGTATTTTTGGCCATTAGTTTCTAAACCATTCAATATTGAACCATTGTAATCGATAATAAATAAATAAATAAATAAAAATTAAACGCTTCAGAATAGTCTGAAATATATTGAAAATAATCAATGATTTACTTTTATATTTGCTTTTAGAAAATATCGTCGGAAGTCTACTTACAAATGTACTTCTTTGTTTGATTTAACAAACGCGCCAATTCTCTCATGACGTCACATATACAGCAGGCGACCAACATGACAGCGGCAAGAGTGAAATGTCAAATTATGCCCCCAAAACGTCAAAATTCAAAAAAAGACATTTGTAAACAAAACGTAACAAAATCGCATCTTCTTCATTGAAACATGAGTGTGTTCATAGCAAAATTCCAAAATTAAAATGTACTCACGAAGCTTTATTTTCATCATGGGGCCGGCTCGCTCGAACGAATTTCAAGAACGTAGAAAGCGTAGATTTCCGCAACTATTTTAAATTTTTCACTTTTTTAAAACACTTTGGCGACTCTATAACGCGGTAACGTCACATTTGCTAGCGCAAACCCGATCAAAATAAACAAAAGTCACATTTGACAGTTCGAACGTCAAAAGCGAAGCGGCTTTTCTGGCGCGGTCGCGGCGCGAACTCGCAAAGATACCAATCGATCGATGCAATGAGTACTTTTTCGCCGAAAGAGCACTCTTAAAAAAAGGACTTTTTTGGAAACGGTCGCCGTTCGCAAAATAATAAAAACACACAATCGCCGACAAAACCAGTGACAGTCGCTAGTTTTTGCGCATGGCTGGAACTTCACTTGTCAAAATTCGAACGAAAAACAACATTCGTCGGACGGTAGTGCCCTCTGTTAGCAGTGACAAACTATAAAAAGATGTAACAAAATTAAATATAAATTTGCAATAGGTCGAATTATACAAAAACTGCTTCAAGTAAATTTATCACAAATATATAAAATAATTGTATTAATTTCTTTTTTCACATTAGTTGCAACAGTATGTTGTGTAAAAGAAGTGATTATCGTTGCTTTTTTGGTAAATAAAAAAAAAATTGGCTGATAAATAAAAGTTTGACAAGCTTAGAGTGCGCTAAGCCATCTAGCAATAGGTAAAATATCGCGAATAAACAATATTTGCAATATTTTATCTACCGCCAGATGGCGCAACGCGCTCAACTCCGTTCACGGACTCCGTTTATACTATTTTTCAACAACAAAAAATTTTAAATTTAAAAAAAAAAAAAATTTTTTTTAATGTTTTCTATTTCTTTTATCAAATGTTACTTTTTTGCTTGTACCGATTCACCCACTTCAAGGATGTCACTAATTAATAACTCGCCCCTACATGTGAGTCCTCATATATGCCAGAAATCAAACTTTTGAGGACATGGAAAAAACTGAATAATTTCATTCAAGAGATGTTTTTTTTAGTTGTGTAAATACGACAAAATAAAAAAAAATTATTTTACTGTACTAACTAATAGGTGGTGAACGGTTTTGTGCAGCTTGGGCCACAAGATCCATTTTGTTCTCGGATCGGCTCAACTAACGATTCAGCTCCTATTTAGAAGCCTCCTTGAGAGGAAGGCTACCCCGGGTAAGACTCCTGTGTCTCAGACCTCAGAGCTGGTGGACCGGTTTCTCCCGGCGGGATTGCATCCCGGCGCCACTGAACGGTTTGCGTACCGGTCGGCGATGCCAATCGGTTGTGCATTCTGACTAATTGACGAAGGGGTCTGGAGACTATGAAAATACACTGTTTCCTAAGCAGCGTGGTGGATGTTCACCTGTTGTCATGCCACTCTTGAAATGGTTGTCAGGCCACTCGATCCCGTGTGGCACTACGGACAAAGAACGCCCAGGTCCGTGATAAATTCTAACTGAATTAAAGCTGTAATACAACAGGTAGAGGTTGTGTAAGTGACTTCGGACCCGTAACCAGTCGGGAGGACGGAGGTATCCTGAAGGTTAATTCCAGACGGAGATATCCTCCCAAAACTGGTAGTCAGGGGGCAAGGCTGTGCGCTGGGAACCTTTCCCGGTGCCTCGCCGTAAGGCGTTGGCCTCTGACGAGCAGGTGGCGGAGCTTGGCGGTGGATTGTTTTGTCCTAAGTCTTCTGCGCTCACTTCACGGGAGACAGAACGATACATTTCGTTAAAACTTCCTGAGGTGACGGGTTCGCCCGTTGTAGTTGACAACTCTAGTTGAACTAACTAATAAAACACTAAATAACACTAATAATAACTAAATAAACACATGTACAACATCAAGCTCCGAGACACAAAAATGTGGAGGTTCTGCAAAGGGGCTGAGGAAACTCCCCTGCCCCTCATGTGCGATGGTGGCCCGCTGATGCGTAAAAGATACACCCACTTGGGTGGTCATTACCTCCAAACTGAGGAGGTAAAACAATCTGGCGCCAAAAGCCTGTTGCGGTTCTTAAATGACACGACGCTTAGCGCAGAACTATAGTAGGTGGCGAACACAATAGATCAGCAATGGTCGCAGTGTTACAAGGCTCATAAAAAGACCTTGGAAAAGCCACACACAACAAATTAAAAAAAAAACTAATAAAACTGTCAGAAAGATGCTTGCATGGAATTGCTACTAGGCACGTAAGAGGTATCACCGGATAAAATTATCAACTCAGCCTACAAGATGCCACTGCAATGATAATTACAAGAAAACTCAGCAATTTAAGCACTCGGGACATAAGACAGAACTATCCGGAGTGTGATTTTACACCAATAACAATAAAAAATTGGTACCAAGTCTTGCATATAGATCGATGTTATACTACTCTAGGGTACAAACGTATTACCAATGGTATTACCTAGAGTGATAGCGTGGCTAACATTTTAATTTATCCTATAAAGTATCACTAAATTTATTTTTAAGTTTTGTGACCGCATGCGAGAACTTGTACATTGATATAAATAAATAAATCCACCGACGGAATAACCAATACATACCGAATAAAACGTCAGGAATATTTTTAATTGGTAAATACGTTCAGTAAGCTGCTTATATCTCTATTTTGCAACACATTATTGTAGCCCTGCTATTTACTTTGTGTCGTTCTGTGAACGACGAATCAAATGCTCCATGGATTATGACATTTTATTTCTTTATAAACTTAAAATCATCGCAAATACAAAAAAATAAGCAAAAGCTCTCGACAGATTTTTCCATCCCTGGCATTTAGAAGACACCTGTAAATAAAAAAAAATAAAAATATCGTTTTCGTAAGTAATTGTAAAATATGATCGCAAATGCACTGATATACCAACCTTTCTGCATTATTTTCCAGCGTTTGCACTGATGTAGTGATAGAGCATTACCATTAGAAATAGAGAAACGCCTAAAAGGTTTGCGAAAACAGCTAGCTGGATATCTGTAATCATTTTGCCTGGAAGGGAAAGAATGTTTTTGAGCTATACAATAAATGCAATATTAAAAAGAAAAACATTAAATACCTGATTTTTGTAGACTTTTACACTGAGTTAGGGGTAAAAATGAAAATGTGCAGGATCCGCCGAAAAGACAACGCTTTAACAAATGACAGACACGTCAGTTTAATTAGCGTTGCCAGGACGATACCCACGACAACTCACCAAGAAAAATCTAAATTGTTAACGTTAAAAAACGCTAAGATAGGTATATACTAGTGATGGGCGTGATTCTCAATTTTAAATCACGCAACAATCACGTTACTGGTATTTTTTCACGCGTGATAATAACTGCTACTCGTGATTTTCGTGATTGTACTGAAATGTACTGTGAAACGTTAAGTAACAAAGTTTCGTCAATGTGATAACTGATAACAGAAACGCGCATTATATTTGCTTAATATTTATTAGTAATTAGAAGAATTAGCGTTCAGAAAGATTATCTCTCTTGCTCTTTTGGTGCTAAGCCGAGTTCGTCTTTCTGAAATAATGTTATTTTATTGCTTTAACAAATCATGAGCAAACTCATTTACACGAACGATTACGACACGAGCGATAACAGTGTCCAAATTCATGCGACAACAGTGTCCAAATTCACGATACGTACGAAATGAACGCGCCACTCATCAGTCATCGTCCAGCCGGCGCGGGCGTTCGCCCAGAACGAACGGCAAATCACTGATCCACTGATCGCCGATCACATCAAGAATGAACGAAACCAAATGAACGGTTCAATTAGGCGCTCACCGATCATCGTTCAGTGGCGCGCCGCGCGGTCGTTCGACGGCGTTCAGTGAGAACGGCCAATCACTGATCATATAATCACGCGTGATCGGTCGCGTCGTAGCGGCGCCGAGTGATGGCAACGCGGTGCTGTTCGTAGCCGTGATTCAAATAACATGTTCTTTCAAATTCTCGTAACGCGTTCTTCGTGATTGCAAATATCACACGTTATTGTTATTGCTATTCGTGATCACACCCATCACTAGTATATACGCGTAAAAGAAAACATAAAAACATCGTTTTGTAATGTTGTGTGTGGCTGAAACACATATACCTACATAGATACATGGGTAACCATCCACTCTAAGCCTCAACATGCATTGTTGCCGCACTTACATGATGCCGAACGAGTCGCTCTAAAGTAGGGATACCTACATGCGTGCTCGTTTTAGCTGAAATTGCGTTTTCTATACGAAATCCATAATGACAGTGTAGTTTTGGTAATTTTAAATAACCAAACTTTTAATATACGGTTGTGGTTTGTATTTGCAGTGAAATTGGCTCTGTGTTGGGAAAAAAATAGTCGACTAACGATTGAATACGTTAATCGCGATTGACGACTAACGATTGATTCGTTCAATCGTCAATCAATTTATCGGCGACAAACGATTGATTAGTTTCAATCGTTCGTCACGATTGACGATTAAACGTTTGCGATTGATATTCTCGGCAGCGGTCAACTTCAGTTCTGCGTTTTTTCGTCGGTCGGTGTGGTCAGTGCGGTCGACGCAACCGCAAACGCGACCGCCAACGCGACCGCGACCGGACCGACCGACCGACAGACGAGCGAGAATGAATTGTCGTGTGGTATCTAAAGAGCAAGTCAGTCGCAATTGACGATTAACGACTAGTTGATTTAGTCGCGTTTAATTCAATCGTGATTAACGTTAGTCGCGACTAAATCAATCGTGATTGGTTAAGATAAAGATAAAAAGTATTTATTTCCAATACAACCATACAATTGTGTAGCAATGACAGTAATTAATCTTAAACTAGTTACTCAATTTAGCCAATAGATGATTTACAATATATAACTTCGAAATATAATATGAAATATTCAATCGATTAACCCAACACTGGTCGCGACTAAATCAATCGTGATTGAACTATTTTGTGTCGATTGAAATATTCAATCGATTAACCTAACATTGAATTGGGGTAAATTTTGGCGTTGTGATGTGAATAGCAGTAGTAGTTTTTTACAGTGGGTGGCCATCACAGGATCACCATGCAATTTCATTACTAATTAGATTTTTTAAATATTTCTAAACTTCTAAACTGCAATACCTTCTGAGGTCTAAAGCATTAACTTTAATAAATAAATATTAAGATCATTTTTCTCTAATTTAACTCAATGTGGGCCCTATAATGAGTGTGGGCCGCGTCATTATTCCAGTAAATATTTACTCCGAAATGTTTTATTTAGATATTTTGTATATATTTGATAATGTTAAAATACAATATTTCAATGGTCGAAGGAGTCTATGTTGTTATCTATGTATTATATTGATACAAGCACGTATTATTTTATTATAATTATTTAAAATTAACAAATATTCACTTGAATAATAACGCGATAAATAATAAGCTATTAATCGGACATTAATTGAATATAAGAAAAAAATACTTATTTATTTACTTATTAAAATAAATAACGTGGATATAATAAAATAATAAAATTTAAAAGTCTAGGAACATTGAAATATGTATACCAATTAGTAATTAAATTGCATGGTGGTCCTAATGTGACGGCCACCCACTGTTTGTTGAAATAAATATTCTCTTTCTTTAGTAAACTGCCTGTTCGTTTTGCAATAAAGATTGTTTTAGTAAATATTATAGCAGAGGCAGAAGATAAAAGCGTGTTACAATTTTTACTCGGAAAAACATACCTACACCATTGACAGAATAATTGTAGCTTTTTGCAATACATCAGCAATCACCAGCTTGTTCAGGTCTCCTCTCCAGTATTTTTTTTATTGGCACATACTTTTTGCAGCAATGGCAACTTTGCCAAATCGACAATTAAGCCTGAAATAAAATCGACCGTGGTTTATGTTATTACTTTTTTCGAGGTGTTGGCAACGCTGTAATCTTCATTAGGCCTGTTAATAAAAGACCCGGTTAATTCTGACCACTTGGCTGTCAAAGATATGCATGCGTTCAGTGAACGAAGTTGCCAATGAAGCGTTCTAGTGGAAACTGCGATTATATTCTGGAATTTCGTAATCTTAAGCCAATCGCAGTTTACTAAAAAGTAGCTGTATGAGCTCGTATTTTACTGAACAGGCGGCAACAGCAACATTCGAATTTCGAATTTACGTCAAATCGAGAATTATTCCGTTCTTTTTCGGTTTTGTTTCGATTTATATAAAGGAAGGTGTGATTGATTGATACTTTTATGGTCAAATTCAGTTGCGAAAATGTCTTTGGCATCAGTAAGCACTAGATTATTATTGCATTCGTGCGATTCGTGGGATTTATCGCTCATACACGGCAACCATGACACTCCTATAAAGGATATCTCTTGGAGCAACGATGGAAAATATTTGCTGCAGGTAAGTAAATTACCTTAATTCCAAATTTAAATTTAAATTAAATTCCAAATTTAAATTCATAGTGACAGCATACCTATTTGAAAATTTTCTCAACAATAAATATTAATTATAATTATAAATGTAGTGAATAAAGTGCAATTATGCAGTCTGGATTCACCTGCGGTTGACACAGGACGCGTTCCGAATGTACTCGATCACTGTTTGCATATCGGTCTAATTATCATGGGAAGCAAAAGTATATAGCAAAAGATCGAGTTAATGGCGGTAACCATTCCCACCTGGGCAACCGGTTGAAGAGGTCTCAGCGGCCTAAGATCCTAAATAGACCTAAAATGTTTGGTGCAGAAGGCAACGGGAGACTACTGCACTATTTATGCATAGTAGTTAGCAATGGAAAAGTTAAAAATAGCCATGGCTTCGAGTGCCCGGCGGCCCTTTAACCCTTGGAGTAAATGGGTATTTTCATGGATGCATCTGTCTCTTTTGCAGGATTTTCGGCGACATCGACTTAAAGTACTATAACTACGAAACTACTACACCAATCATAAAAAGAACAACTGCACAATGATTGCATTGAAATTTCGAATATAGAATATTGAAATATCATTTTGTAAAACAATTAGATAATTATGAATAAATATGAGAACGTCAAAGAAGTGAAAAAAATGCACGACCAGATTTGGTCGACTCGTACTCAACGGATAATTGTTTCGCGACCAGATTTGGTTGACTCATACTCAACGGGTTAATGGGTCAGGGGTGCTAAGAATCCCCGGGTGGAAAGCTCTTAGAATAGGAACGTGGAATGCTAGAAGCTTAAAACAGGATGGAAAGCTTCCGAACATAATTAAGGAAATGGATCTTTTGAGGATAGATATAATGGGAATCAGCGAAACTAAATGGCCAGGTAAAGGCAAACATCTTACTTGGGACGGTAAAGTGCTATACTATTCTGCAGACGAAAAACCATTGGAAACTTATGGAGTAGCAATACTGCTGAGTAGTATAGTTTCAAATTGTGTAATGGACTTTATACCCCTTTTAAACAGGGGATGATAAGGCTGGACGCATAGCATTATTGCATCAATATCATTCAGGTGTATGCACCCTTGAGCAAAAACCGCAAGAAGACGTGGATGAGCTCTATTCTGAGATTGAAACTTTACTCAAGTTTACTAAAAATCATATATTTTCACACTATTTATTATTGTCTCTAAATGTGCTCTCCAAGGCGTTTAATGGTTGTTATTTGGCCGCCATTAAAAAAGTTTGATCGACACTGCGCTACAGATATGAAGCTGCTTGGAGTTCTTCCATCATTGTCTCTAGTTGGGAGCTAATGGGCCCTTGCTGAGTTGGCCACGAAGACCCATTCTGTTCAGGGTTGGTCACACTCACGGGACAATACCCATCCGGCGGCCTCCACGCATGAAGTGCGAGCCCGGGTAGGACTCTGGCCTTAGGGCTAGTTTCCCCTAGGAATCAACCTTCTGGGGCTCCTGGAGTCTGCGCACCGTGCGGCGTAAGCCAATCGACTGTGCACTCTGACTAACAGTGGGGGGAGTCTGGAAGCAGTACTGTTTCCTATAGAGCGGGGGTGGTTGCAGACCTAACGGCGACTGCTCTTGAAACGACCATCGGCTACCCGATCCTGGGTGAACAGTCGGGCAAAGGATGCCGTGGTCCGCGATAGATTCGGTATACCGTTTCATCGCTTCGTAAGGGAGAGGACCGCGCAAGCGACCTCGAACTCGTAACCAATCGAGAGACCGTAGTAATCTTGTCGCAATTGGAAGTAAGGGCGTGAGTGTAAGCCCGCTGGGTAACACTCCTGGCTGTCTCGCGGTTAAGGCGTTGGCCTCTTGCGGGCATGTGGCGGAGCTTGACGGTGGTTGTTTTGTCCAAATCTTCTGCGTTCACTTCACGGGAGAGAGAACGACTAATCGTTAAAACTTCCTGAGGTGACGGGTTCACCCGTTGTAGTTGACAACAAGATTCGCCTTTCGGACCATGAAATGTGAAGCATCGGAATCCAGAGACCCCGGTGATACTCCCGAAATCCTCATCGGGCATACTGAGTGGGTTTTCGGAAGAATGAATACCGGACGGCGGGACTTTAGCCCTCGCTGCCGGGGCGTGCTGCAGATACTCCACTGAACGGGCTGAAACCCGGAAGCAGTACGTCGGCTGATAACTCACGCCAGGAAACGAGGAGCGACCTCAGGCAGCCCAGCGGGAGTTCGCCAGTGTGTACGGCCTCCATGGTCGACCGTCCCCGTCGGAGCGGCAAATTTAGATACCGGGAGGGAGCGAGACCTCGCAGAACGTGCGTGCCGTTGGAGACACTGGCGCGACCGGGCCTCCCTCAAACCTACGCTCCCGAAAATCGCCACTAGATGTACTCGTAGTTTATATTTAGACTTTGATTTTACTAAATAACGCTTTCCTGCAAATTTCTTGGATTACGACCCTTTAATGCTCTGCCGGCCAGTATGCCGTTTAATTATGATTGACTCTTTAAATTTTATTACTTGTGGTTTTATATATTGATTTTGATTATTGAATTATGTCTATCTTTAAGTTTTAATACTTTTAACTAATTTTATAAAATGATTCAGTCATAATTATCTATGTCTACCTATGATTTAGTAAACCGGCACTCTAGCAGAATAAAGCATTAATGCTTAAGAGCCCGTTCACATATTTTTTCCAGAAAGGCAAGAAAAGTGGATTTTTGGCGTTCTAATTCCAAGAAATAAAGAGATTTCTACAAACTTTAATTACTGAATTACCTGGACCATTTCTTGATGTTGACCATAGCGGCCTTTAATTTTAGATGTAACGAATATTATTTACTTATTCAGCCCATTTTCCGAAAGTCGTTATTCGTAAAACGCTCGGAAGGCAAACTTTGAGCTCCTTAATACAGTAATATCACTACAACGAAAACCGTATACTATTTTTTTTTATGTCCGTCATGTATTCTTGATGTACACTACGGCTTTATTTTTTCGTTTTTTGACCACATATCCAAGGTATACATTACTTACAATTACACAAAATTAAAAAAAAATCTTCCTGTATCATTCTAATTTTCTCAGAAATAAAATAAGATTCTTATATAATACTTATACTATATTAAAGTTCACTCTTTTAGCAATACGACATAATATAAATTATTGTCATTAGAAAGGAGAAAACACTGCAAAAAACAATTAGAAATTGTGTATATATTTGCTTGCGCAAGAGAAGAGCGCTCAGTGCCGCGGTTTTTCTCCCAGGGTTGAATAGTTATTTATTTATTTATTTATTTATCCTATCTTTTATAGTTACATCCAAAAAAAAAATGCGTTAATTTTTTCAACTCATTTTAAAAGAATACCTACGCTATTTTGTAATACGGCTCTTAACATATAGTTTCTTACTTCTCAGTATCAGACAGCGATGGCTGTCACCTGTGACAACATTATGTGTTTTCGAATAAACACTTTATAAATCCTCCAAGACTAAATATATGTCACATTTGGCTCTATTTGGCATATTGTCACATTTGGCATATTGTCTCTAGTTATTGGGATGATTCTGCAAGTTTGGATGTCACAATTTTATTATTGGTTTTTTATTTCAGGTAAATCCAAAAGGTCTGGTTGAGGTTCTATCTGCGAGCGATAAAGAAATACGAGCTCTTCAACATATACCATGTCAAAATACATGTGCGGCTGTCTTTCAACGAGAAGCACATCGCCAAATTGGCATCGGTAATCTCAGCGGGCAGGTCCTAATCTGGGATACTAAATACAAAAACATCCGGAAAACATTCACCACTCCTTCGACGGAGTCACCCGTCAAATTCCTCGATTTTAACACGAAGAACAATTGGATCGCATCCGCTTTAGAAAACGGTGAGACGATCGTTTACGGTCTGACGACGAACAGCGAAGTGTGCACCGTGAGGATACCGCATTCGAAGTCCGTATCCGCTATGCATTTCCACAGAGAGAATCGGAGTCTGCTCGGCTTGGCGTCCGACGAGGGCAGCTTGCTGGTGCGCGATTTGCTCATCGGGAAAGATCGGTTCTTCGCTAAGAACGTTCACTGCTCGCCGGTGAGCGATTTTGTCTTCTCCCCGATCAACAAAGATTTCGTGGCTACGTGCGGCTACGACCGCTACTTCCACTTGTACGACTTACGAACGAGCAGCCTCCTCGGATCGTACCAAACGAGCCAATCGCTCACCTGCATGGATATGAACCACAAATCCGAGCTGGTCGTCGGAACGAGGAAAGGCAGCATTTTCGTCTACGACCTGCGTAACTATAGCGAACCGCTGAAAATCATCACGGATCACTCGTCGGAGATCAAACGGGTCGCGTATCGTCCGCCCGTCGATAAACTGACTCGCGAAACGAGCCTGAAAGAGTCGATGAATCCGCTGCTCGCGCAGTACTCGAATCGCAGCGAATGTTCGGACGCGATGGATCTTTTTAACATGTCGAATTCCCCGTACGATAAGCGTAAAGCGGCACCCGACGACGATGCGACGAAAGTGAAGAAGGGCAAAGGGGACGTCTCGGGAGAAAAAAGCGGTTCTTTTCTAACGATACTCGGGTTGGAATCCCAGCAGGCGACTCCGGATAGTAGTGCGTCGGTTTCGAACGCGAACGGCAACACCGTCAACACGTCTCAACTGGGCTTGAAGCCGTTTTTCGGCGCGCCGCTGAGCGCGATAAAATCGTCGACGCCGCTGATAGGGAAGTCGGATTTGGTGTGCGCGGCCACGCCTTCCCCGATTGTGCGCCCGGCCAGGCCGAGAAACCCGCTGGATGAAAACAGCAACCTCAACAAACCGCCGCCGGCCGAGGAAAGAGCGCCGGTCGGCGACTTAGTCGCTGCGCTCGGCGACGAATTGAAAGATCTGATAAGACATTCCGTCGCCGACCTCTCGGAAGAATTCCGAAACGGCCAACTCCGAATCGGACTAACATTGACCAAGCAACAATTGTTTATTGAAAACGAAATCGATTCACTGGGACGAAAGATACAGGACATTCAGATGGTGCAAAATGTTTTATTGGAAGAAAATAAGAAATTGTTGCTCGAGATAGAAATTTTGAAATCGCAGAAATTTAATTCATAAGTCACGTCTCGCTTATTTGCTACTTGAAGGGGGTAAAGACTCAAATAAAGCTAATGTTGGAACCAAAGTATACGAACGTTAAACGAATCAAGACTATTTGTGCCATAATCTGCGCGTTATCTTGTAAAAGTAACTATAATTAAAAGACTAACTATAACCATTGATTATAAAGTGTATCTATAACTAAAGATCTTGCTTAACGTTGCTTTAATATTCTTATGTTATTATTTTATACTGATAGCATATAGTGGGCCCAATTGCGTTTCTTTGTGAACTAAAACTGAAATTAGTTCAAGCAAACGAGATAGAGCAATACGTTAGAGCGGAACATGATACGAACAACCGTCGATAAAAACTACCTGTCGAATTTATACTTGTACGAATAAATTTGAACGCATTCTGTGGGTTGTTAAATTCAGATGCTTTATCTTTTGTTTTAATGCAAAAAAGTGACAACCGTTCATTTCACATTCCGCTCTAGCATATGGACCTGTCTCGTTCACATGATCTAATTTCCGATTTTAGTTCATGAAGAAAGGCAAACGAGCCCATTATTGTGTTAATTAAAAATAAATTAATAATTACCGAAATGGATTTTTAATAAACTATGAAAGAAAAAATATATATCACTAGATATTATTTTTAATTATCGTGTAAATTATGCAGACGTCGAAACCTTACAAAAGTATTTCTTTTAGGCAGCAGCAGCAACATCACTGCTGGTATTTCCATCCACTGTTCTACATAACAAAAAATTATGAATTCACAATTTTGTGAACATTAGCGAAAATACATTTGTACTAACTTTTGTTACATAAATAAATAAATAAATAAAATTAAACTCGCGACGCTTATCAGCCTAATTTTATATTACATCGCTATCTGTCGGTAGATATGCGCATTACTGGCGCAGCGGTTTGTTTCTCGGCTTTGACGTAGCACATCCAGAAACTTTGAGTGTATATTAATAGATGGCGCTATATCGGACGCTCTACTATGGAAAATCGGAGGTCTGATTCCGACCAAAATTAGATAACTTTGCCTGTATTTTTTTTTTGCGCAAATATATAATACTTTAAATGTGATGTTTTTATCATAATTTATTTTAATGCAATAATTATTTTAAGTTTACTTTCAAAATGTCTAAAAGTAGGGTGGGAAATCCATCCTCCTTGTAGCGTGATCTGTCATGATGTAGGCGTTTTACTTTCCTGGCGCTAGGGAAAGTATTGTGAACGCGCTAAAAAAGATCAAAATGAAGACGGAAATATCCATTTCGACACCCCTTAAGGATTAGGACCATTTCTAGATTGAAAATGAGTGTGTGTCTGGCTGTGAGTGTGTATTCCTCCACGATTTTGCACGCCACGGTAGGTATATTGGTGGCCCAAAATGGAA
Source organism: Micropterix aruncella (assembly GCA_944548615.1). Taxonomy (NCBI): domain Eukaryota; kingdom Metazoa; phylum Arthropoda; class Insecta; order Lepidoptera; family Micropterigidae; genus Micropterix; species Micropterix aruncella. The sequence goes on from OX155966.1 coordinate 5,712,511, forward strand.
CTTCCGTTACGATCGACGTTCCATCCAACTCTACTAATCCTAGTAAAGTTAGAAGGACCGTCGATATTAACGGAAGTTCCATTTTGGGCCCCCAATCTACCGTGGCTAAGGAGTTATCTCAAATAATGGTTGTCTCAAAACTGATCAATGATTTTGCAGGGTGCAAATCAAGTCTAAAGCCGTCCTAGAAATGTGTCAGTTCATATTTTTTATAACACATAAAGCAGTTAATTTAAATATTAGTAGGTACTTAGTTATATGCAAAATTTAATACCTACATTTGTAATAATATTGTAACAAAAAACCAAATTTGCGTGGCATGTTATGCTTCAGGAACCTGTCGCACGCATTGCAACATGCTTCGCTTGTATTTCTCGTGTTTTTTATATTGGTATTACTCAGGTTTTGAGTTGTTTCATGATCATTGTCTCAAATATATGAGTATTTCTTTAAAAAATCGCATAAAAGCTATGACGTTTTGAGCTGTCAGATGAGAAATAGCCGTATTGCACGGCCCAATAAAAAATGACCCTCCTGGTGTCCTTGCCGTGACAATAAAAACAAGAGATTTAATAAAAAAAATATCAAGTTCGAAAGAACACCTTAATAAATGTAATAAATAGGTATCACAAAAATATTACTATTTTATTGTGAACATGACTTGTCATGAGTTTTTTTAAATCTCCTAAAGTTTGTTTAATACCGCCACTTCCGTCTGTCAAATTGATTCCAAGATGGGCACAAGTCACTTTTTTTGCTCACTCGCGCTGGGAGACTGAGAAGCGGGTGAAAACCAGTCGTCCGTGAAGTAATAGTGCACTAGGAGTGCGGCGTTTTTTTGTGCAATGTGAACAAGGTCTCATTTTTTGGTAAGCGTTTAATTCTTTTGGGGTCAATTAGCTAAACGAGTTTGTAAAAGTAATGGTGGTTTTTTTCTTATCGTCACAGCGTGGTTTTGGCTGTGTCGCCTTTTATTTCTCATTGTAAATAAACTACACAAATCAGCCAACCGTGCCTGGATTTTCTCGCCTGGATATCAAATTGAACATTGAAAACGTACAATATGTCACATGTCAGAAGAAGTGATTGACGGAAGTAACGACCTAGCAAATAAAGGACCTCATAACTCATAAATTTGTAGTTTTATTTTAAAATTGCGAACGTTTAGGTATAACTGCAGTATAGGAACCTCTCCTGGATTTTTGATTTTTAAACGTCACCGGACTATATTCGCCACGCAGATTCCGAATCTGCAATAATCTTTTGTCGCTCTCAATAAATAAGCGAGATATAGGCATTTAAAATTTGCATACTAAACGTCAAAAAGACGGCCATATTGCTTCAGAAGTAGTGTCGGAATATACTTAGTCGATATACCGCGAGTTCTCTAATATCGATAACAATTCGCGATTTTAGAAAAATGATGGCATGGTCGTGAAAAAACATGTGCGATATTAAAAAATAATAGTCTATTTTCGAGGGTTTTTTCAATGACTTTGCGTTTTGATAACAAAAGGTATCCTGAAACAATAGAAAATTCCTAAATATCTGAATATCCCCGCAAGCAAAAATTTTTTTTCGAATTTCGCGCGAAATTCGAAAAAAAATTTTTGCCTGCGGCGCTATTGAAGTTAACATGACAATAGAAAATTCCTAAATATCTGAATATCCCCGCAAGCAAAAATTTTTTTTCGAATTTCGCGCGAAATTCGAAAAAAAATTTTTGCCTGCGGCGCTATTGAAGTTAACATGACAATAGAAAATTCCTAAATATCTGAATATCCCCGCAAGCAAAAATTTTTTTTCGAATTTCGCGCGAAATTCGAAAAAAAATTTTTGCCTGCGGCGCTATTGAAGTTAACATGACAATGTCTTAGCGATATTTCGTTTTTTTCCAAGGTTTTTACTAAATGACTTTGGTGATAATGACAAAAGGTAACCTTAAACAAACGAAATGTCTTCAATATCAAATTAACACCGCAGACAAAAGAAATTCGAAAAAAAATTTTTGCCTGCGGCGCTATTGATATTAACATAAGAATGACAAAAGGTAAACTGAAACAAACTAAATTTCTTCAATATCAAATTAACACCATGTGTTAGCGATCATCTAAAACAATTGGACAATTTTCGTAGATTTTACGAACATTTGAAATTTGGTGTATTGATGACTAAAGGTAACCTGAAACAAACGACATTTCAGGATATCTTCTGTCATCAATACGCAAAGTCATTGAAAAGACATCGAAAATTGTGCCCTTTTTTAATTTGCGCGAAAATATGTATTTTTCCAATCGCTTTTGTTCAACATATTTCAATTAATCTTAAAACTCTCCAAATTGTCATAATTTCTGTAATATCGCTAATTGTTATCGATATTACGATATACTCGAAAGTGTCAACACGGTAAGTACAAACAAAATGGCCGAAACTTTGTTGACATTGGGATAACAAATTTGAACGCCTATATCTCGCTTATTTATTGAGATCGAATAAAAATTATGGAAGATTCGGAATCAGCGTGGTGAATATAGCGGGGTGAATTTTATTTTGGGCCATTTTAGGCTATTTGTTTACATATAAAATTTAAAGTTTGAATGCCTATATCTCGCTTATTTATAGCGACCGACACAATTTTCTTCCAGATTTAGCATTAAAATGCTACAATCTATTAGTGTATATTTTTTTTTTTTTTTTTGGTGAGAGGTTCCTATACTGCAGTTATTCCAAGGTTTATTCTCCGTTTGGCCAAATTTAGTGCCAAACCAAATTCTTTCCCCGACCCTGTGGTTGTTTTTTTCACTTTTCGGTCATCACCTAACCTACGTTTTTTTCTTTTTCGCGATTTGGATAAACTCTATGGCGCTCTTGTTTTTTGTTTTGGTATAACGTGATAGGATCCCTAATCCCACGTTATAATATTGTAGGTATTTTTTGGATTTCTACCCAAAATAATGTGATAAAAACTGACATTATTTTTTTAAATTCTCACCAACATTCAAAGATAGAGAAATATAATTAGGTAATTGAATTGACAGTAAAGCGTCGTTATCAAACATTCTCAGGCAGGAGGCAATGCCCCCAAATGAATACGCCGATTTATAATGTGGCCACAATATCTATATACTAATATTATAAAGAGGTAAAGTCTGTGACGTTGTAGGAAGTAATCGCTGGATCTACTAAACCGATTTTGAAAATTATTTTACTAATAGAAAGCTACGTTATTTGTGAGTGTCATAGGCTATATATTAATCCGAAAAATGTAAAGACTTTTTCGTGGTAGTCGAATTTCCAAAGTAAGCCGGAAAAAACGGTCGAACGAAAACGTTTCTAACGAACGATATATGATTAAGTTCTAGAGAAAAGTTGTAGAGCTTGATAATGCCTACAAAAAGTCAGCATATGTCTAACTTTTATATTTAAGTAACAAAAAGTAGTATTTTATATTTAAAAAATCATTTAAATCGTTAGGTCATGTTTATTGGTCATATTATCAACAATTATGAATTCATATCAAAAAAGTAAATTTATCGTCTCAAGTGTTTAAAACAAAATACTTCTCCCTTTTACTGCATATAATTTCCTTTTTACTGCATAAATGGTTAAAGATATAATACGACATAGTATATGGAATTGCGACCGTATCTCGGGTAGGAAATCCTGAAAGACAATATATTTTGGTACCAAATTATAACATTACAGAGAAGTCTTGAACAATTAAAATAAACATAATTTATTCAATCATAATCATTTCATTCACTCATTTGAAACCCGGTAATATAGCCAAATTGGCATGCAAATACATACATACATATGCAGTAAAAATATAACCCTCCTTTTGGCAGTCAGGAAATAAATCATAGCACTCAGTACTAACCGAACCACACTCATAATTTCATCACAAGTAAAAATGTTTACCGTCCAACGAAGTGGGCACGGGTCAGCTAGTATATTATAAATAAACGGGTTTTAAAAAAATATAGAACGGAAGTTTCATTGGTTAGGACCTAATAAGTAGTTTTTTAATGGGTGCCTAATCCTTTTGGCCAAGGCTGTAGTTCTCTTCCCGAGCGGGCACTGAGTCATTGAGTTAAAAGTTTTGAGTGGATAAGCCATCTGAAAATGCCAAGGACGCCTTGTTAATAACTTTCGAGTTGTCTTTTATTCAGGGAAGCTTGCGTTATTGGTCTGTCTTGCTTGCCAGCAGAAGTACACTTTCCTCGCCAGCTCATAATACACCTCAATGGGTATAACTTTTTCGAAAGGTTCGACATTTTAAGAAGTTTTTTTGTACGGATAAAAGGTAATTTTTAAATATGTTAAAAACGAATTTCGACGTTTCGGCGATGTTGCAACGGCCTTTGTCCAGGGTAGATTAGAGTTCTATCAATTTTTTTCTGGGAGTAGGTAATAATAATAATAATAAACTCTTTATTTGCACTTAATTAGTATACAAAAAGCCACATAGAAATGTCTTACAACTAACTTAAACACAGTGGTACATGCGCGCATTGTGAAAATAAAGATTATTACGTAACATACAGACAAGTGGAAGAAATTAAAACTAATAATGCCCGAGGAGAGGAAATTGGGAGAGGAACAGGAGAGAAAGGGAAGAACTGGTGGCAAATTGCTGCTGTTACAGCCCAGATTAAAACGGTGGTTTAGCGGCGGGTTTGGCACGCGCAAATTTTGAAAATCCAACTTGCATACCACTCGCTGTATCTTGCTTTACGTACTTGCTCTCGGCGATGGGCGTTGAGAACATATGTGCGGAATTTTCGTATGGATCCATAGCTAAATCAGTAGAGAACCATCGTCGTTTGATCGATATCAAGCGGTTTTCTTTCATCAAAAAAATGCAGTATTAGCGCTTGTAAAAAAACAACTAAATGTTCAATTAATTTGCGAGAAATTTTCAATTGATATATAACGCTTAACCCCTCAAGCCCCGATTGGCCGATATCGGCCACAAACTGATTCAGCGTGACTGGCCCGTTTTAATTTTATTTTAATTAAATTTGTTTTATTTTATTATGTTTTATTATGTTAATATGTTTCATTTTAATTATGGGTGTCATAATTCAATTTTTTTACTAATTTTAACAAAATTTTTTTGGGACATCAACTTGTTAATCGGCTGAGGGGCTGAGGCCTGAAGGGTTAACGTGATAAGGAGGAATTCTATAAGTTTGGTAGGTATGTGTGGTTTGCGTGGTTTACAATCAATCATCTATACGTTTTTCTTTAAAAACTTTTAAATAAAGCATTAAAAAGATAAGGGGCAAAATATGTCAAAATACGTAAGAAAATGGGTTTTTTGAAACAATGTGTGATTGCATTGCATAAAAAATTTATTTTTTTTACGATTATCTATAAAAATATATGAGTTGGAAAATTAGAATTTAAGAAGAACATCGTCAGCTTTAACTTAACTTTAAACATGTTTTAACCAAGGCTCATGGGAAAAGTTAAAAATAATGAGGGGTTTCGAGGGCGGGATTTCGGGGTGAGGATTGAGGGGTTAGGGAATGGGGGAGGTTTTGGGTGGGGGGTAAGGGGGGCAGTCATGAAAGAATTTGTCGCTGGGCTCTCTAGACGATCAAACATGCTTGTCAAGCATCGCGTCGCGGGCTGGGAAGTGATCGTAAACCGCAGAAAATGCCTATTTGCCTATTTTGTAGTTTATACCAGGGAATCACTTTATTCGTCAATCAATTAGGTACGTCTAATCAACCTGACTCCTTAATGTACATACAACTACAAAATTAGGCATTTTTGGTAAATATTAAAAAATATATTTGCATATACCCTGCGGTTTACGATCCTCTCCTAGCCCGCGACGCGATGCTTGACAAGCATGCTTGATCGTCTAGAGAGCCACTAATAAATGACTGATATTCAACGGAAACCGCTTTTATAAGCCCTACTTACGATGAGGCGGCCGTAGAGGCCTGGACTGTCTGGCCAAATCAGCCAGGCCAAACCTGTCGTGTGTAGCAGGAAATCCCGAACTGAAGCCGCGGCCGGAAGCGGTCTCTCGTCGAATGATATTTCATTCGATGGCCGGAGGCCTGTTGAGGCCTCAGGCCGGGCCGGTGTGTGTGTAGCGTGTGGCCGTCACTATATATACACCGTTTCACCGCTTCGTGAGGGAGAGGACCGCGCAAGCGACCTCGAACTCGTAATCAATCGAGAGACCGGAGTAATCTGGTCGCAATTGGAAGTAAGGGCGTGAGTGTAAGCCCGCTGGGTAACACTCATGGCTATCTCTCGGTTAAGGCGTTGGCCTCTTACGGGCATGTGGCGGAGCTTGACGTATGTTTTGTCCAAGTCTTCTGCGCTCACTTCAGGGAGATAGAACGACTGATCGTTAAAACTTCCTGAGGTGACGGGTTCGCCCGTTGTAGTTGACAACTCTAGTTGTCTGTAGTAGTATTACTGATCTATAGGATCAGTGGACTCATTCGACAGGGCGGGGATGGGGAGCTGCGATGTACCTGCGTTGTTTTACTCGCTACTCACTATTTAGTAATCGTCATTTTGACTAATATATAATATTTATATTATTAAAAAAACAATTATTTTGAGTCTCAAATTATCTAACAAAAATACAAACTTTTTAATTTTTCCGAAAGTTCAACCCTCTTGCGGCAGTATTAAATATTGAAATTGTTTTTCTTAATTATTTCTCTTATAATCCCTATACCACCTTTTCCACATAGGGAGGTTTAGATAAATACCATTTTATTTTTCTTCATACAAGAGCGATCCACCCTAACCAACCTGGGGTGATGGGTTCGTCCGTTGTAGTCGACACCGCCCCACTATTCGTATAACATTTTACAGTTGATACATTTGCATTATACCTTTATTTTGATTATGCGATGCATTGTTTTGGCGGTTCAAATCGCGTCGCCTGGTGCAAGTGACCGTAAGCCCTTCAACGTGCGGTGCGGGCGACCTTTTCGCCCGTCCAACCCTCCAACGGCGAATATTCTTTGTTTCGTCAATTCTGCAACGCGCGTATTTCTGAAAAGCGCCTCGCGCCGTCCCGCTCCGACCTCCTCGGCGGGACGGAGAGAGGGCGATTCATCGTCATCACGGGAGTGCTCTCCACTCAGCGCGCCGTGGAGGGTTTGGCGGTCAACGAGCGAAATTCAGCCGCTCGCTTCTTCAAATGTTTTTCGGTTCCTTGATTTTTTATTTTCCCTCTTCCCCCCCTCCCCTCTCTCCCTTCCTCTCCCCCTCAAATCAACCCCTAACCCCCCACTTCCACTCAGGAACACAAAAGATGAAAAGGCGGGAGTTTTCCGCTCGGGGGTTCCACTAGAGTTTCGGGATGACTTACGAGTTGCGACGCATTAGTGTGTAATCTGGGATTGCTGTGCTCTGCTAACGCGGCGAACCTTGATGTAATGTAATGTAATTCACGCGAAACACTAGGAAAGAAGAGAGATGCTCAACGTACGGTATAACGTTTTTTAAATTCGAATTGTAATTACAACTTCTCAAAGTATTCCCTATTAGATTCTTTATAAACGAATCTACATTTGAGAGAAAATAAATCGAGTCACCTTTTTTTTTTACTTTGAAGTTAGTACTTATCTCATTGAAGGACATGGACGCCTTGAAGCGTCATGTGATCAACTTCGGTTGTCAACTAAAACGGGCGAACCTGACACCTCAGGATGTTTTAACGATAGTGATATTTCTATCTCCCGTGAGGTGAGCGTAGATGACTTAGAGACAATACAAATCTACCGACTAGCTAAGCCAACATGCCCGTCAGAGGCAAACGCCTTACAGCGAGGCACCAGAATAGGTAAACGGGGGGCAGCCTCGCTTCTGACTACTAGTTTTAAAGGATGTCTCCGTCTGGAATTAACCATCAGGATATCTCCAACCTCTCGACTGGTTACGGGTCCGAAGTCTCTTGCGCGACCTCTACCTGCCGTATATTCAGCGGTGATTCAGTTTGAATATCGCGGACCATTGGCATCTTTTGAGCGGCTCTGAATTCAGGATCAGGTAGCCAATTGGTCATTTCAAGAAAGGTTGACGACAGGATATCCACCCCCGCTGCTTAGGAGACAGTATATTTTCACAGTCTCCACACTCCTTCAGTAAACAACCGATTGGCTGACGCCGCACGTTGCGCGAACCGTCCAGAAGCACCGGGAGGCGTTCCTCCAGGGGAAACCAATCTACCATCCGCGAGGCCTGAGATGCAAGAATCCTACCCGAGGTAGTCCTCCACACGAGGAGGCTACTAAATAGAAGCTGAATCGCGAGTTGGACCGACTCTGAAACACAGTGGATCTTATATCCCAAGCTGCATGGAAAGCGTTCGCTACCAACCTTTCGGTAACCGTCAAGTGATCAATGCTTTTAGGCACCAACAGGTGCAGCGCTGCTAGCACTACCACAGTAAATATAATATATCTACTGTGGCACTACTGCTACACATTACTAAAATTTTAAACATGTTTTTAAGCTATTGCATAGCTTTTATCGCGGGCCTAGGCCAGCGCGGCGACCGAATGAAGAAATTTCTTAACGAAAATGAATGATTTTAAACTGATAATTACGTCAGAAACGAGTACTGCTTACGATTCGAAAAAAATATATGTTAAACAAGAACATTTTCCTAATATTCTTAGCTTTGAATATTTTCGATTTTGTTTATATTACATAGTGTAATAAATTTGTGAAATTAGGTCTAACCAAACACAAAAACGACTACTACGCAAATACTATCTGGCGTATTATTATGAAACCTGCACCATTTTAAAGATAATTTAATTATCTATCTTTTTATCTACGATTTTTCTCGAACTATCCGTTTTTTTTTGCTTTATCGAATAAAACATTCGTGCGCGGCGCTCTATCGAAAGACGTTTAAATTATTCCGAATTATTTGCTACCGCAGCCGCAAATGATTCGGAATAATTTCAACGTTTTCCGATAGAGCGCAGTTATCTGATATCAGAAAAAATAAAATAAATAAATAATTATAATTGCATAAGTTGTTAAAAATGCTATGCAATAGCTTTACCGCGGCAGTCCCCGAGTGCCACGCGTTTTTTTTTTACTAAATTTCGAGCGACATATCAAAAGCAGGAATCATGAAGCTAATACTAATGGAAAAAGTACTGTATTTTTTCGATTTCTATGGAACCCAAAAGCATTTGTTTGTTTCTACTCTTTATTGTGAAATTTCAGAATTTGATCTCTTACAAGCAACTTTAATCCGGTGCGTCCTCAGAAGAATCAGCTGCTTTTTTCGGTGGGTAGTTTTTAAGACAGAATATAGACCACCGTTCATTTTACTTTCTGCTCTAACCTATTGCCCTGTTCCGTTCAAATGAAATAATTTCCAGTTTTAGTTCAGGAAGAACTGCTATCGAGCCCGCTATTAACGTTATATTTAACCCTAGAAAGATAATCATAATGGGGCCCGATTGCGTTTCTTCGTGAACTAAAATAGGAACTTAGTTCACCGAACGAGACAGAGCAATAAGTTAGAAAGTAATTTGAAATGAACTATCGTCGATTTTCCCTCACCAAAACTACCTGTCGAACTTATAGACGCCCGAATAAGTTTCAAGACATTTTGTGCGGTGTTAGATTCAGCTGCTTTATCTACGGTGGGTAGTTTTAATGCGGAAAAGTGTGAACCGTTCATTTCACATTCCGCTCTGAAACACTGCTCTGTCCCGTTCACATGAACTAATTTCCGATTTTAGCTCAAGAGAAACGCAATCGAGCACAAGTATGTAGCACAACATATGTAGTATTTATGTACTTATTAATATGAATGACATAGGAAAGGAACAAAAACAATAAACTTCTTCAAAATTAAACTAAATATACGTAATTTGTGCTATTATCACAAATCAAATATTTGAATTAGTCAATTCAACATTAGTACATTATTCCGCATTTACGGCAATATTTCAAAACTGGTGGCACTCACCTCAGCCACACGTACCGTACACACATATATAGTTGTAGGTCTGAGTGACGAGTCACTGATCATATAAATATGACGAGTGAGATGTCTGTAATGCACGGCGCGTGATTAGCTATATTTGGAAAGAGTATAACCTAGAAGTTGTAGCCAACCGTGTTTTGAAGAAACACGGCAGAATCACCAAAGCAAAAAAAAAACAATATTATGGATTTTATAGACAAAGACGGAAACTAATTTTAAAATAGAATACCAGGAAAAATTTTTGAGCGAGCAATACTTTGTTCACGATTGTTTAATTTTTACCCAGACTATCAATCTGGTGTTAATACACATTCTTTCTTATAAACCTTAAAATAGAACTGACCCACCTATCTGTATGATCTATCTGATTTTGAATTTTAGAAATAAATAGTAATATTAATTAGTATTCCGTAACCATGGGATTGGTCAGACGACGCGCACACGTACTTATATAATTCTTGGACCTTTTCGCAGTAACTTGCACAACCAGCAGGAATTAATACGCAGTTGTTGAATAGCCCGTGTCGAGCAAACAGGCCGAGGGGTCGCCTTACCTCATTCACCTGAAATACGCAGTTTCTCTTCAGTCGTAGGGTGACCTTAATATATGCCTCGTTCGTGAGAAGCTGTTTTTTTTATGTTACATTGGTATGCTATTGATAATATGTTAATAAGCTCATTTATTCTATTAAGGATATTGACAATATTGAATTTGTAATCTTTCAGATTACAAAAGGACCTTGAGAGTATTGATTTTTTTTAAAGTTTCTAATTATGATTATTACCATTACTAAATACAAATACAATCATTGATTATAAATTATCGAAGATGGATAATAATATAAAAATATATATTGCGACATTGTTATTGATGTAATTTTATATTTTTAATAATTTCTCTTCATTTTTATTCTTCGTTTTTATATTTTGACTATCTGCAGTATTTTGCAGCTCCAATTATTTTAAAAAGATTGTATATCTTTATTTTAAATTTAAATAGTAGGTACCTAATTGTTTTACAATTTAAAAAAATAGTCGATATTTAAAAACTGAATTATACCACATAAGGTTTAATACTAGTTATTCAATTTGACTATACCAAGAGTAGGGATTCCTACCAACTGGCTTATTTGAAAATTATGAAAAAATATATAATTACTTTTATTACAACATTTTTTTTGAAATATTGATTATTTACTTGACTAAATACAGTCATTTTGAAAATCGAGGATGGATTAATATATAAAAAAATTGTCCACTATCTATTGCGCCATTTTTATCGTTGTCATTTTATATTTATATTATATGTAATTTGTATATTCTATAACTGAACCTTCGCTTTAATATTTTGATTCTCTGTATTTTTCATTTCTACGTACTTAGCTATTTTAGAAACTTAAATTATTATAAAAAAAAAAATAGTCCATCCGTTCTTAAATAAATTGTATTAACTTACTATCTAAGGTTAATCATGTAAAATCAATTTGACAATACCAAAAGAAGGAATTCCTACCAACTGGCTTATTTAAATACAATAGCCTGCGAAACCTGGACTCAAAAACGAGACTGTATCAATAAGTGTCAGGAAGTAACGAACTAAGCGCTTTTGGAACCAAAAAACATTAATTTTTGCTTTATTGCTGTGGTAGCGGCACATTTCCTTTGCACTTTTCTGGCACATGTCAAATGTTGCACGCTAACTTGGGTCTTTCAAACACCCGATAAACCCTATATGCAGTAGAGGTCGACTTTTAGTATTGTAGTCTTTCTAATAGAGGAACAAATAAGGTATATTATTTGCCTAGAGCTTTGTTTACAGATTCCATCTTAAATAAATAAAAAACAAGAAGTATTTTTTCACAAGTTTCACAATGTCAACTCAATGGACCTTTCAGTATCTGTAATTGTTATCGTCATATGTAGTTTTTTTAGCTTAAAATACTAATTTTCCATAAAGTTATTTGAAATTGAGATATGAATCCCTAACTGAAATAAGACAATATCCAAAATGTGTAATGATAAAGAAAATAATTGTTGAAGCAAAAGAAATCGACGATAATATACCAACTATGCATAAGTCTTAAGAGCCCCTATCAATTTCGCAATGTGAAAACCGAAAATACACACTTTTTCAGGACGAATTTTACAATAACCATAAGATATATCTGATATTTTTTAATTCACAGTTATACAACACCTATTTATTTAGTATGTCTACGAAATTTTATATTGATAACAACTTCGTATAAATTAGGAAAAAAAATATACAAAAATGGTTTTTTACATAAAGACGAAACACGAGGTTTTTCAATTCGTTTTTCTGCTAACTGGTAGCGAAAAACGTTCTGAAAAAAAATGTGCGTACTAAGCATATAATATATTAGTAAGTCTACGATATATATTTTTTAAATTTATTCAATTAACACTAATAAAAAATGTGTTGTACTATGAATAAACCCAGTAAAATCGTGTGTAAAAACGTCGTCTACGCGTAAGAATATAATAAAAATAATTACAAGATATAAACATTTCAATAATTGAGGCATTTACCCACCCAGTATTTTTATTTTTTTTATTTAATGTCTACATATTTCTCTGTAATAAATTATCGAAATCCATGCTTACGCGCTGTTCATTCGCGTTAGTCCGTGCATTCGCGCCCGAGGGCTACTGGACGGTGGACGTGCGTTGCGTTGATTTCCGGAGCTCGCGATATTCTCGCGTCCTGCGCGCGAATACTCGCGCCCGGCCGAGCGCTTTTCGACAGTGGATATGCGTCGATTAAGCGGTTTTGATACTGCAAGATTTGTTAGGGTCTATCCATAAAATACGTCACGCTAAATTTTTGGCATTTTGACCCACTCCTCACCTTATCAGTATTTTTTATTGTAGATGTCAAAACAATGTGTTTAATTTTTAGAAAATAGGTCAAAACATTAAACTTTACTATCAGGGCAAGATTAAAGTTAGAAAAAAAGCTGAAAAAACACGAAAGGCGTGTGAATTTCGTAGGCAAATTGTTTTCACCTTCCTAACTATATTTAACTAATTTTTTTTATAGTTTGTTACTTTCTTTAATCTATAAATACGGGTAAAAATGTTGTCCATCGCCAGCGTCGGCGTGGCAACGCTGCAAGCGTCATTGATACCTTTGGATCGTAAGCGAAAAAGAGTAGGGTTTTTGACTTAAAATAATTGTTCAAAAAAAATAAATTTCAAAAAATCTATAAATATATAATGTATATTTGCAGAGAATTAAATAACAAAAATAAGACATTACCTGGATCGTCATCGATGGGTAAAAAAGATGGAGATATAAGGTATTTTTACTTGGTAATAATAACAGTAATTTATAATAATATCGCAAAGGTTTCTATTAACATCTTTAAGTTTCAGTGGGAAATTGTATATAACCATACACTGTGGAATATAAATAGCGCACAGAACTTTAAGGGTTATTTCTACCCGTAACATTTTTTTTATTCGACAAAAAAAGTTTTTAAAAAAACAAATAAAATAAAAAAGTATGGCACATGAATAGTTTTGGATTATTTTGAGACTATATTTATTCGTATAAAAAAAGCAATATTTTCACGATTTGATATGTTTATACTATTTTAGCATTTATTATTTATTAAAATCGTATTTACGTGTATGTGCAGGGTCGGACTGGGCCTAAGGGGCCCGGGTGGGATTATGACTTTAGGGGCCCGCCGCGCGCCTAGGATCAAGTGATACCATCAGGTCAACCAATAAACCAAATGATAATAATAATCAAATAGGCACGAATTTTAGGAAGTTTTTAATTTCAAAGACATACATTTTTATGAAAAAAGTTTAGTTATTTATAACTATCCCATCAAAAACAAAAATAAAAGAGGAGAAGTTTCAGCTAGAGTGCCAATAACTTGTTAAAATAAGACATACATTTTTATATATTTTTATATAGAAAGTTCAATTAACTAATTGATAATGTATTATCCAATCAGCATTTTTTTAAAAGAGGAGAAGTTTCAGCTAAATTGTCAATAACTCTTTCGTAAAAACTGATATCCTAGTCATCCTTGATAAGATCCGATTCAGTATTCAGAATAATCAATGAATCTAGCAGTTCTTGACCTAGTAGGGAACGAAGCCTGGTCTTAATGCGCTTCAGTGCTGAAAATCGTCTCTCGCGAGTCACTTGCGTAAATGACATTGTGAGTATTGTACAATAAGCTACGTATAAGTTGGAGTTCGTACTTATGTGCATATTATACTCAGACAAAAGTTTACATGCACATGGTATGCAACTTCGGCAAGCATCGGAACCTCTTCTTCCTCCTCTTCATCTTCTTTCTCAATCTGAGAATCTGAATCCTTTGTGTGATGCTCCCTAAGTGAAATGTGTTCGTCCCAAATAGTTTTAGAAAGTTCTTTAAAACTTTTTGCAAAAGATTCGAGTTCTTTTGAAAGTAATTCTCGATCAACATTGGCAATAGATGCGATTGACTTTAATGCATCATCAGGAATTCCGTTTTTGTCAATTTCGTGGAAGTTTTTCGGATCCAAACAAGCGACATCCTTCATTAAATGCTCATTGCAGTTGAATTTTTCATCTATTTTAACTAGAGTCGTGTTGATGATGACCTTGTATACGATAATAGAAAAAATTTATTTGGGTCCGCAGATAGCAGTCCAATTTCATCTTGACATAACTCATCTTTTTTCTTTTTTCATCATCGGTTTTCTAGATGTTCTCCGTAATGGCAGCGTGGTCTGTATTTCAACATCAACGTTTTCGAATTGAATTAATTCTTGGACCTGGGATTCAAACAAACTTGCAGCACTGAAAATGTCGTCAAAATGATCTAATTGTTTCCACAAATTCTTCTCCAAAGTTTTGATAAATCCCCAAGCTTTAAGGTAGTCTAGTGTAGGAGTTTGCAGGTATAAGCTTACAGGGGTTGATAAATCGAATATTTTCTTGAAGCGCAGGCTGTCAGAATTGTTTCAAATTTAAGAAAGGAATCCATCAATGCTTTGTATGAAATGAAACCTTTGGCTCGAACTCCGTGCTCAAAGATATGGCACTTAGAGTCTTTATCAACGCAACGTATCGAATTTTCTCCATGATGGTTGTCAATGCTTTGTCTTTGGCCCACCATCTCGTTTTTCCGATGTTCTGTAATCGTCTCAACTTGTCTCTACCAGCTGTTATTTCCGCGATTTTGTCCACCCACACGCGCTCGAATGATTCGTGAATAAATACACTTGTAGACTCCAAGATGCCGAATAAATTCTATGCTTCAGTACAACTTAACGTACAACTTCAGTACAACTTGGAAAGCCGAGCCTGTCAAAATGTTACTGTCGAATAAATTGAATGTAGCAATTATTTATTACGCAACTATAATGAAAAGAACTTGAATTTGACGAAAGATACATCGATGCCAATTGGTGAACGAAGACCGCTCAATAGTGATCGACTCAAACGTCTACGGATATCCGTTAAATCGGCAGTTTGATACAGGAAAGCGCAAAATCTTCCCTTGGTAGACAGATAAATAATCTACAAAACGACATTTTAAACAGTCCGAAGCATACCTATATTTGAGAACACACAAATTTTGAAAACTATTTCTGCACAGCTGAAAAAAACTAGATCCAAGCAGTGTCCCCACAGTAAACACTTTACTGCGGAAATTAAATTCAAATACCTCCAACTTCGAATATCATGCTCGAAGTCTCCTATACAATTTAAACATCAACAGAGCTGGACAATTCAATGCTATCGTCGCAAAATTTATTGGAGTAAAACGCATTTATTTTGCTTTGAAAGATTCCTACAAACTAAGGTGTTACGTGGTAGTAGTGGTGTATATTACGGGAACATTGATATATAAACTACATAAAACAATTTTCGATAAAAGCCCATCTACTAATGTGAAAAAAATTGAACAGCAGAAACTTATGCAGAATACTAGGACGAAGACAACAAAGCAAAAATACGTCTTTTATTCAACGCCGATAGTAGTGACTACGGGGAAGCATGTCAAAAGCCAGACATGTCATCGGATGAGTATGAAATAGCCAAGGAGCTGCTTTTGGAAAATATGAAACAACAAATAAAGGACCGTCACGAAATTGAAAGAGATACGATATTACAAGCAGAAAGCGCTTTATGGCTGGAACTAAGAAGGTGTCTTTTAACAGCATCAAATTTCTCCAACACTTGCAAACGACGTGAAAATATTAGTTCAGCGCCTCTCGTAAAGAAGCGTGCTTGTTTTCATTCAACATGTATTCTGGTTGTATTATATTTTGTTTTATAGTTGCAACAATAACTTATAATACTATATACATACTTTGTAAATGCCAACCTCACTATTCGCTAGGTCATAAAAAAATATAACAGATTAATGGCGGTATTTTATATTTCTGATCTTACATTGTAAGGTCCCGGGTTCGATTCCCGACTGGGTCACCATTTTCCGTTAGGATCTAATTAACGGAATTGCATTTTCGATTCTGTCGATGGAATACAATAACAAGACACACACTTACAGACATGTTACACGCACACATACATATAACACGTCATAGTAGGGTTGGTTGTAAAAGATTGTCATATGACAATAAACCCGCCCATATTTTCACAATAAAGACTATAAACAAGAAATGATAACCATAATATGTGACGAAATTTTTATTTTCTGTTATTATTATGTATGTCCAAACAAAAAATATTCAAACTTTTAATGACAAATATATTTTTTTAGTAGGTAACAATTTATCGAGTCACATATAATAACGTTGAGATGTTATACAACATATTTTTTACTAATTTTACATACTACTTGAGTGCTGATAATCGGTCGCGGATCAAGATTGTTTGTTGCCGCTGCGCCCGTATCTCTTCATTTGACTACGATAGTTCGAACGGCGACACCTGCGCTGCTCTGAAAATACCTAAACTAAGCGTGCGGCGAAATTGATAGGGACTCTTAATAGGTTTCATTTCTAATCAGGGGCAAACAAGCGGGTAAGGATACATATAAGTATATTTTGAAGTCTGTAGTATAACTATATACTAAGATTTGACATCTACTAAAATGCTGATTTGTCTTTACTTAATCGGCAATTTCCATTATTACATTATTTTCTAACAATTGATGATTCTCATACCGATTATAAATTACTTGAATAAATTTATATAATCATAACCATTACGATAACTAATTTTCCATTATTAATTACATTACTGTGAATGTTGTGTCAGTACTGTGACACAATGACGTATTCAAGTCCAGGAATGCCTATCTACTGGAGTAGAATTAATTTGTATTGTATTGTATAGTAATTTAATATAAAATTTTTAAAATGATGGTCACAAAATGACGGCTTAGATAATCGATTCTATAAATCGCGTTTATTATAGCCGATAACCAGCAAAGGAATTATAGTGTTTGAAAATCTATTGCAAATAAATTATCGAAGCCTCACCTTATACTGGTACGTCTTCAGGGCCAAATTTGGGAAAGTGTGTGATACCTACCTTGTATCAATCAGATTTTTTCTATTTTAATTTTGTCTCATACATGAAGTACAGGTATACTATAAAGTGCCTTTATATTCAGTTAAATAGGTAGATTATAAAATATCAACATCGACGGACGGGGTGTTAAAACTTATTTGATAGTTAATTTCTGTGCAAATGTTTCATAGCAGGAACATCTTCCGGAATGTTTTATTATACTTTTATCCACTTAGTTTCAAGTATTATTTCATGCTATTATTAAGTAAAAATAAAATATTGTGGTGTAAGACGACAGAGCGCCAAGCTGGCCTTGGCTGGCACGGCATGGGATTGCTTGGGTATGACTGCTTTGATGACGTCACGGGGGCACGTACAGGTGAAGGTACCAGACTTCATGTAACCAAGGAATTAAAGTCCGCCACTGTCATGGCCAGTGCCCAAATTTATTTTGCTAATCGTGACGTTTGGTCGCCCTAGTAAGGGCGGACACGTGCTCGCCTTGTCCCTAAACTGGGAGGATTATTAAATGGTCAATGAGTCAGCGAAAAAATATGGGACTTGCCTGTATTCGTACTGCGCACAGGGCCTTAAGTCAGCGACATACGAGAGACGTTCAAAAATAGTGATAATAAGTGAGGAGTCGGCGAACAAAACTATCTAAATCGGCTTCGGACCCAAACATGTTTTTTTAAAATCGGTACGCCTTGGGCCGTTCTATCGATTGGTAAAACTATTTACTACCAAAACCCTTCGAAAAATGAGGTAGAAATCACTAATTTTGTTCAAAACGATCTATCGCTAGTTGGAAATGGTTGTTTTTTACATATTCATTAATTAGGGATTTAATAGGTAGATTATGATTAACGATGTAAAATTATAAAAGAGAAAAAAAAATGTGAAAATGTTTTAATTTCTTGTTTTTATAACACCAGTAGCAATAAAAACGGTTTAATTTATGAATACAGTCTCGATCAAAACGATCTAAATATTCAGGTTTCAATAAAAACGTTCTAAACGAAAATTCCTTTTTTTATTATGTCCCATTCTTGCAATTGTGGTGGTAAGACGACAGAGCGCCAAGCTGGCCAATTGATTGGCCATTTAATTTAAGTACAATTGCAATTGATTGCTCCATGTATAAATCTAAGACCTTAAAATCGGATCCTGCATTGCTACATCTGGCCAGTGGTCATGTACGGCAGCGAAGCTTGGACCATAAAAGAAGACACCAGACGGCGCGCGCGGCGCCTAGAATCTTTTGAGATGTGGTGCTACCGTCGAATGCTCCGTATAAGCTGGACCCATAAAGTTAGCAACGAAAAAGTGCTTCAGCGTTCTGGTACCACCCGAAAATTGTTGCACACCGTCAAAACGCGCAAGATTGAATATCTAGGGCAGGTGTTAAGGCATGACAGATATCAGCTGCTTCAACTGATATTGATGGGCAAAATTGAGGGTAAACGACGCCGTGGAAGGAAGAAAAAGTCGTGGTTGTATAATGTCAGAGAGTGGACCGGGATCACCAGTACGGAACAGCTTTTCCGGATGGCGCAAGACTACCAACATATTCAGAGCTAACGGCCAACCTCCAGTAATGGAGAGGCACTTCTAGAAGAAGAATTCTTGCAATGAAAAATTACTTTCGAATGCTAGATCTTATAAAAATCAGCCGAGGTATTAAATAAAAAAACAAAATATACAAATAAACGAATGGAAGTATGCTATTTAGTTTTTTTCCCCTCCTGTTAAGTTCAATGCTTTTAGATCGTATTGTTCGCCGATTCCTCAAGTTACAAACTCTTTGGAACCGTATAAAAATGAATACGGGCAGGCACAGCTAATACATCTGTAATTAAATATAGGATAAAAACGAATTTTCCGCGTGAAGTTAGTTAACACCCGATATTTCGGCGATGCTGCAACCGTCGTTGTCCAGCGTAGACTAGTCAACGGGGCAGACTCAGTCTATCCTGTACAACGGCGGTTGCAACATTGTCGAAACGAACTTGCTACAAACTTCACGCGGTAAATTCATTTTAATCCTTTTTATAATGTCAAACAACCGCGACAGTCTTCGATTTCATATTAATTATGTTCTAAAAATAACATTTGATTTTCTTTTCTCTTTTTTAAAAAAAAGTCATTTGTTTGCGTCTTGTCGAAGCATGCTCGCGAAAGTGGGCGGTACGTATTACCGGTCTGCAGCTAACTGTGCGATGGAGATGGCACTATGAAAGAGCGAAATAGAGTTAGTAGATACTAGAGATACCTACACCTTGTTTTATTGATTCCAAACATTTTGTCGTTTTACGATCGCTCACTTTATTCAGATGTTGATGTTGAAAAGCCAGAGTTTAGTTAGAGTTTAGATATTTTATGTATATATACAGGGTGTTATTACTGCACGGGTTTTTTTTTCTGTGGGTTAATCAGTACAACGTGGTAAGCAAGTTTTGATATTTTTTTTTAAAACAAACCAAAAAATATATATATATATATTTTTTGGAAAAAAAATATTTTTTGCTTTTTTTTTCATTTCAAATTTTTGCAGAATTTGACTGTTAAATAAAGGTTTGAGAAGTGTCTGAGCGCGCTGCGCCATCTAGCGGTAGGTAATAAGTCGTAAATAAACGATATCAGCGACATTTTACCAACCGCTAGATAGCGCATCGTGACCACAGCTTTTCATGCTATTTAATCACAAAATAAAAAAATAAAATAAAAAAAAAACAAAAAAAAGTTTTTTTATTTTTTAGTTTTTTTTCGTTTTTTTAATTTAAAAGTTGCTTATATTGTTGTACTGATTCACCCACAGAAAAAAAAGCCCGTGCAGTAATAACACCCCGTATAGAAAATAATTGTGTATACCTTTTTATTTTTATAAATTATGATTAGTATTAGAATATAGAATTTCCTGATTAGTAAGAATAATAATATTTAACATCGGACATGGCCATGACTCCTCGGTATTTTTCTCGTGACTTAGGGAGATTTTGTTTTGAAAACTTAAATGTATAACAAATTTTATTTTAACGATTTATTTTTATCATCATACTGATTTTTTGGCTCTTCGTAATGGCGCTATTTTAAATGAAAATAAGACGTCGAAGATGCTTAAATATTTGCATCAGAAACATTGATAACCATTATTATCCATGCATATAATGTAAATCAATATAATCAGTCAAGCCCAAAACGGTGTCGACAACGTTTGGCTATCGACGATGGTTTGACTTTGCTAAATGTATCACTGTCCGGAAAGGTCTAACAACTCTGTGAGTCCACAGAATAGTTAGACCTTTCCCAGAAAAAGGCGGGATGAAGCGAATATGGTGCGATACGGGGAGTCCAAGTGACCAAAACGATTAGGGATGCTATGGATATAATCAAATAATATCGATTATTTCTACGGTAGAGAAATGATTTTCCAACATACATTTTCTTACGAATTAGAGCTCTTTAATTTTGATATTGGGTTACCATTAATTTATATGCCTATTATCATTGTTCACCCAAAACTACCTAGTAGCATTTATCATATTCAAAGTAATATACATGTTCGGAGACAAATTTTGAGACAAAATTTCATGGAATTAGTCAAAAATGTAAAATAGGGCATATTTCGCACCTGACTTGTCGAAGTGCAGTCTAGTTATTAATATGACGTTTTTTACTCTCTTCTCTGCCTGTCCTGTGATTTGGTGTTTCCAAGTAATGCCTATCAATGAAAAATAGGGCTGGCCGGAGTTTCCCACTGATCGGAATTTTCCCACCCTTCCTTAACAAATTTCGCTACTATCTTAGCTGCATAACTAAGATAGTAGCGAATCGATTCATTCAACATTGCTTTTATTTCGTTTGTGTTGCTGGAAAAGGGATGTTAGTGGAAAGCTGACATCAGGATTGACTTTTTAGGATTTGAACCGAATCCGACTGATTTCCCAAGAATACCAAATAAATTTGTCGCGAGGTTCTTCATTTGCGCATCCACCGTATTACATCGCCGAATCATCTGTCATAAATATAAAGCGTCTCTGATTATGGATTAATTATGGAGTGTCTCTCATAATTTGGGCTTCAATGTGTAGAAATGTGAGGACACACACTGGTACACACAATAGAACACACACACACTGGTACACACACAGCACAGAAACAAACACAGGCACAGAATCAGCCATAGACACACAGTCAGACACATGGACACAAACGCACATATACAGAGACACAGACATAGAACAGATACAGACACAAACACACACACACACACACACAGCAGCCACAGACACATGCACACACACATACACACATACACCGACACAGACAAAGATACGTTAACAAATAAAAGTTACAGATACGTTTACAATTAAAAAAGATACAAATAAAAGTTTTAATTTAAAAGTTATACATATACAAGTATATAATATAAATACGTAAAAATGCATTAACAATGAGTTCGATTGTCTAGTCTGTAATGTTGTGTGTATAATGAAATAAAATGGAAAGGAAAATCATCCCCGCTACAATAGCTTTTGCACGGCTGATAAAAAATATATTAACCCCGCATCGAATGATGAATGATCCAAACGACGCGCGCCACAAAAGATGCGAAACGCGCGATAAAATATTGTGTCGTTATTCATGCGCTTGTTAACGGGAAAGCCGCTAATATTAAATTAATGTATGAAGACGTAATACATCAAGTATCGCGCGACGCCACCATCCATAAATATTGCCAGTGGCGCGCGGCGAAGAAAAATCCCGGTGCCATCAGTTAATGCGATGCCCGCTTTGTCAAAGGTTCCCGGACCTGCGATCGCAGCGCCCCTCTACGGGTCGTAGCACGCCTCTACGGATCGTAGCACCCGCGTCGTAGGCTGCATATTAAAGTTTCAGCCTCTTACGATTGCCGTAGTTTTCTGTAGTAATATGTAGATTAATTACTGAATTTATTTATTTTATTGACAGAAACTTTGAGCAAAATACAGTGTTTTTATTGTTTGACAAATTATTTAATAAAAAGCTAATTAATTCAATATTGTCAAATATCTACGAATAGTAATTCAAATATGTTTAGAATTTGGATTTCAGATAAGGAATCTTTACTTTTTGAAAGATTAGTATCTCCTACAGAAAGGCCAATGCAGAGCGACCAAGGTGACATTGGGTTTTTAAAATCTGGAATTTTTAGGAGTGACCTCAATGAGACGAATAAGATCGTGAACGAATGCTATAATTGCTCCGAGTTGTCTTCAATGTTCAAGCGGAACCACATGCATCATCTACGAGGACAAAAATTCAAACTGGAGAAAGCACGATTACACATCAATCCCAGCAAACACTTCCTAGCCAACCGGACTGTGGACCAGTGGATTAGTTTACCTGCTGAAGTGGTTGAAGCCTGTAATGTTATCTTATTTAGAAAGGGACTATATTAGACGTAGGTATATTAAAAAAATATTGTATTTAACTGTGTCAAATTCAGATATACAGGCAATTGTGTTGCCTATCTGTAAAATATAAAAATAAGTTAAACAGTTGAGAAAAACGTTAAATATAAGGCAAAAAAATGAAAAAAGAAACTGGAACTATTAACAGATATAAAGATGTGTAAAAATTGTATTTGGAACTGATATACTTTAGCCACTATAAATATCGGATTAATACTAACCTAAACTGAATTAATTGTCCTTTGTGATGATTTTTTCACAGTTTTATCTGAAACAACGAGTTCTCCGTGTAGCCAGATTTTTCGGCAAAAAAAAAGATATCCGAAAGCGGATTCGGAATGTGAAAGTCGGGCACGGAGTAGGTCTCCGTGCCCGACTTCTTGTTATTTTGACTTGAGAGTTTTTATAAATAATTCTACTAGTTTCCTCTAGGTGGCGTTTTTAAGGAAATTGAGATTTATTTTAATAATGAAGATATCTTATTGTTATTATGTTTGTTAGACCAACAACCAAAAGCCCCGTGAGGCCCCTAGCACTGTGGGCTCTGGTGCACTGCACCACCTTGCACCTTAGTAGCTACGCCACTGAAATACATATATCCAGAAGAAATTCCGCCAATCTTCACTCCAGTTAGGTAGCCTTTGTATGCGGTTCTCTTCCGTCTCGTGTATTGTCAGAGTTGGCAGTTTTCTCGTTGACGTCCCGCAGACACATTTTTTCGACCCTTTTCCCTTATTTCACCCCTCCTCTCCCCCTTCTCCTCCGCCCCGCCATCCGTCGTCCTGAACCGTTCAATCACGGTTATCACGGACGGGATGCGGACTATAAATATCTAATGTGATTCCGGCGCCGGGCGACGGGCGACTGTGTCCTCCGTTTTGGACACTCCGCAGGGATGACAATGTAATTCAATACCCAATATTTCGTGCATTACGCCTAATGGTTAACCAAGGTGAATAATATTATAGGCAGGAAACGAAATCGGCCAACTAAAGAGACTCTACACGCGTCAGAGCTGACGAGGTGTAATGAAAATTGAAACAAGTCACCCAAATTTGTATATAAACGAGTCATTCAAAAGATCCTAATACAATTTTATAAAGATTATAGAGCTACTTACAACGATAGTATGTACGTAATACGTGTATTTACACAACATACGTCACGTCTCTCCATCAATCAGGTCAGATCTATTACACTAGTAAATAAAATTTAACTTTTTTCTGTAACATTGATGAAAACAGTTAATTTTTATGTTTTTAATTGTGCTGAACGCAGAAATGATAACGAAAATTCAAGTTTAGCTCTTGTTTTTTAGTTATTGGAGCTTTCAGAATTGCCCAAGCCTATGCATGCATTTACCATATAGTTCTCTCTCGGAGGAAGGTCGCTGATGGCGCAAACGCTTGTATTTTGTCTCTGGTGATTCCCTGATGAGCGTTCAGCAATAATCCGCTAACATTGATTCACTTCACTTTCTCTGGTATCTTTCTTCCATGTCAAAAATTTCTTGGTGGAAGCGTTCACCATGTTCGTCGCTAACAGTACCACAGTATTTGGGGAAGAAGTTAAGGTATGAATATTAGAAGTGTAACTATAAAGACATTTCGACAACACTACGCGCATCGACGACTGATATTGATCAAAAATATTTTAACCATGAAAGTACCCGGAGATATTTTGCATTTGTGATTTCTTAAAGGTTCTGACCAGTTAATTTAAATCGATGTATTTACTTTCGAGGGCGTGTCACTAAGTCTAAAGATCAGTGGTTCTAATTTTGACGTTTTACACTTCACACGAAGTTATAGCGTTTTTCGGGTTAGTCGTTCTAAAACGCAGTGCATATAATTTTATATCCACCGAGCTTTAGACCGAATGAACCGCACTCCATCAGTTGCATAGGAAAAGGCAATATATTTTAATCACGTTAAAACGAAACCTAGAATTGTTTTGTATAAATACTCTAAAAGCCATCATTAAATATTAAAACAGTGGCAATCATAATATAAACATAATATTTATAATGATAGTATCAAAATCGCGCTAGAACGGCATTACAGAACGTTTTAAAAAAGAACGTTTTCATAACAGTGACATAATACGATCGCAGCTGTCAGACTTGACGTGCGAGTTTGTCCATTGGGAGTATGCGTGGGATTTCGTTCTGTATGAATATTTTCAGTAAAAAACTATTTTCCCGTAAAATTTTTATTCGCGTAGTAATTTTGTGTTAATATGACGTTTGGTGAACAATGTGGACAGTGCCGGATTTAGATTTGATAAGGCCCTTCGCTATTTGAGATATGCGAGAGATATGGGGCTTTTATAATTCTACATATTTTTTTGGTGGCTCCCAAGAAAGTGGGGGTCCTAAGCTATAGCTTTTGTAGCTGATACGTAAATCCTGAACTGAATCTGGCTATAAGATTCCCACAAAACAAATCCGGTGAGATTTCCCGTAAGTAGCAGGCTACATTAACTATTTTACCAATTTGATTATCAAAAGCGCTATCAGCCAGCGGCCGTTTCGCTTCGCGTCGACTACTTGAAAACCTTAACGTTAAGAGGGCTCCGAGCCTATGCCGCTACACAAATGTAGGTAATTTACGCTTGCCGGCGGCGGCCACGCAGGTGTGAGTAAATCGCATACATTGATAACGCTGAACAGACGGTCACCCGCCAAAGCCATGTAACCCGCATTTTATAATTTTATTGCTCATAGCAAATTGCAAATAACAAAAACTGCAAATTGTGATAAAAGCAAATCCTTTTGCACACGTATTTATTAGACCAAAATGGTCGATTTGACCCGCCGTTCCGACTATTTGGCCCAGCGGACTCAAAATAGCGGCCGTTTTTCAAGATGGTCGCTAATAAACCAAAATGATTTTTCTCATGCTGATTTTAATGACCCATGGGCCTTTTCGGCTATTTTGGGGTCGTATATTTCAAATATGGCAATAAAAATAACTTTAGTTAATTTTGAACAGGATTATAAACATTTTTAACGAGTATTTACTTTCACGTTACCGTTATGTTATACGCGTCTTCTTCGAGTATTTGCACACTGGAAAAGACGAATCTAAAGTCAAAACTGTCAAAAAAGTCAAACGAGAGAATAATTTTGTGTATGCTGTAAGTAATTTCTGAAATTTGCTACCCAGAAAACATGGAAAATTTGAACTATATAATATAGAATATGTGAATGGGTCTTTGACTTTGAATTTGTAGTCGCTGGCTCAAATATGACGACTACATGTGTTTTGAACAACCTTTGAACGTATTTTGAACCGATTTGAACATATTTGTACTTTTGGCCAGAAAACTTAAACTTTTGTACTCGGTGTCATCATCAGAACTGGTCAAAATAAATGTACCGTGGCCGTTTTATTCTACAGTATACTACACTATATATAAATGATTGTACACATTCTACCTTGTTTGTAAGGAATTATTTATTTATATTTATTTATGTTTATATTTTCAGCATCATATTTGAAATGTACGACGCCAAAATAACCGAAAAAGACCCATGGGTCTTTAAAATCAGCACGAGAATAATCATTTTGGTTTATTAGCGGCCATCTTGGAAAATTGCCGCCATTTCGAGTCCGCTGGGCCAAATATGTCGGAGCGGCAGGTCAAATCAACTATTTTGGTCTAATGAACACACGTGTGCAAAAGGATTTGCTTTTATCACAATTTACAGTATTCTTTCAAAATATGAGACGAACCGCTTCCACTATCAGGATAGCAGATACTTTATGATTCTGAGTAAAGAAATAAAAATGGATAATGCTTAAAACAATTATAACATTGTTATTCTCATCAGTACGAGGATAAAATGTATATCGAGAAGGATAAAAAAACAGTAATTATTATAGGTATAAATAGCTACACCAAAACTTTAATTATTTCAAAAAGCAGTTACCTTTATAAATAAACTACTTCCGACGGAAAGAAGGTACAGATAGATTTCGCGGCTTAATGTGATTATATATTTTTGAACAACTTCAAATATGTAATTAAAATTAATAAAGAAATATTTTAATGAATGCCACTTTTAAACAGTCTCGAAGAGGAGTTTTGTGGATTTCACTCTGTGCTCCCCGGGATTCGCCCGTTGGATGAACAATTGGAAAGTTCACGAGCACCTTTCTTCTTCGGACCGCAGACTGGTAACATTTGGCATCGACCGTCGCGTTCCCCCCACGCCACAATCCGAGTGGCGATACCGAACCGGCGACATTAACTGGGACCGGTTTGGTGAAGTCCTCTGCGAGAATCTTGAGGCCTTTCCATCGCCTTCTAGTAGTACCGCAGAGGACTTGTGTGTCGCACTTAATGCGGCCATCGAGTCTTCCTGTGATGCCGTAGTAGGGCGGAAGAAACCCCGCGGTGGTTTCGCGGCCCCGTGGTGGTCTTCCGAACTCTGCGATAATGTTAAATTTAATATTTTAAATAATGTAACGTAGCGATTGAAAATTAATGTGATTGAAAATTGTTATTTTTGTGATGTGACGCAATGATGAGATGAAAATTTTCTGCTGATCGATCAAGGTGAACAATGTATGAGGTGAAGTTAAAATAAAGAAAAATAAAAAAACTCAAGTTTCATTTTTTTTAAACTCTCTCTATACTATTGAATATCTATGATATTGAACATTTTCAAAGCCTATTTGATTTTAAAATGTTTTTCAAAGGATTTTATTTTTCTATGGTTTTAAAATATTTCTAAGTATTCTGTAGTTTTGAATATTTTCAAAGACTATTTGATTTTAAAATGATTTTTAAATTATTTTATTTTTCTATAGTTTCAAAATATTTATAAGTATTCTATAGTTTTGAATATTTTCAAAGACTATTTGATTTTAAAATTCCCGTGCTTTTTCTGGTTTAAATGACGTGTCGCAACCTTAAATCAGTGCATATCCTATCAATGCTCTTTGTAAGCTAAATATCTTACAGCCAACCACTTATTTTCAACTTACGAAAATGTTACATCTGCATGCCGAAATGTCCTTCCTGATGGCGAAACTGCTTTTCAAAATCAATATTCAAAATCAATACAGAGGATATGTGGGGCTGACAGCCCCACATATCCTCTGTCAAAACACTTGGCTGGAGTCCTCCAACCGCTTACGGGCAAAACGACGTCTTACGTGAAAGACTCGCGATATTTCGTAAGCATTATTAGAAGCTGAAAACTGGCCGAAGACGAAATAATGGTGAGCTTTGACGTCGAATCTTTATTTACGAATTTGCCCATTTCGGAGTGTCTTACGGTGGTGAGAGATAAACTAAGGTCTGAGGACCTCCCTATTAGCTACGCCGACATGCTTCAACATTGCCTGACATCCTGCTACTTTCTATGGAACGGCGATTATTACAAACAAATCGACGGAGTAGCAATGGGATGCCCCGTATCGCCGATAGTTAGTGACCTATATATGGAATATTTTGAGGAATTAGCCATAAAAACCT
This sequence comes from Micropterix aruncella, assembly GCA_944548615.1. NCBI lineage: Eukaryota > Metazoa > Arthropoda > Insecta > Lepidoptera > Micropterigidae > Micropterix > Micropterix aruncella. The sequence continues at coordinate 5,740,967 of OX155966.1, forward strand.
CCAAAATTAAACCCATTCTCTGGCTTCGCTACGTGGATGATACCTTCTGCATCCTGAAAGGCAACATTCAAACGGTGAAAGAATTCCTGGGTCATCTAAACTCCATACACCCAAAAATCAGTTTCACCTATGAAGTAGAGAAGGACGGCTCCTTACCATTTTTGGATGTCAAAGTGACGAGGAGAAGTGACAATACTCTCGGACATACGGTATATCGGAAGCCCACACATACGGACAGATATTTGCATGCAAGCTCACACCATCATCCCTACCATCTACGTTTAGTGCAAACGTCGCTCGTGAATCGAGCACGCGATCTATGCGACACTGAGCATTTTCCGAAGGAGATGGAACATGTCAATGATGTCCTTAGGAAAAATGGATACGGAAAATATCACGAGACACGCACACGATCTAATACGGACGAAACTCAAAAACCGAGCGGATCAAGAGCATTCTTACCATACGTCAAGGGCGTGACTGATCGAATAAGTAAGATGCTAAACAGATTCGATATAAAAACGATCTTCAAACCGACCCAAAATATAGCTCGATTTTTGAGGCCTGTAAAGGATGTAATACCACTGCAAACCCCGGGTGTGTATAAAGTCGAATGCAGCTGCGGTCTAGCCTACGTTGGACAAACGAAACGGCCCATAGCCACGCGACTGACAGAACACATCAAAGCTGTTAAAAACGTTCAGCGAGAAAAATCGGCGATCTGCGAACATATATTGGATAGCGGAAGTAACCACTGGATGCAGTTTCAAAATCCAATTGTTCTATCCAAGGAACAATTCTACTTTCCTCGCATGATCCGGGAAGCCATTGAAATAAGAAGAACTCCGAACTTCAATAGAGACGACGGCTACAAACTCTCTTCTACGTGGAACCCTCTTCTTAAAATGTTCCCGCCGCCGAACGCCGAACGCAAAGACGTAAAACAGGATACAGTGAGTGTTGTGTGCAAGACGGATTTTAAAAATTCCGGGCTCCGAGCCCGGCCCCCCACCACCGTTATAACCTACGCAGTGGCGGCAGCGGTTTGCGGTCTACCCGCAAAACAACGGACTGACAGCTCTTCAGTCTACCCTAGACAACGGCGGCTGCAACGTCACGGAAACGTCGGGTCCTACAAATTTCACGCGGTAAATTCGTTTTCTATCCTATTTATAATGTCAAACAACCGCGATAGTCTTCGATTTTATATATTTTCAATTGTTTTACGCTTATTGGAGTCGATCTATTTTTTATATAATGAGCATCGTATCGATCGAATCTTGGGGTTTAAAACTATCTCATTTTCTTATATCTCGGACTGAAAACAACATCGCTTTCTCATGTCTTCAGACTGAAATTTCACGCTTATTCTATGGCGTTTCTCAAAAAACGAAATATGTTTTCTTACGCTTCCCCATTAACTAAAATACATGTAGAGTATTATAATAAGTTATAACAAAGATGCCATAAACATCCATTAATAAAAAACAAATATAAAAAATAAAATACTTACTGCTGTTTGCTTTCTCGTGACGATGCGTGACGACGCGGCACTGCGGTGTAGAAGAATAAAATATTACGTGAGCGGGAACTGATAAGAGCTAACCGAAAAAGACGTGCTCTCTCTTCCAATAGCAGCAGGGAAGTGAATCTATTTCATAGCGCGCCTGTGTATTTATTAACGCGGCCAGCCCATACAAAAAATGTATGGAGAATCTGATACCTGATTTTCTGGGATTTATTGTATAAAATCCTATTACAATAATTGAAATTTAAATATTTTATAGTGAAGATATGTCATTTAACTTTCTTTTATAATAATTTGTAATTCCAATTAGTTATTATTTTCCCAGTGAGGACTAAAACCCCGCTCCCATTTTTGTATATTTTCTCGGGTGTTTTTATAAAAAACTACGCAAACTATTGCCAAATTTATTAGCTCACCTTATAAATGACTTATTGATAAAAACGAGTGTTTTTTGACACTGCTTTTATTAGCGTAGTTTTAGCGGAATAACTAAAACGCTAGACCCTAATTTGACAAATTTCGTGTAGCACCCTCTTAAACAAAAAATGGTTTACGTAATAAATGTCGAGTGAGCGTAAAAACCAGAAAATACCCTAAAATAAATCACCAGCAGACAGTGGACGTTTATATAAATAATCTGTTAATTTTTCACATGAAATAAATTTACCTATTTCAGTCCCCAATAAAATGTTTTGTTTGCACAATGTCATTGTCATGTAATTTCTGAATCATAGTCACTGTCGCGAGCTATGGGCGCAGAAATCGAGCAACATACAACCAATATGACATGAAATCTTCACATATGAAATCACAAGAAATGTCATCTGTTAAAAACATTTGGTGGTGAACGGTATCGTGCAGCTTGGGCCACAAGATCCATTTTGTTCTCGGATCGGCTCAACTCACGATTCAGCTCATATTCAGAAGCCTCCTCGAGTGGAAGGCTACTCCGGGTAAGATTCCCGTGTCTCAGGCCTCAGAGCTGGTGGACCGGGTTCTCCCGGCGGGATTGCATCCCGTCGCCACTGGACGGTATGCGTACCGGTTGGCGAAACCAATCGGTTTTGCATTTTGACTAATTGCTGAAGGGGTCTGGAGACTATGGAAATACACTGTTTCCTAAGGAGAGGGAGTGTATGTTTCACCTGATGTCAAGCCACTCTTGAAATTACCTTAGGCCACTCGATCCTGTGTGGCATTACGGACAAAGAACGCCCAGGTCCGCGATAAATTCAAACTGAATTACCGCTGTAATACGACAGGTAGGGGTTGCGTAAGCGACTTCGGACCTGTAACCAGTCGGGAGGACGGAGGTATCCTGAAGGTTAATTCCAGACTAAGATATCTTTCCAAAACTGGTAGTTAGGGGGTGAGGCTGCCCGCTGGGAACCTTTCCCGGTGCCTCGCCGTAACCCGTTGGACTCTAACGGGTTGCTGGTGAACTAGACAGTAGATTGTCTTCTCCCCAAGTCTTCTATGCTCATCCCACGGCTGAAAGAATGATCTATATCGTTATACCAGCCTGGGGTGACGGGTTCGCCTGTTGTAGTCGACCTGTTAAAAACATTTAACTAATAGGCAGTAGGGACAAAAGGGCGGCCTAGGGTCAAAATAGAGATGGGCACGCATTATAGTAAGTAAATATTGATTACTTTATGCCTGAAATATTAAAATATGGTCACTATGCAAACTAGGTAGTGCGTTACTTCTAACGATCGTAAAGTTATCAGATAAGTACCTCAAGGGTTAATATTATATTCCACTGAGGTACTTAACTGATAATGCGGTCTGACTAGCTTAGCCATAGATATAATATTGGACGGACTTATCAAACGACTCGGCATCAATAATCTCCTAAGTAATTTGAAGCTAACATATTACAAAATCTGTCAATTCTAAACAATTCATGCAATCCGAATCTCTAATTTAAAATCGACTATTTATTGGGAGCAAAATATTTCAAATAAAATTATTGTTTAAAAAACTAAAAAATCACACTTTAATAGCAATGTGAACTAAAAATTTAAAATATATTTTAAAGTATTAAGATATTGTTCAATAGCGAAAATAAGTACCATAAATCAATATAGGCAAATGATTTTGAATAAATCAGAGTAATTAACATAAAAAAAATTAAAGTGATTAACATAAAAAATATTTTTATTTCAAAAAAGCGTGAGGTGCTTTCTACTTTTTTTTTGTAGTAACTCCATATTTACAAATAGCTACCAATGAAATAATTATAAGAACTGATATCAAGCACCCCACGCTTTTTAAAATTAAAATATATATTTTTAATCAATCACTTTATTCTCAAACTTATTCAAAATCATTTAACTATATTAAGTTAGGGTACTTACTATCGCTGTTGAACATTAGCTTTATACCCCAAAATATTTTTTTACTTTTTAGTTCACATTGCTATTAAAGCGTGTTTTTGTTAGTTTTTTAATTTTTTTTTCTTTTTAGTATTTTAAACTTTAATTTTATTTATAAAAATGACAAATATTTACTGGTGTGAGGGACCACCCATCACTAGACTCCAATTGCTCGTGAGTGAGAGAGTGGTGTCATCAGGGGTTTTCTCCGTAGTAAAAGTCGTCTTGTTGAAGTTGAAGTAGTTTATTGCAGAAGGTATTTGATGCTTGCCAGTTGTAACGCTTCGAATGATAAGTCGCGGTGTGTATAGATAGTTTGAAGTGACTGCTCGATGATGATGATAGCGAGGTATAAGCGCGGCGGTTGTCGACTCGGAGATGATCGCGTGTACTATGCGTGGCTGAGGGTCGCCAGAGGATGATGATCGCGAAGTACTATGCGTGTGGCTGACTGGCCAGAGGATGATGACGATGGCCGTCTACTAGAGGATGATAAATAATCGATCGAATGTATGTGCTTTTATACGGTGCTAAATGATGCAATGCCCTAGGCGTGGGGGCAGTGAGTATGTCCGATTGAATCGATTAGGAGAAATGATATTAGTCATCCGCTGTGTCTGCATTAATTGCCGAAATTATATGGAATTCGATGTCGGTTGGCGCGTGTAATATTAAGTGTTTTTGCAGTTATGGATTTCTAGAATCTAATTCTTTTGTTGACTCGATATGTTGGGCGAAGTACCAACACTGTCATTATATGAGCGGTTATATATCTAACCTGTAAAATCAATAATTTTTCTTTTTATCCTGATGCTCCTGGTCAGGACATTAAGTCAAAATTATAAAATTATTGTTTTGTCGTCGGTACATGTGCAAAATTTCAAAATATTCAGATATTGTAATATTTCTTTACATACAAACAGGTCAAGCTAGTAAAAGCGTTATAAAAACAGTCGTATTTCTTTTCCTTATATTTAAAGCTGGACGTAAGATATAGGCCAGATATAGCCATGCTGACTTGTTGGTTCCATTTTTTAGAAACCTAAATACTCTACCGGGGGTTCGCGGACTGTAGAAATGTAGTCGAAATGTAGTCGATCCACGGACGCAAAATCTCCTTCGCATCTACTGAATATAGTGGTCAATACTCGTATACGTTAACACAATATTACTGTCAGCGATAGCAGATTTTTACGCCATCTACACCTCGGATGTACGTACAAACTTTAACCATTGTATGAGATATGAGATAGATCCTTGTGAGCCAAACGTAACTGCAACCAATATCAACGCCTACCTAGATCGATTGGTCATTTGATCGCTTAATCATGGCCTTTCTCTAAATCTTCGGAAAGATAATTTTAAACCGACTATTAAATTTATCACTGAACGTAAGATAATTAGTAATACACAGTTCGGGTTCCAGGACGGTTTTTTGGAGTTTATTCTTTAAGAATCGATTTAATTTAAAGCCCCCGGTATGAGACTTTGATTAATAGTAAAATAAAACGTTAACAATAAGCGCTAAGTTTAATGCCAGTAAAGTTCGAAATCTGAAAACAGTGCAACAATACCCAATAGGAGAGCATAACTTCGATGACATTTCTCAACTTCCGAGCTAACCCATACTGACCATACATTTGTCGAATGATGAAATGAGGCAGATATCAAATCAGTAGTTTGCAATCAGAGTGAATCACACTCCAGTCGCGCTTCGGAGCTGACACGCATTTTTTTTAACAACTAATGCTTTATTTGCATTACTACATATATTGTTAAATGGGTTTGACGAATCCAAAGCAGTCTTCGGTCTATTTGGCGACTTTTCCAAAACGTTTGATAGTGTTAAGCATAGCATTCTTATCAAAAACTTGTTTCTTATTAAAACTAATTCAGTTGTTTCTACGAAATACTTACCAAGCAACTGAAATTAATGGAACACGAAATAAGCCTATTATTGGTAAGAAAGCTGTACCTCAGGGGTCTAGTTTGGGTCCATTTTTGTTTCTTATTTATAAGAATGACCTACCGGGATGCATGCCATCAAATAATAATGATATAACAATTTTTGCAAACGATATTTCTCTAATCTTCTGCGATACACATGAGGCATATAAAAATATTAAACAGGATAAAATTCACTCTAGTATTTAGTCTATAATTCACTAGACTAGTATGGATGTACGCTAACAATCTAAAAACAAATAGTAGCAAAACTATAAACTTTAACTTGCGACCAAAGACCCTTGACTATATGACTATCGCGAGCTTCTTATTATGTTGAGATTGACAATTCTGAACAGGTGAAATTGTTAGGATTATATATTGACAATAGATTAAAGTAAGCGAATGTTAAATGTCAGGGATATGTTTATCTAAAAAAATGTGATATTCTAAAAATCAAATAGGGAAATGTGGCTCGATATAGAATAATCTATATAATATAAAAATGGATGTTCTTATATCTGTCAATCCGTTTGACTGATCGCCATGAAAGTTGGCACGTATATGTATTTTTTTTGGAGAAGGTTTATATGATATTCGCTTTGCAACACATCAACTTCTATACCGCACGTTGTTGTAACTCGCCACTAGGTGACGCTGCAGCTCATCAACTTATATACCGCTCAACCGATCGCCATGAAAATTGCTATACATAGACACTTCAGCCCGCATAATATTTTCGAGCAATTAATTTTATTGTAACTCGCCACCAGATGGCGCTGCAGCACATCAACTTCTATACCCCTCAACCGATCGCTATGAAAATTGGTTTACATAGATATTTGAGCGCGCATACTATTTTCAAGTAATTATCTTTATGGTAACTCGCTACCAGATGGCGCTGCATTAACTTCTATACCGTTCAACCGAACGCCATAAAAATGCTAAACACAGACATTTTAGCCCGCATAATATTTTCGCACTATCAACTTCTATGCCGCTCAACTGATCGCCATAAAAATTAGGTTACATAGACATTTGAGCTCGCATAATATTTTTGCGCTATTAACTTTATTGTAAATCGCCACCAGATGGCGCTGCTGAACATCAACTTCTATATCGCTCAACCGATCGACATGCAAATTGGTATACATTGGTATTTGACCCCGGATATAACACGGGCAAAGCCGGTTAATGCCACTAGTATTAAACTAAACTAAAGTCTGAAACGTTGTACCTTCATATAACAATTTATGTCGATAGACTTACTTTCAACAGACGAGGATTTGTCTCGGGTCGCAGTGTCAACACAGGGAGTAAGTATTTTACACTCTTTCAGGTTCTGTCGCGCGTGTTCGGGAGGGTAAGTCAAGATTCTAGAGCGCGCCCTGAGAAATGTGACGGATTAAAAAATAATATATCTGGCGTGGAAAGTCATCCCTCACCTCCCTTCCACTCTTGGCGTCTTCGCCCTAGCCCTTTTTAGCCCGACCTTCATCTTCCGCATTTTCGGCGATCGTCAAGGCGGCGCTAAGGCACGCGTCTAGGGGCGTCACTAGCTCGATGTTTCGAAATATCGATGTGGATTGATAATGGAGTGGAGGAAATACGAACTTTAATCAATCAATCATTTTTTATTTTCTTAAGAACTCTTACAGTTATGCAGACATTATTTTACAGCATGAATTAGGATAAAACTATAAATCATGCGAGTACAGTAATACATCCAATCGAAAACTGTAGATATTAAAAATGAAGTCGGGTCTCACCCAGATATTTCAATTATTTAAATTTTTATTCAAATCTACATGGAAGTCACCAAACAATACAAAAAAGAATAGCAAACACCTTTTTAGGCAATTACTGTTGCTTTATATCACATTAGGGGAGAGCAGGTAGGCTTCGTACACAGGGAGCATTAGTACAGTGGAGAAATCTACGCTATCCAATCGCGCTCGTATGAGCGCGAGTCACGCACACAAACGCGAACACGTCAATGTATTAACTAGAAGGTATGTATTGCATAAAGGATTTTTAATTTAATTCACCTCTTCGAGGAGGCCTCCGGACGAGAGCCGAGACATGAGTTGGACCGTTCACAAAACAATTCAGCTTTGAATGGATGGAAGCCATAAACACATTCAATCCTACAAGTATATTGTTAGATCTCAGTAGAAAATAAAAGAATTATTTTATTACTACTTTTATTAATCAATATCCATTGTAATGACAATCCTACTGAAATGGCGGAAACTGCTTTAAAGATTGCTGCAAAAATGTTACTATCATATGGAATCGTTACCTTTCTGTAGTTCTGCGATTGAAAAAGTGGGGTAACTAATACCAAAACACCTTTTTACACGACAGCCCAAAAAGAGGAGTATAATGTTTTCAAGGTTCATGTATGTATGTATGTATGTATGTATGTATAATATATGTTGTTCGTCGATTTTTTCCACCATAACTTCTAAATGCTTAAGTCAGTATTATGTAATCCCGGATGACATAGGGTACCCAATCTTCAAATGTCAAACAATTAAAGATAAATACATAAACCACAAACATTAAAAAAAACGATTTTTTACTTAAGCACCGAGAGCAACCGACCGAGGCTATATAAACCGTCATGAGTGATGCGCTAGTATCATGGAATACCTGACATAGGGCGCGCAGCCCACGCCATAATCTGAATGCCGGCTCAATGGGCCCGGCTAAGCTAAAGTTCAGCAAAAGAGCAATTATCCAGCGGAAGACGTCACGGACGGATAAGGGCCGTCGACTTTTTGTAACGACAACTACTTTGTATAACCGCGGGCGGGGTTTTTTTTTTAATCACATTAATTGTTTTGTGGAATATAGAAAGAAAGCAATAAGAAATGCACATAGCGTTTTACATATAGCGACATCTGGAAAACTTATTAGGCGTTAAATGTCTTAAAGTAGTGTTTAATAGACGTGTCATTATTTCGTAAAAAACATATTTTTTTTGTCGACGAAGACGGGCATGCCATTTATATCAAAAGTAGAAAATATTAACATAATGACGATATCGATATTTTTAAAAGATCGACTCGATTCCACCTTTTAGCGAGCCAGCAAGTCATACACGCGGCTACACCTCGCCATATTCTTAAATAATCCATCGCCTTTTTATATCCCGCGGAGTTTTACGCAAACAACCCCCATCCCCTCCACCGATAGGGAGGAAAAGAGGTGGGGGTAGGCATTTCTATAAAAAAACGGAGAAAATTATTAAACCATGAGGTGCGTATTCGGCATATAAATATCTAGCGGATCGGCATCCGGTTAAGTTAAGATGATGTTGTGAGATATCTATATATTGATATAGATATCTCATACTACAATATATATAGATATATATATATATATATATATATATAAACACAACTACAATATATATAGATATATATATATATATATATATATATATATATATATATATATATATATATATATATATATATATATATATATATATATATATATATATATATATATTGTAGTTGTGTTTTATAGCTATTTTAGGGCTACGTACTAAAGCGTATAAATGCAACCCTATTGATGAGATTTCGCTGTGTGTATTTCGCCGTCGATTATCTTGGTTTATCTCAGTTTAAAGTAAAATCAAAGCATTTCTAATCAAAAGTACTAACATTGATGATATATTATAGTATTAGATTGCTCAACTCCATAGTACTATTTGGCAACCCTTTCGCTCTGGCGAAATTCAGGTGGTGCTGTTAACATTGCTGGCGTAATAGCAATTTATTTGGCCATCTTTAATAACACTGATAATTAATGGTTTTTTATAATAGACTGATTATTCATAAAAACCAAATAATAACAAAATTACATTCAAATTTAGTTCCATCTATCTCATTTTAATATAGGCTGATTACATAACAGCAATAATACAAAGATATGTAGAATGCCATCTATTAGTCTATCTGAACTTTGAAGTGCGTAATTATTACGTATTGAAACCCATATACTAAAATTAAAGTTGACTATTAATAAGAGCAGTGATTTAAAATTTCGTTTGTTGTTATGTGTTATATTGTTATATACATTACAATACAATACTATACAATCAACTTCTCCAGTAGATAGGCATTCCTACACTTGGATGCGTCACAAAATTAAATGCTAAAAATTTAATTATTAAAAACATAACTATCGTGATAGTTGTCATGGATGTAATATTATATTCAATATTACCTACATACAAATAATCAAAATATACTAATATGATTTAAGAGTCAGGGAGAATAATATATTAAAATAGAAATGCAAATTCTATGTAGAATAATCAAAAAATATATATTTTATTGTCAATCCAGCAATATGCCTTCGTATTTTTTTTAAAATGAATAGATGTATAATAAATTAAATGGAAATTAGAATGTCAGCTATCATAATACCATTATGTTTAAAACTTTACGCATTTCATTAATCATCAACATGGAAAATAAACTCAGAATTTTTAAACTCCCTTATACCATAAGTTGGGTTTCTTACCAAATTATGTATAATTATCTTTTTAAATTGGTCCTCTCCAAGGCTTTTCATTTGCTCTGGAATCTTATTATAGAAGGACAAATTTTGGTGAATAAAACTGTATCGCACTTTGCTAAGTCGCTGTCGTTTTATGTGGAGATTGGATTTATTCCTCGTATCGTGATGATTGAAATTACTATTCACCGGAGCTTCTGTTAGGTGTCTCCGAGCGTACATAATATTTTGGTAGATGTAAGAAGAACATAGAGTCATCATTATATTTTATACTTATGGTTATAAAATCCATCAGTTATTTTTCTGTGAGTTTCTCCCACTGCTGAAGGGTGGTTTTTGTGGACTGTAAATGTTATTTACCTTCGCGTTCTCTCGTTCTTCCTGGCCGCCGAGTAGTCTCCCGTATCTGGTTCACACTCTATTAGATGATCACACAGTGAAAGAGTTTATTTCAAAAGAACGTTTATTGTCCCTCAATTTACTCGTGAGTTACAGTATACACTTAAATTATGCGCGCGAGTACGAGGCCAGCCAAGGGCTGCCGTATGTACAACTATTATCCCGCCGCTTAAGGGTCGTTCATTCTCGACCTCGGTATTTTTGTGACTGTTCGATTTTCCAAAATCGTTCACTAGCCTCGCTAAAGCCCCGCCACTCTAACCCGTGATTGGTTAAAAGGCAATGGCGGCGGTAAGAGACCGGCCTACTGAGGGTTAAGGGGTGTGGCTTAGCGAGAGTACATATGTATTATTCAATCAGGCTTACATTTTTAACTTAAATTAATCTCACCTTAATTGAAGGTAATTTTCTATAATATGTATTACTACTACATTATCATTAGGTTTATAGCGAAAATATGTAGATTAAACATTAACAATACATCATATTTAGTACTTAAAATTCCTTCGAATAGCTAGCAAAATTATAAGTATTTGATTTTATCCAAGCTTTCAGTCGAATAATTAATAGCCTCCTAATTACCTCAAACATTGCGATTATTTTGAGATTACCACATTTGTTTTAATATAAGAGGGTTGCGCGAGCGGCTTGCCGCGTTTACGATTTTTTGTTATCGGTCGACACCCTCGATATATCCACTGCGAGAAATGACAGGCTGATAATTAATTAGGGGTCTTCGGCCCTTAAAGACGGCGATATATTATTACCAGGACCTTTCATGGAATTTTGTCCTGCGTATTTAGTTAGGACTTCCTTGCGGATGATTTTAATATTTGAATGAGCCGTATTTTGTTTCAGTGTCTGTTATTTATGTCTGTTATGGGGTGGCTCGAGCGTGTGAAAGAGGAATATAAGCTTCTAAGAATCGATCTCTCGCGAACAGCTACCCATATTAGAGAATGCAAGTGATAATTCGTACATTTCCCCGCTCATGGCAACGTGCCATTAACTTATTTTACGAATTATTTACCTTAAATCTACGTTATTTATATCTATGGCTTATTCTATTCGGGCGGACAATTCTAATCTAACTAGTTTGCTTATTGACCTGCGATAAATTTTTCGTCGATTTTTACATCTACTATCCTGACAACACCTGTTTTGTCAGGGTAGACTTCCGTTACTATAGCGCGAGGCCATCTTCCTCTTTCTAGAGAGGGATCCAATATTAACACCAGTTCCCCCACCCTTAGTGGAGGTTGTACCTCCTTCCATTTAGGTCGAGAGACTAGCATAGGTAGTACTTCTTTAGACCACCTATTCCAAAAAGCGTCAGCTAGAGCTTGGGTCTGTCTCCACTGTTTACGGTTACATAAATCTCCAATGGTAAATTTACCCATAGCGGTGCTGTTAGAGTGTCCTAACAAAAAGTTTTGCGGCGTAAGTGGCTCCTGGTCTCGACTGTCTATAGTAATGTGCGAGATAGGCCGCTGATTAAGGATTGACTCCACTTCAGCCAATAAAGTCTGCATCATTTCCACAGAAGGCGCTCTTTCTTTCAATATGGCGTACAAAGCTCCTTTGGCTGACTTAACCATCGATTCCCAGCAGCCGCCATGATGGGGAGAAGCAGGTGGTATAAACCTCCAGTCAATCTGGTCGTTACTTAAACGTTCACGGATACGTTCATCGTCAATCTCTGAAACGACCTTCTTCAATTCGGCACTCGCACCTTTTAGATTAGATCCATTATCTGACATTATCACCCTTGGTTTGCCCCGCCGGGCTATGAATCTTCTTATCGCTTGTATTGTCGAATTAGTAGACAAATCATATGCTAATTCAATGTGAACCGCTCGTGTGGTTAGACAAGAGAACAACACGCCATATCGTTTCTCCACTTTTCTTCGTATAGTCACCTGAACCGGCCCGAAGTAGTCTACGCCTACGGCGTTAAAACACCTCGTATGATGCTGCAAACGTGACATCGGGAGTTGTCCCATCAACGCTGTGACTGGTTTTGCCCTTCTCATTTTGCACAGCATACACTGGTATATAAATTTTTTGACCGTTTGACGGGGACTAATTAGCCAGAACCTCTGGCGTAGGCTGGCCAATGTCGTTTCAACCCCGGAATGAGCCATCTCCTCATGAGTTCTTACCACCAGTAGTTGTGTATAGCGATCCCGGCCGTCAAGTATTATGGGATACTTAGTGTCGTGTGGTATACCCGGCGCATTTGCGATGCGGCCGCCTACTCTTATTAAGCCCCGCTCGTCTAAGTACGCATTTAAACCTATCAAACGGCTATTCCTAGGTAAAGTCCCTTTCACTCGTATAAGTTCTATTTCTTTCTTAAAAGAACGACTCTGCGACTCCTTTAATAATATTATTTCAGCGCTGGCAATGTCTTGTCCGTTTAAAATGCAGTTATTCGTGGCACCTCTACATAGTTGAATAAACTTCCTAACGTATGCGGCTACGCGCAATAATCTGCGATGTTGGGAGAATCTCGCGACATCTATTGTGCTCGTAGGTACAGCGTGTAGCGCAAATACCGCCAATGGTTTATACTCGAGGGATATCTTATCCTTTTCCCCGGGTTGATGGGGAACCTTTGCCGGCCATACCTCTGGTGGCTGTCTAAGGTATTCAGGACCATTCAGCCAACGGCTCTCGGGCGAGAGGTCAATTTTTGACTTCGCTCTCGTAGCTTCATCTGCAGGATTACTATTTCCGCTTAACCATCTCCACTCCTCCGGGGTAGTCAGTTCGTCCAATACTCCCAGACGGTTAGAGACAAATTGTTGGTGGTCGGAGCTACGTGAACGTATCCACCAAAGTACGTTCATCGAGTCTGTCCATAAAATCTTTTCATGAAATTTAATTTTGTACTCGCTAGTGATTTTTTTCGCTAGTTCGGCGCCTAATAGTGCTGCTGTCAGTTCTAAACGCGGTATTGTCATTTTTTTTAACGGCGCGACTCTGGTTTTACTTGCGATAAAGGATGTGGTCGGTTCTTCGCCTGGTCTGGCTATTCTCATATAAGCGACAGCGCACATAGCCTCTTGAGACGCGTCACAATATATGTGTAATTGTCTATTTTCGGAGGGATTCTTTGTTACGCCGTGATAGCGTGAAATCCTTACGTCCTTCGCCGAGCGAAGGGCATTTATCCATTCACCCCAACCTTTGAAAATATCTTGTGTGACCTCCTCATCCCAGGCTACACCGCTGGTCCACACCTTTTGCATTAGAATTTTGGCTCGGATAGTTATTGGGCTTAATACCCCGAGTGGGTCATAAATTGACATTACTACCTTAAGAGCCTCTCGTTTCGTTGGCACTCTCTGGCCCGTTTTTAAGGCGTCATCGAGTTTTTCTAACCTAAAATTAAATGTAAGTTGGTCACTTTCTGGCAACCATTCTAACCCTAAAAGCCGTTGAGAGCTTATTTCTCCTTTCTCCAGAGCAATATTATGGGTAGCTTTCCTTTCTTCGGGTATTTCGTTCAAAACGCTTTGATAATTAGACGCCCAGCCCTTTAAGAAAAAATTCCCTTGTTGATGTATGTAAATTATGTTTTTTATCACGTTACGAGCTTCTTCTATTGAAGAAGACCCGAAAGCAAGGTCGTCCATAAAGTGATGGTCTGTGATAGCCTCCACTGCTAGAGGGTACTGATTCTTGAAACGTTCAGCGTTTTTATTTCGGATATAGAGGGCTGATGTCGGGGATGACCGAGAACCGAATATTAAAGAGGACATTTTTAGGATACGAGGTTCTATATCGCGCCGATATCCCCGCCAAAGGAACAACTGACTATAGGTATCGTCCTCGATCACCTTAATACGCATGAACATGTCCCCAATATCGGCGGTAAAAGCCACCGGATGCTCGCGGAACCTAAAAAGTATACCTGTTATGCTTTGATTATAGTCTGGCCCCGTTATCAGTAAGCTATTTAGAGATACTCCCTTTACGCTAGCAGCAGCGTCATGCACGATCCTAAGCTTGTTTCCTTTGGCGGCGCTACAGACACCCAAGTGTGGTAAAACCATATATCAGTTCGGCCGGCTAATTTGGAAGGGTCTACTTCTTCGGCGTAACCTTCTGCTAAGTACTTGTCCATTTTCTGACAATAAGCGTCTCCATAAGTCCGATCTCTGTCCATTTTTCTCTCGACGGCGTGAAGTCGAGCTAGCGCCATAGGTCGGCTATCAGGAAGAACACGTCTGTCATCTCGCCAGAGCAACCCCGTGTGCCATACCCCGCCGTTTAACGAAGTAGTGGATTCCAATAATTTTTTAGACCTTACCGAGTCCGCAAGTTCTCGCTTTTTATTCGGCCAGTCTTGCTCTAATCTGAGGTTTTCCTCGAGTAATCTCTGAAGAGACGCGTCATTGCTACCGCTATCACTTAGGCAGAAGCTATGTAATGCGTCATTTTGCCTATCTACAGATACTCGTCCCACTGGAACCCAGCCCAGTAGTGTTTTTGACAACGATAATTCGTCATTAATGCGCCTTAATCCGCGTGAAACGATTAATTCCCAACAATTAGCCCCGATTAGTAGGCGCGGTTGGACATCTGATATTTTGTCGACTTTCACCGCAGTCAAAGTGTCAAAATCAGAGGCGGCCGCCGATAAATTTTTTAATTTCGGAAGGTTTAACGCCGCAATACTATAAGCCTGCACGTCGAAAACCTTACGGCCCAATTCCCCCCTTATTTGAAACGAGACTGTTTCAGCCCCTTTAGAAGAAGTTTTCATACTTCCTATACCACATACCTCCATATTGGTGGGAGGCCCTCTAATATTCAGCTCTTGCGCGACTTCGCGGTCTATTATAGAGACCGTCGATCCGCTGTCTAAAAGCGCGTAAACTACCTTTCTCCCCTTTGGTCCTATTAACGTTATCGGTAAAACTTGCAAGAGGACTCTGTTGTTGGCTACTGTATGCGCGACAATAGCCCCGGTCTGTGTTTCACCTTCGGCTGTTGCCGTAATTATCTCGGTTCCGCCGAGCGCCGCGTCCGCGGCAGTAAGTAAGAAATGATACTTAAATCGAGGAAACCTTTTATAGGCTGGGCAGTTTTTCCTGCCGTGCGAAGGTGCAAGGCATTTAAAGCATCGCTTAAGTGATTTTACGACTCCCCAGCGAGAGTCTAGGGAAAGTTTTTTAAACCTTTCGCATTTGCTGAGAAAATGATCGCCGGTACAATTTGGGCATTTCATACGAGACTGCTCAGTCATGTTAAGAACGTAATTTTTATGATTTTGCTGTTTATACTTTTTATCGCGCGCTACTACTTGATTTTTTCTACCGCTGTCTAATGGACCTATTCCCGCATCTTGCGAGTCTATCGCTAGTGTTTCTAGCCAAGATGCGAATCGTATGATAACCGGTTCGTCTGGTTTACCCCTTCCTTTATCTCCTAGCCACAATGTTAATAAGTTTTTTGGCAACTTCGCTACAAGAGAACCTAAAAGTTCTGGGTTCCATAGGTGCTCAATCCTATTTACTGATTTTACTGTGGCCACCAGATTCTTAACTTGGCAAGCAAATTGCAACAATTCCTCTGCTTCTATAAATTCAGAGAGGTCCCTGGTTTTACGTAAATCAGCTAGTGTGCGCTGAATAATTACATTTGGATTTCCAAATAACGTCTCTAATGTTTTCATTATTTCGCCAACGTTCGCAGGGGATAAAAGTAACCCTGAAACGCAATCTCTTGCTCGTCCGCGTATCGCGGATTGCAAGCGAAGTAAGTTTTGTTCGTCATTCAGACCTATAACTTCGGTGGACTGGTTAAAAATCGATTTAAAGGCTAAAAACTGAAGTGGATCTCCACTAAAGGGTGGAAGTTCTTTGTTATATTGCGGCTTCGAGGAGGCTATTGAAATTACTCGACATACCTGGCTTATTAATTTTTTGCTCGCGCTGTCATCGGACCCGTCTCCTGTGCTGGAGCCAGCGGCCGCGGCGGCGTCTGTGGCCGCCGCGTCCGCTTCGGTCGCGATTTCGCCGCCCGCTGCGCGATGCGCTGCTCCGTGAGGTGCCGCCGCGCCCGCCTCGAGCCGCATCCCCTCGTGTGCCGCGCGATGTGTTGCCCCGTGAGGTGCCGCCGCGCCCGCCTCGAGCTGCATCGCCTCGTCCGATTCTTCTTCTCTCCTGCCGCGGTATCGCTCTTCATTTCGTGGTTTTATTTGGTCGGGTTCACTATATGAAGTCAGCGGTGCTTGCGTCTCTGCCCACAGCGTAGTACGACCTGCTGTTTCTTCAAGATCGGCGTAACTTCTTGTCTCCCATTCTCCGCTTTTTTCTGAGTCGTAAGCTTCGGAAACTACGTCTAACACTCTAAGTGCGTGCTGACGGTCTGCTTCTAGCATCTGCAATTCAGCTTCTAAATCTGCATGTTGCACTTGAATCGCAGCCGCCGCCCCTGCCGCCTCCGATCTGCGTTTTGCCGTCGCTATCTCTTCGGTCGCACGGAGTTGTTCCCTTTGCGTTATCGCCTCTGATTCCAATTTTTTCTTTTCCGCGGCTACCTTTGCTTGTTCTCTGGTGACCCGCCTCAGTTGTTCTGATGCTTCTTTCACTTCCTGAACTCTTTCACTCCTCCTGCTGCTTTGTGACCAGGTCCGCCTCGATACGTTCGATTTTTCTGCGGTCGACTCCATCGTACAATTTATTTTTCGAGGTTCTTTTCTTTATTTTTCATCCGGCTGCGATGGATCACTTATGGTTATAAAATCCATCAGTTATTTTTCTGTGAGTTTCTCCCACTGCTGAAGGGTGGTTTTTGTGGACTGTAAATGTTATTTACCTTCGCGTTCTCTCGTTCTTCCTGGCCGCCGAGTAGTCTCCCGTATCTGGTTCACACTCTATTAGATGATCACACAGTGAAAGAGTTTATTTCAAAAGAACGTTTATTGTCCCTCAATTTACTCGTGAGTTACAGTATACACTTAAATTATGCGCGCGAGTACGAGGCCAGCCAAGGGCTGCCGTATGTACAACTATTATCCCGCCGCTTAAGGGTCGTTCATTCTCGACCTCGGTATTTTTGTGACTGTTCGATTTTCCAAAATCGTTCACTAGCCTCGCTAAAGCCCCGCCACTCTAACCCGTGATTGGTTAAAAGGCAATGGCGGCGGTAAGAGACCGGCCTACTGAGGGTTAAGGGGTGTGGCTTAGCGAGAGTACATATGTATTATTCAATCAGGCTTACATTTTTAACTTAAATTAATCTCACCTTAATTGAAGGTAATTTTCTATAATATGTATTACTACTACATTATCATTAGGTTTATAGCGAAAATATGTAGATTAAACATTAACAATACATCATATTTAGTACTTAAAATTCCTTCGAATAGCTAGCAAAATTATAAGTATTTGATTTTATCCAAGCTTTCAGTCGAATAATTAATAGCCTCCTAATTACCTCAAACATTGCGATTATTTTGAGATTACCACATTTGTTTTAATATAAGAGGGTTGCGCGAGCGGCTTGCCGCGTTTACGATTTTTTGTTATCGGTCGACACCCTCGATATATCCACTGCGAGAAATGACAGGCTGATAATTAATTAGGGGTCTTCGGCCCTTAAAGACGGCGATATATTATTACCAGGACCTTTCATGGAATTTTGTCCTGCGTATTTAGTTAGGACTTCCTTGCGGATGATTTTAATATTTGAATGAGCCGTATTTTGTTTCAGTGTCTGTTATTTATGTCTGTTATGGGGTGGCTCGAGCGTGTGAAAGAGGAATATAAGCTTCTAAGAATCGATCTCTCGCGAACAGCTACCCATATTAGAGAATGCAAGTGATAATTCGTACACCCTATAGGCGTGTTTAGTGCCATCTACATTGCGTAACCATACTGCTATACCACGAAAGCCGCCAACATTATAACATAAACTATGACTGCCATCTACATGTTGCGTTTCGTAGTAAAATCGAAACGCAGTAGCATTACGATAGAGAAGACCTACATTCAGAGAAAAAGTTACAAAAGCGGACCAAAAACGCTAATTGAGGCTGAAAGAGCACATAAATAGTATTGCATCATCAGTGATGGACACGAATGGTTGTCGACTAAAAAGGAGAATACTTGCAGATTTGGTAGTAGAGTGATCAGAGTGTATCGCTGGACACACACCGTGCTATGTCTGAGATTTTTATTTATTTATTCATTGGTTAGTAACTTATTAATAATCACAATTATAGGAAAACCATTGTATTGAAAAGTAAAACCGATAAGTTTATAAACTAGTAACTATACAAATAGAATGTCGCGTGAAATATTAGGTATCATATAAGAAAATTTAATTAATTGACTGTAATTTAAACATTTGGGGGTTGGCGGTAAAAACATCGAAATATGGTACCATTGAACTAATGTAATTTGAGCGCGGCAAAGCACGCGTTCACAAGTTCCACCTCGTAAGGATAGTGCCCAAGAACGAGTCCGCGAAAAGATGGTGTAATCGAGCACGATGATAATTATTAGGCACAAAAGATAAAGATTAGCTAGTAAGCTAGGGTTACCAGTTTTACCTCAAATTATTAAATATATATATATATATATATATATATATATATATATATATATATATATATTTTTTCAAATTGAAATTATGTTTATCACTAAATAAATGAAATGATAAAATAATGAAAGGGCACTTATCTGGTCTGTATTATATATATATATATATATATATATATATATATATATATATATATATATATATATATATATATATATATATATATATATATATATATATATATATATATATATATATATATTTTTTTTTTTTTTAATTTAATAACCATTTTTTACAATACAGCTTAGTATAAAATCCAGCCAAGCCTAAGGCTTACCTGCTGGAGATTATGATAGGGTGACTTTCAGTGCAACTTTAGTGGCCATTTTGACCATTTAATAATATATCTGCTGCATTATCTGCTATATTGATAAGGATTAGTCGGCACAGAAAGACATAATATTTTGATAAAATTTGATACTACCTTGATAATATTTACATAAAAAAATAACGTACTTAATGCTAATAAAATAAAAACATGAATATTATTCGTATCATTCACACTTGTGTTTCACTTTCACTTATTTTAAAGCTAACTATTTTTAATTCTTTTTTTTGTTTTTTTGTACATTTTTTATTTTTTTTTAAATTTAAAGGAATTTTGTTGAATAAATGAGGGATTAGCCAATTCAATCTTCTTTTGCCATAAAGGTTACGAAAAGGAGGGACGAGTAGCCGTTCATTTTGTATCTGTCTAGTGCTGTGTTTATGTTGGACATAATTTCGGAACTCGTCAGTCTCGAAATATTGAACTGTCAGTCTATAAATAAATAATGCATTAGCTGGTAATATGTCACAATACTTGAAAAGTCCTATCTGGTCGTTTCTAAATTTGTTTCGAATCTTGTTTGGAACTATTATTTTTAAAATACGATGTTGTAGAGATGTGATGGGGGATATATAAGTTTTAAATGTGTTGCCGTAGGTTGTGATTCCATAAGCAATAATAGATTCGACCAGGGCAAAATACAGACTTCTCAGCTGATTGTATCTGAGAATGTATTTTAAGTGGTAGATTTTTATAATTATTTGTCTAAGTTTTTTGCAAATGTTATTAATGTGCACTTCCCAGTTGAATTTTTTATCAATCGTTAGTCCAAGGTACCTTTCAGCATCGACTTTTTTTATATGCTCACACCGACAGTCCGGTTGTGGATTATGTAGACAGTTATGCGTGTGAAATTTTATTGCAAAGCTACTTCCTCGTTCTCTTGCCTGCGATGACCTGATATGCATAACTTTAGTTTTTTCGGCATTGATTATCAGCCCATTGTTATGGGCACATTCCTGTATCTTATTGAAATTTTTGAGAAGCCGTATTAATGTCCGTGTCACACGCAAATAAAGAGGTGTCATCGGCGTAGGTATACATTTGGCAGTCGGAGGTACATTCGCTGATCCCGTTTGTGTACATGATGTAGAGTATTGGGCCCCAAATGCTTCCCTGAGCAGTGCCTGATCGTACTATCTCCTCGCTACTAAATTTGTTATTAATTTTAACTACCATGTGTCTGTTGCTTAGGTAGTTTGTTAGCAGTCTCGATACATTTCCCCTTATTCCGGTTTCTTCATAGACTTTCGGAAACTGACTGTGTTTTAAGGTATCAAATGCACGAGAAAAGTCTATTAAAAGCATGATCACATGTTTCTTATCATTTAGAGCTGTGTTTACACTATTTGCAAATTTAGATAGCAGCCCAGTAGTGCTTCTGCCTTTTAGAAAGCCGTGTTGATTTTCCGCGATGATGTCGTGATTTTGGAAGTATTTTTGTATTTTATCGCCGATGTACGCTTCGATAACTTTGTCTATATATATATATATATATATATATATATATATATATATATATATATATATATATATATATATATATATATATATATATATATATATATATATATATATATATATATATATATATATATATATATATATATATATATATATTTGTCTATGTATATATATATATATATATATATATATATATATATATATATATATATATATATATATATATATATATATATATATATATATATATATATATATATATATATATTTAATTATTTTCAATAATATATAAAATTATATTCATGAAAAGTTACTTATCTGGGGTCCTGGTGGACCAGAAACATTTTAACGATAGTTAATGTCCTCTTTAAATACTTAGGGCAGCAGCACCTGTTTCCGCAATTGATAACTTATGATGTTCTTAGTTATTGCAGCCGAATTATTGTATGCCCTTGGATGTAATAAGTATAGGAGGATGGTTTCTGTAACAGAAATGGATGTTAGTAACTTATTTTAGAAGAAATTATATGACTGAGAATATTTCGACACTAGTCGTATTCATCTCTATGACATTTCTGATAGAACAATTTTTTCAAAATTTAAATTTAAAAAAAACTGAACATAGAGAAATGGGTTAATAATATTTTGCAATATCGTTATAAATACACTATAACCGACCTTGAAAAATATTATAAATAATGATTTTTAAATGAAAAATATTAATAAGCTTTTAATGAATATGTCTGAACAAATATAATTACTGTATTAATTTTGCCTATTCAGACCGGGACCCTTGCAAGCGCCTAAAATATTTATAAAAGCCAACTCCCAAGATTTAACTTTATAATTTTTACTTTAAAACAATTATCAAAAGTTAAATTGTGTGCCTTAGCATGCAATGCTATTGGAATGTGACTTTCATTGCCTACGCTGGCCCTGTGATTATTTAACCTAATGCTAAGAGGTGTAGTTGTTTCCCCAATATAAAATGCATTGCAGGTCTGGCAAAGTAATTGATATACAATATTTTTTGAAATGCAACTACTATTAAAAGGAACTCTGTAACTGTTGGGAGTGTTTGGACTAGTAAAATAAATGCTTCGATCTAATAAAGGACATGTTTTACAACGTGATCGACCACAAGGCTGTAGGCCCAAATTTTTGTTATTACTAAGATAATTTCGATTATTTTTATTAAGTATTGATTTTAAATTAGGAGGTTTTCGAAATGATAAAATTGGTGGTATATCTAATAAACCTTTGGTTGATGGGTCGTTAGCTATAATAGGGAATAAATCTGCTAAAATAGGTCGCAGTTTCTCAGTGCCAGGAAAATAAGTAGTACTCAGAAAGATTTTATTTTGATTTAAATTTGACACCAATTTAGGTTTAGGTGAAAATTTTGTTTCGGAATTTATTATATTTTTATCTAACAAAGAGGCAGGATAATTTCTTTCTATTAGTGATTTTTTAAGATTAGAAAGGTACTTATCTAAATTTTCTTTATTATTAATTAAACGGTGTCCCCGAATGGACATTGAATATGGAATTGACTTTTTGGTATGAAACGGATGACAGCTATCGAAATGTAGGTATTGCTCTTTGTTTGTAGGTTTTATATGAATTGCAGTTTTAATGGTGCCTTCGGATAGAGTTAGATCAACGTCTAAGAATGTAATTTGATTTTCTGATATAGTGTATGTAAAATCTAAGGGTCCGAAATTATTTAAATCTGTAAGGAAGTCAGTGAGTGTGTCATGTCCATGTGGCCAAAACAGTATAATATCATCAATAAACCTATACCACATTAGTGGTTGTAAATTTTGAGTAAGAAGAAATTTATTTTCTAATAGCCCCATGAAAAGATTCGCATAAGAAGGTGCCATTCTTATTCCCATTGCTGTACCTTTAATTTGGAGATAAAATTCATCCTCAAAAGAAAAAGCATTCTTAGTGAGGACGAATTCAGCCAACTTACAAAGAAAATTTGTAGAAGGAATTTGGGGGCTGGGCCTTTGATTAAGGTAATGGGAAATCGCTTCTAAGCCTAAATCATGGGGAATATTAGTATAAAGAGAGACAGCGTCAATTGTAACAAGTAATAAGTTGTCAGTCTTAGGAATTGTGGTATTTTTTAGAATCTCGATGAAATGGTAACTATCTTTAATGTGTGACTTGAGATTTTTTACCAATGGCTGTAGAAAGTAATCGACAAAAGCTGAAATTCTTTCTGTGGGTGAGTTAAAACTAGCTACTATCGGTCTTCCTGGATTATTAGGTTTATGAATTTTTGGCAATAAGTAAAAATTTGGTGTTCTGATAGGGTTAGGAATTAAAGTGTTAACATCTTCATCTGATAATTTTTCAATGGTTTTTTGTTGTTCAATATATTTTTTTATTGTATTAGCAAAATTTTGATTCGGATCACTATATAATTTTTTATAGGAAGTTTCGTCTCTGAGTTGCCTCAAACCTTCAGCTACATAGTCTGTTTTATTAAGGATGACTGTAGTTGAACCTTTATCAGCTGGCAAAATGATGATATTGGTATCTTTGCTTAGATTGTTAAGAGCTGAAAGTTCATCAGTTGTTAAGTTAGGTGTAGGTTTGAGGCTGTTTAAAAATGTTGGTTGTGTAACTTTGTTCATTAAAACTGTAATAAATATTTCTACAGGATGATTTTTTGGAAGAGAGGGTGGTTCTTTATTAGAATATTGTCGAAATTTTGCCAGTGCGTCATGTAATTTACTATTATTACCATTTTTGTCCCTTGAATGCCAAAACTCACGCCATCTCAAATTACGACAAAATTTTGCTATATCATTTCCAAAACTGAAATGGTCAACTTTGGGAGTTGGTGTGAAATTTAGCCCTTTAGATAAAACTGAATATTCATTATGGTTTATAATTTTTGAGGGCAAGTTTTTTACGACAAGTCTATCGCTATTTATAGGAACCTGTGCAGCATTAGAATTTGTAACTGATGATATCAAATTTTCAATAATTGGGATTTCTAAAGGAACTTGTGTAGGTTCGGGATGCATATCTGCATGAGAATAATTGTTTGTAAAATGACGATTAGCTGAGAATTTGTTTTGTGATGAATATAAGGGAATGTTTTCGTTATTGTTATAATTTGAAACAGGATTTGAATTATATCTTGTATAATTTTGTTGTGTAGAGTTGTTGATTTTGTGAAAAATTTGTAAATTATGAAACTTATTTTCGTGTTTTAGCCTAATATTGTTTAAATCAATTACAGAACTGCTAACTATTTCACTAGCATATATATAATGCATTGGAGAATACATTTCTATCAAATCAACATAATATATAAGAGACCTTAAATGTTTATCTACCAAAACTTTGTATTCATTGTGTAAAACAAATGTAATCTCCATTGCATAATTAAACCTTAAAGTGTGGAAATTATATTGGATTTCTGGACTTATAGCTGAGAAAGGAAATTTAGGTATTAACCCTTTGGGACATATATGATTATTTAGACATTTTGACAGATATTCTACATGTCCTGTAAATTGTGATGCTTTACGAGAATGATAATTAACCTGATTTAACCAATAATTATATTCGTTCATAGTGATACATTTGATAGCAAAACAAGTAAGTAAAAAGTGTAAAATTGTTTATATTTTGATATTTTAAGTGTGTAATTTTTTAAAAATTATTTTCAATAATATATAAAATTAGATTCATGAAAAGTTACTTATCTGGGGTCCTGGTGGACCAGAAACATTTTAACGATAGTTAATGTCCTCTTTAAATACTTAGGGCAGCAGCACCTGTTTCCGCAATTGATAACTTATGATGTTCTTAGTTATTGCAGCCGAATTATTGTATGCCCTTGGATGTAATAAGTATAGGAGGATGGTTTCTGTAACAGAAATGGATGTTAGTAACTTATTTTAGAAGAAATTATATGACTGAGAATATTTCGACACTAGTCGTATTCATCTCTATGACATTTCTAATAGAACAATTTTTTCAAAATTTAAATTTTAAAAAAACTGAACATAGAGAAATGGGTTAATAATATTTTGCAATATCGTTATAAATACACTATAACCGACCTTGAAAAATATTATAAATAATGATTTTTAAATGAAAAATATTAATAAGCTTTTAATGAATATGTCTGAACAAATATAATTACTGTATTAATTTTGCCTATTCAGACCGGGACCCTTGCAAGCGCCTAAAATATTTATAAAAGCCAACTCCCAAGATTTAACTTTATAATTTTTACTTTAAAACAATTATCAAAAGTTAAATTGTGTGCCTTAGCATGCAATGCTATTGGAATGTGACTTTCATTGCCTACGCTGGCCCTGTGATTATTTAACCTAATGCTAAGAGGTGTAGTTGTTTCCCCAATATAAAATGCATTGCAGGTCTGGCAAAGTAATTGATATACAATATTTTTTGAAATGCAACTACTATTAAAAGGAACTCTGTAACTGTTGGGAGTGTTTGGACTAGTAAAATAAATGCTTCGATCTAATAAAGGACATGTTTTACAACGTGATCGACCACAAGGCTGTAGGCCCAAATTTTTGTTATTACTAAGATAATTTCGATTATTTTTATTAAGTATTGATTTTAAATTAGGAGGTTTTCGAAATGATAAAATTGGTGGTATATCTAATAAACCTTTGGTTGATGGGTCGTTAGCTATAATAGGGAATAAATCTGCTAAAATAGGTCGCAGTTTCTCAGTGCCAGGAAAATAAGTAGTACTCAGAAAGATTTTATTTTGATTTAAATTTGACACCAATTTAGGTTTAGGTGAAAATTTTGTTTCGGAATTTATTATATTTTTATCTAACAAAGAGGAAGGATAATTTCTTTCTATTAGTGATTTTTTAAGATTAGAAAGGTACTTATCTAAATTTTCTTTATCATTAATTAAACGGTGTCCGCGAATGGACATTGAATATGGAATTGACTTTTTGGTATGAAACGGATGACAGCTATCGAAATGTAGGTATTGCTCTTTGTTTGTAGGTTTTATATGAATTGCAGTTTTAATGGTGCCTTCGGATAGAGTTAGATCAACGTCTAAGAATGTAATTTGATTTTCTGATATAGTGTATGTAAAATCTAAGGGCCCGAAATTATTTAAATCTGTAAGGAAGTCAGTGAGTGTGTCATGTCCATGTGGCCAAAACAGTATAATATCATAAATAAACCTATACCACATTAGTGGTTGTAAATTTTGAGTAAGAAGAAATTTATTTTCTAATAGCCCCATGAAAAGATTCGCATAAGAAGGTGCCATTCTTGTTCCCATTGCTGTACCTTTAATTTGGAGATAAAATTCATCCTCAAAAGAAATATCAAAGAAGACTAGTGTCGAAATATTCTCAGTCATATAATTTCTTCTAAAATAAGTTACTAACATCCATTTCTGTTACAGAAACCATCCTCCTATACTTATTACATCCAAGGGCATACAATAATTCGGCTGCAATAACTAAGAACATCATAAGTTATCAATTGCGGAAACAGGTGCTGCTGCCCTAAGTATTTAAAGAGGACATTAACTATCGTTAAAATGTTTCTGGTCCACCAGGACCCCAGATAAGTAACTTTTCATGAATCTAATTTTATATATTATTGAAAATAATTTAAAAAAAATTTACACACTTAAAATATCAATATATATATATATATATATATATATATATATATATATATATATATATATATATATATATATATGTATATATATATATACATATATATATATATATATATATATATATATATATATATATATATATATATATATATATATATATATATATATATATATATATATATATATATATATATATATATATATATATATATATATATATATATATATATATATATATATATATATATATATATATATATATATATATATATATCTATATATATATATATATATATATATATATATATATATATATATATATATATATATATATATATACATATATATATATATATATATATATATATATATATATATATATATATATATATATATATATATATATATATATATATATATATATATATATATATATATATATATATATATATATATATATATATATATATATATATATATATATATATATATATATATATATATATATATATATATATATATATATATATATATATATATATATATATATATATATATATATATATATATATATATATATATATATATATATATATATATATATATATATATATATATATATATATATATATATATATATATATATATATATATATATATATATATACATATATATATATATATATATATATATATATATATATATATATATATATATATATATATATATATATATATATATATATATACGGAATGTTTTTACTGGATAGGCATTTTTTTAGTGGGTGAATCAATATAATGATATAAGCACCTTTTATATATATATATATATATATATATATATATATATATATATATATATATATATATATATATATATATATATATATATATATATATATATATATATATATATATATATATATATATATATATATATATATATATTTTTAATAAGACTGGAAAAAAATGTTTTTTTTTTTAATTTTTTTAATAGCTTTTTTATTTTTAACTAGCTGACCCGGCGAATTTCGTACCGCCTAACGGTCAATGAATATCGTGTTACAGATTAGCTGAACTTAATTTATGATTTTATGGCAGTAATACAATGAATACGAAATAAATATTAAGTTCACTACTTTATTAAGATAATAACACAAAAAGAAATATAAAAGTACAAAAGATACCCCCCCCCCCCCCACCACGGGCGATGTGCGTAGATACTCCACGTGGTCGTCTACAATTGAGTCGCCCAGGCCTGTTCCTAGAAGCGCTGCGGTCTGAAGATTGGGATTTGTAAAATAAACCAAAGGGTTTAAGATTTTGTAATTACTTTAAATTAATAAAGTAGATTTTTAAAAGCACTGGGTTCACGATTTTTTTCGTTCACGGTTCATGCACTAGGTTCACGGTTCATTTTTCGCGAATTCGGTTGATTACGTAATCATGAAGGGGGAGGGGGAGAGGGGGGGGGGGGGTTCAGGCGGCTGATTGCGTCTGTTGACATGGGGGAGGAGAGATATGAAAATCCCAAAAACGTGATTATTTATGTAATATGTGGATGGCCCCTTAGTGCTGAGACATCACTCACCCGGTGCTACTCGACAGTAATAGGAGTTTACACATTCAACATATCAGTAGTAAACTACACGTAAAAGCATAACTATACAGTAATAACTAACCAGTTTTTTTCCAAATTTTATAACTGATAAAATATGTTGTTTTGCGATTTATATATTATTTTTATTACTAATTGACTGTGATTATGATTACGTTATACGGTTATGTATAATTAATGTAATAACCATCATGTCTTTGATTACTTTACCTATTATTAATTTTTACCATTTAACATTTCTGACATTGTGATTATTTTACGACTATTTTTATAACTATGCCTTTTTACCTACTCATATTTTTGGTAATTATTACGGATTTTTATTAGTGATTTTGAATACTTCACGTCTGTACTCTTATTTTTTATTTATTTATTTTCGCAGTGTATTAGATAAAAATTGCACGTGGCTATTGAAATTTTTTATTTCGTTTTAAACGAATTCACGAACGTATTCACATGTATTTTTTAAACGTAATTAACGACTCTATTTTTATGGAATATCCGCCTAAGCACAACATTTACTTAGTTTGGCGACATCGGACAGAGGGAATCATTTAATAATTGAGTTTAATTTCGTGCTGTGTATTGAGTGGTTTTTGTTATATGATATTTTATTTGATGCTTCTATATTGTAATTAATGGGGGTTAATGGACCCTTGCTGGGTTGGCCACGAAAACCCGTTCTGTTCAGGGTTGGTCACACTCACGGGTTAACACCTATCCGACGGCCTCCACGCATGAAGTGCGAGCCTGGGTAGGACTCTGGCCTTATGGTCAGTTTCCCCAAGGAACCAACCTTCTGGCGCTCCTGGACGGTCTGCGCACCGTGCGGCGTAAGCCAATCGACTGTGCACTCTGACTAACAGTTTAGAGTTTCAAGGCGATAGGTGAGGGCAGCAAACCCCGCCCACCGCCCGGGCAGTTATAACGACGAGGGTCGTCTTGTCTGCCCGGGATGTCGTGCTACGACAACCCTGCGCGTAGCAGAAGGGTAGAATGCGCAGGGGGGTGAAATAGGGTAAACCACCCCCCCCGTACCGCCCCGAGAACCCATTTATTTATAATAATAAAAGAATTTACAAAGTAAAAATTTACAAAAATAATACTAAATTTACCATATTCACAAAATAAAAAAAAATAAAACAACAAATAACAAATTTAGGGCCGGTAAGCGGGGTAGAGGACGCTCCAGAAACGATGATGGTGGAGGCGCACGGTCCGTGGGCAGGTCTCGGAGCAGCCACGGGGGGGAGGAATCCCTGGATCCTGCAAAGAACGAAACGCCCTTCGGGGCGGTAAAGAGACGGACACAAAGACGGGCACTTCGGGCTGGAAGTAGCCGCCGAATCACGCCACCAAGGAAGAGGGTACCCCCTGGGGGGTATCCCGAGGCCTCATGCTTTCCCAAGAAGCCACCCAGTGCTCCACAAGCTCGCCAAACGACTGGAAGCAGCTCCTACAACTGACCAGATCCGGGTACCAAATCGGAGAGCGCCCAACGCACACGCCCACTGCATCCATCAATTTCTCCCGTGCAGCCGCTAGAATTGGGCAAGACCAAATTACGTGTTCCGCAGTTTGGCGACCATACCTACAGGCACATCGGGGGTCATCGGCAAGTCAAATAGTTTGGCTCTGAACTCTCCGTGGCCCCCAACCAACTGCGTGGTATGGTGGTCGAACCGCAGAAACGAATTTTCCATCCGCACTGCGACGGACGGGAAAAAGCAATGGGTGAGGCGGCCCGTACCCCCGGCGTCCCATCTAGCCTGCCAGACACGCAAGGACTCCACCCGAATCAGGCGGGCAAACTCCCCAGCTCGGTGCGCCACCGGGTCGATCGACAGGCCATGAAGGACTACCGGCTCGCCCCGGCGGTACCGCGACAACGCTGCACGCTCCAGAATCTCCAGGTCAATCGGCAGAACGCCAGCGATGACGGGTAACGCAAGAGTGGACGTCGTTCTGTACGCCCCGGTCAGGGCCACGAGAGGGATGCGCTGTCCGCGCAGCAGCGCGACACGCGTCGCCTCAGGAACAGCAGACTCCGTCCAAGCGCGTGCGGCATAAGTCGCACGCGGGACGAAGACGCCCTTATAGATAGTCATGACCGCCGGGAAACGAATTCCCCAGTCGGCCCGACTCACTCCGCGGAGCGCAAAGAATAGATCCCGGGATTTTTCGGCTGTAATCTTTGCGTGCGAAAGAAAGGAAAGGGAAGCCGTAAGCGTCACCCCCAGGTATCGAACGGTGGCCGGGAAGGATACCGGGCGACCGTTCATCCTGATGACAGGGTTCCGCTTAAGATGTCCCTTCAGGAGAAGCGCCTGAGTTTTCGACGGAGAGAAGGTGAGTCTGTTTCGCTGACCCCATCCGAGGATCAGGTCCAGCGAGTCAGCCACCCTTCTCTCGACCTATGCGCGACTCCTGCCGCCCACCAGGAGAAGAGCGTCGTCTGCATAAGCGCTGACGGTGCACCCCTCCGGGTAAGGTAGACCGAGGAAATCATCAAAGAGAATGTTCCAAAGGCTAGGACCCAACACTGACCCCTGTGGATAGCCCATGGTCGGGGTTTCGGTGACGCTGGTCGGGCCGTACCTCAGAGTGACAGATCTGTCTGAAAAGTAGCTCCTCACTACTTTCAAACTCTGACTAACATCTTGCGGTGTCAACTACAACGGGCGAGCCCGTCACCACAGGACGTTTTAACGATTAGTCGTTCTATCGCCCTGCAGTGAACGTAGAGACTTTGGACAGTACATTCTACGTCCAGCTACGTCAACAACCCGTGAGAGTCCAACGCCTTACCGCGAGTTAGCCAGGAGTAAACCCGGCGGGCTCGAGATACTCGCGCCCTCACTTCCAATTGTGACCAGATTTCTCCGGTCTCTCGATTGGTACCGAGTTCGAGGTCGCTTGCGCGGTCCTCTCCCTTATGAAGCGGTGAAACGGAGAGCACAACCGATTGGAGCAAACCCCGCACGGTGCGCAGACCGTACAATCTTCGCGGACCAAGGCGTCCTTTGCCCGCCTCTTACCCGGGATCGGATGGCCAATGGTCAATTCCAGAGCAGTCGCCATAAGGTACGCAACCACCCCCGCTCTATAGGAAACAGTACAGTTCCCAGACTCCCCCGACTGTTAGTCGGAGAGCACAACCGATTGGAGCAAACCCCGCACGGTGCGCAGACCGTCCAGGGGCGCCAGAGGTTTGATTCCCAGGGGAGACCGGTTGACCCAGTGTCCTACCCAGGACTCGCACCCCATGCGAGGAGGCCGTCGGATGGGTGTTGACCCGTGAGTGTGACCGACCCTGGACACATGGGTCATCGTGGCCAACTCATCATGGGCCCGTTAGCCCCCCTCTGACTCTGACTAACAGTCGGGGGAGTCTGGAAGCAGTACTGTTTCCTACAGAGCGAGGGTGGTTGCGGACCTTACGGCGACTGCTCTTGAAATGACCATCGGCCACCCGATCCTGGGTGAACAGCCGGGCAAAGGACGCTGTGGTCCGCGATAGATTCGGTATACACCGTTTCACCGCTTCGTAAGGGAGAGGACCGCGCAAGCGACCTCGAACTCGTAACCAATCGAGAGACCGGAGTAATCTGGTTACAATTGGAAGTAAGGGCGTGAGTGTTGGCCCGTCAGATAACATTCCTGGCTATCTCGCGGTTAAGGCGTTGGCCTCTTACGGGCTTGTGGCGTAGCTAGACGGTGGACTGTTTTGACCTCAAGTCTTCTGCGCTCACTCCAGGGAGATAGAACGACTAATCGTTAAAACTTCCTGACTTGACGGGCTTGCCCGCTGTAGTCGACAACCCAAGTTATTGTAATTTGTAATATTTTTGTGAATTGCCTAAAAATAAATTAAATTAATTTAATGCGGTGACTTAATGTTGCATGTGAAGAAGAACTTTAAAATTAGAACTGAAAAAGTTTTTTCCTAACTATCATCCTAGCTTAACTCTTCGACTGTGACAGATTGAAAGAAAATATGGAGTAAAATAAAAGACAAATTTAAACCATCGTTGTTGATTTTTTTTTAAGGTTTAATACTTTATTTAATTTTTGTACATTTAGCCCCATTGTTATCGATGTTATAAGTAACTCGGAAAAATTGAACACCGAAATGCAGCTAATGCTCATTGCCCACCTAACTAGGACTAAACAGTCCGGTTCAGACTAAATAATTAAAATAAGTAATACAACTTATCTAACAATTAGCCCAATTAACGTAAAAAACATTTAATTTTTATTATTAATGAATGTACTCAATTAAGATTGAATAACATTTAATAATAAATAAATAACACTAACACAAATCAAAATACTAAATTACTTCCTTGTTTATCGTTGTTCAACTTTTAGCAATTGTGTTGTACAACATGCATATACCCCAATACTAATGAAATATTCGGATTGCCAAACCAAAAACACTCGAAGCAAGAAGGAAGTTATGATAGTTGTCTAATGTGTTCCCGCAACATATTATAGCTATTAAAATTAATGCATATCCTTGAATGTGAGAGATTGTAATCAAATATGGAGAAAAAAAAGAGAATTGTCCGCAATCGTTATTCAAAAATAATCATTTCATATATTATAGCATCGTAAAATGCTCTTTCTAGTTTCACGAATAGAAACAAACCATGTATTCGGGGCATTAAATTATGAAAGTTAACCCAGATGGTTTTGTCTGCACAAAACAGTGTTTTATCCAAAGCTCGCCTCGGCACGATCGTTTTAATTATCCTAACGACCGCTTTACATTCCACGTGCAATTTAGATTAAGAGCGCGCGATAGAGTCACACCCGTTCGCCCACAAAAATCGAGTGAATTTAGCAACCTCCATATTTATACGGGACCCGCTGAAATAATACGGCCCACGCGCGATAAGGAAATCCAATTCATATTGGTAATTTTATGAGACACCTTCATAAATACGCGGATATGTGAGGAGGCCTTCGGGGCAGGGCGGTTTTACACTCTCCGATGTATAATCGGAACACAAATGTCGGAAGGTCCCAGTGTGGTGTTTTTTTTTTTTAATTTTATTTATTTATTAATTTACAATAACTTTATACATATCATATACACACCAATAACATACTATGGTTGAGTTGGGAGAGATTGAGCACATCCTATGGTGAAAATGTTTATCCGCATTCCTAACTAGGTCAGAGACCCGTATCTAGGGATGCTGATTTTTGTTTAATAGTATCGACGAGCTGACTCTTTTGATATTACGAACTTACGTTGCATTGCATAATACATAAGAATATATACATATATACATACACATACAGTCACACATACATAAATATATATATATATATATATATATATATATAT